>CAFUXE010001747.1:68533-84796 GCA_903364295.1 Serranus cabrilla | reverse complement strand
TCTGTCTGTGTCTGTCTGTTTCGTATTGTATTTACTCACATAACAAATATCAATGTTTTGCAATCACTGTACATTATGACAAGTTGACCTTGGAAGTTATCAGGCATTGTTCCAAACTTGACAGGTATATATATTAAAAACAACTTAGATTTAGCACGTCCTTCCTACCTTTTCTGACGTTATGTTCAGGATACTGCAGTAAGGCCCTTTGAATCCACTTTCCAGCACAGAAAAATGCAGAAAAAAGGCGTCCACTTATACAAACGATAGACATTCCCCCCTTGCATCTCGTTGGTCCACAGGTATTTGAAAGTTAGAAAAAAACTTCCATTAGATGTAAAAATGCTGAGTAGTATGTCCAATCCAGCCAGCTACACAGTGTGTCTGCCATGTGTCTGACCAGTCTGAGGAGAGTCCAAATTCTAACATACACTCCCTGTGAGTTCTGAGTTCTAAATTAGAACACAGAACACATGGAATCCTGGGACACACACATGAAAAAACTCACACATGAAAATGTCAAATCATAACATCAGAGAGAACAATATTTTCCTGCTATATCAATACAGTCTTGATGCGGGGATGTTTCGCACTATGATTATATAAATAAAAGAGTTATTTATATGTAAAAGTGGCTCTCCACTGTGTCAAATAAAAAATGTTGATGAATTCTGGTGTTGGCCTTCTGCGGCCATTTGTGCACACAGGTGGCGCCTACCAAAGGAAACTGTGTAAGATTTGAACAAAAATATAAACAGAACAGCTAAATTAGGTAAATAAGTTCTTCCTGTTGGTTTGGATTGTTGTGTTGGTGGTGTGGAAAAAGAGTAGTGAAGCCCAGTTGTTTGTGGGCAAGTTGGGAACCTTTGTTGCTAAATTTGTGGTTTGAATCAGTGAAGCTGGTTTGTGTGCATGCAAAAGTGTTGATGGCCAAGTGATACTGCAGGGTCATGCCCAGACGTGAACAAAGAACATACCAGCTTTAGAGCTGTGAGTGGTTGACTGGGAAGAGCTCAGGAAAGAGATTGTGTTAAGTTGGTGTGTTGTCTAAGATTTATGTATATGCGAATTTCTGTTCACTAGTTAGGAGCAGAACATCGATTGACGACGCTGGATTGCAATAAAATGAAAAGGCCTGTTTTCAATTGCTGTTTGATTCCGCGCATACTGCGGAACGTCGAGTATGAGGCAAATAATATACGAAATCCTCCCCATTCTAGAGGGCAACAATAATTAAATGTTATATTATTTAAATACCAGGGTAATCAGATAATTGGGACAGAGGTCAGATAAGGGGGTAAATCCATAACAGATCTACATAATATCTGATGTACCTAACCTAACTGGACCTGAACCTGCTCTGAAACCTGGGAAAATTTCCCAGTCAGTCCAAACACTTTTCCCGTCATGTCCATATGCCCTCTTCCTTTGATGAATGCAAGCATAAAAGACCTGCTTCAGCTTCATATATAAGGCACGGCCCAGAGCTTCGACACCAGGAACCCTCTACAAGCTTGTTAGCTAATGTGCCACCAAACCCAGCACTTGCCTCCTATATACCTTCAAGTTCTACCATACCCGTTTCAGGGTCCAGTTCCAATTTACCATCAAGCTCCATTTTGTCATCGACTATCCCTATCCATATGCCACCAGCCTCTTCCTCCCATAAAACGTATTGATCCCTGAGGGGCAATATGAATTGGAATTCTCCCACGAACTACCTACCCAGAAACTCTAGTCTCCATGCAGCTACTAACAGAGGATATTTGCACACTGAAAACACTGGAGCATGAAATTAAAAATAGGGGGTGATGTGCTCTCAACATGCTTTTACTGCAATATCACCTTAGATTTAAACGAACGAATCCAAAACAACCGAATCCCAAAGGAGAAATGTTCCTTCATCTGACCAGAGGGAACTCAAAATCAATTTCAAGAATCTTTCTAGACTATGAGGTCTCCCAAACTAGTGCTAAGCAGCTTCAATACTCAGACTACCAACTCAAGTTCTTTATAGCTAAACCTGAGCCTAATTCACTTTATCTCCTCTTTTAAAGGCCAGCCCCAAACCTTTACCAATGCAGATTTGTTTAACCCATAACAACCCAGACCCATTATTCACTTACGGACTAAGATAGAGGTGACCCAAAAAGTGCAGCAGAATATATGCGGCACTGAAGACGGCGTTACTACAGCTGATGGAGAATATGTTGGCGCTGCTGGGCCCCAGGGACGGCTTTTTCCTGTTCACTCAACTTTTCCTGCGTCAGCTCCCGCCTCAGGTGCGCACCGCCCTGGCCAACTCTCCCCTGATTCGCACCAAGGATTACAGGGGAATGGCTGAAGAAGCGGACAGACTTTTGCTTCTAGCACCGCCGCTTTGGAGTGATGGCCCGGCGTTGCATCCTACCATGCTCGCTAGCAGCTGCGTGTACCGGTGACAACAATAAGCTGCTTTTCATTGAGGACAGCGCGTCAGGACGACGTTTTCTCGTGGATTCGGGGGCACAGGGGAGTATCGTGCCGGCCTCCGCTGCTGACTCTTTGGGACATGGACAGGGACCCCCGCTGGACGCAGCGAACGGCACTCCTATCCGCACCTTCGGCGCCAGGTTTATGACTGTGTGTTTTAAGGGATGTGAGTTTAGCTGGGACTTTGTGGTTGCTTCTGTTTCAGTACCCATCCTAGGTGCATATTTTTTGTGACAGACTGTTACTGGATGTAGCTCATAGGAGTTTGATTGATGCTTTGTCTTTTGATTCCTATCCATGTACTTTAGGCAACGCAGGGCCACTTCTCGCTAACATGCTTGCAACAGGGACTCTTACCAGCGTCTTCTCTCTGAGTTTCCTGCCCTAACTGTTCCCACGTTTTCTGCCGCAGTAGCTAAACATGGGTAGAGCATTATATCACTACTGTAGGCCTGCCTGTTTTTGCCCGTGCACGCCGTTTGGATGCGGCTAAGTTGGCTATAGAGAAGACTCTAGAGACTCTAAAGACTCTAAAGAAGAGTTCGCCAACATAGAGCGGCTGGGTATTGTGCGCCGCTCCAATAGCCCATGGTCCTCACCCCTGCACATGGTTCTTAGGTCTGACGGGGGTTGGCGCCCTTGTGGGGATTTCTGGCGCCTCAACAACGCTACTACTAACGACAGGTACCTGGTCCCCCATATTCAGGATTTTTCTGTACACCTTGCTGGGGCGGTTATTTTCTCAAAGGTTGATTTGGTGAGAGGATACCACCAGGTGCCGGTCCATCCTCAGGACATTCCCATAACTGCAGTCGTCACTCCTTTTCGGCTGTTTGAGTTCTTGAGGATGCCGTTCGGCTTGAAGGGTGCTGCGCAGACGTTCCAGCAGCTTATGGACTCTGTGTTGCGTGATATGCCTTTCCTCTTTGTATATCTGGACGACATACTGGTGGCAAGTGCCTCTGCAGAGGAGCACAGGGTACACCTCTGCCTGCTGTTTGAACGCCTCAATGACCATGGGTTGATTGTAAATCCGGCTAAATGTCAGTTCGGGCTTTCAGAGATTGAGTTCCTGGGCCACAGCGTCTATTGATATTGCATGCCCCTCCCCTCTCCACTATCTACTGTGCTCAGCAACCAGCAAAGTCAGGATGAGCCAGTCCTTCAAAATAAAATCATGCAATGGTCAATGTTAACAGGATTCTTGTGATGGACCATTCTTCTATTTAAGTATTATAAAACTCAGCTATTGGTCAAACGTTTTGCTGAAATGTTCCCGTTGTTTTCATTGGACACAAAGTTGTGTCTGTACATTGCCTTCCTTTTGGACTTGCTAACAGTGAGTCAATTCCCTATAAACAACTGAACTTTTCCTGCTGCCTCTTCCTCTGTAATCCATGTTTAAGTCCTTCTTCTGTTGCATACACTCATAATTACAATACCAAATCCTACAACAGGCTGGATGTGCACAGGGGAGTAGATCACAGACACTTTCATATGTGTTGTTAACATAATGCTGAAGCCAGGAGGCAATTAGCTTAGCCTAGCTTAGAATAACTGAAAAAGGGAACAGATATACTGGCTCTGTCAGTAATCTGCCTATTAACATCTTTAAAGCACACCAATTAGCACTTTAATTTTTTTTATCTAATTCAAAAAACAAATTTACAACAAAGGGTTGTGCAATCCATGCTGTGACTTTCAGGATGAAGTTCCATTCGAGTATCAGAATGGGGTAGAAAGGTGCTTTTAGTGAGTTTGAACGTGCTGCTCTGAGTATTTCCCAAACTGCTCATCTACTGGGATTTTCACACACAACCATGATGTTCCAGAAATTGTACAAGAAGATATCCAGTGAGTGGCAGTTGTCTGGGCCAAAATGCCTTGTTGATGTCAGAGGTCAGAGGAGAAATGCCAGACTTGTTTGAGATGATAGAAAGGCAACAGTAACTCAAATAACTGTACTATGAAATGTACTGTACTGTAATTGAACCCCCTTTTACTGCCCTTCATAGGTCAAATGGCTAGGTAAAACATTTTTTTAAACTCTTCATTATGATCAGATAGTACAATAGCCAGATGTGTTTAAAAGTGCTGTCAGATTAAAACCTTTTATTTTCAATCATTGGGTTTGTGAATAAAGGAAAACATATATATTATTATATCTGAAAATCATTTTTGAGTTCTACGTGGGATTTTTGGGAAAAATACACATAAAGAAAAGGAGAACTAAAGTAAAAACATGAATATCACCTAAGGTGGATCCCAGTAATGTAACTAATAAAAATACTATTTACTAAATGGCATGCTGTAGGTATATATACTGTATATGTGTATCAGTGACAGTGTACACTGCTAAACAGCAAATGTGCCAGATTTAGCCATAGGCTAAATTCCATGTGTAGTTCCTGACAAATGCAACAATAACAAAATAGAATAAAATCGCATTACAATATCAACAATCCCCTTGCCTGTCCCCTCCCCCTTTTTTAAAGCAAACAATGCATGGTACCGTTAAGAAGCATTTTCTTAATGCAAACAATGCACAGGTTAGGGTTAGGTTTAGGTTCACGGTTAGGGTTACAGCACAACCTCTTGTTGCAGGAGTGTTTCATAAGGAACGATGGGGGGGCTTGGTTTGTATGGGGCGTGGCGTGTAGGGGCGTGGTTTGTATCAGGCTTGGTTTGTAGGGGGCAGTCTATGGTAGGGGGGCATGGTTTGTAGCGGCTGCTGCTGCAGCTAGACCCTTCTCCCAGCGCATGTAATACGTCGCGACCAAACTTTAGCGATTGGTTAAGGCAGATCTGGCGTGGCACTGTGGCAGAGCCAATAGATTTTAAACTTCAATAGCACTCGCCTTCAAGTGAGAGAGCAATGTTCTCTGTGGCCATTCTAGACCTTCTGTACAAATGAACCAAGGCAATCAGAGATGGCAGACTTCAACCCACTAATCAGTTAGAGTGCAGTGCCCTCTGTTGGCCAGAGGATGTATATGCATCGGAAACACAGACATGCAGACAGACAAGACAGACAGACAGACAGACAATACTTTACTCCCACTCCACAGTAATGAAGTTCGAAGGTCTAGTTAGGACTAGGCTAACAATCCCCACAAAAAGAAATTAAATCTAAACAATACAGTGAATCACACTAATTAATGTTAAGATTTTCAGAATATAAAAACTATTACAAGAAAGACTAACAGAAAAAAGAAAAGGAAAAACAAGAAAGGGAAAAAAGAGGAAAAAAGAAAGAAAAGAGAGAAGTAGAAAGTAAGACAGCAGCATCTTGGATGAAGGATGAAGTCAATTTAATGCAGGCAGAACTGATGATCAGTCAACCAACTGTTTAACTGACATTTGAAGGTGTTGTATGTGCTCTGCCCTCTGAGACTGACGGGAACAGAGTCCATTGTTGTCCAGCATTTATAGAAAATGCAGACTTTTCAAAAAGAACTCTTCCTCAAAGGAACAAGGCAGTCCTGTGTAGTTGAATTTCTTTTAATCTGATATCAACTTTCTGAACTTGTATAATTATTTTGCAGTATACACAGTATACACAATTTGATCTTTTATTTTTTACTAGGTAGTTTGACCTACTTTTTCTAAGTAGCTTCAGTTGATCAAACTCGATTTCTCCCTAAGGTACCTTTACTTGTTCAACTTCTTCTTGTGTGAAGTAATTAGCTTGCAAACCTGATTTCAAAGTAGCTTCACCAAAACTGTAATTTAGTAAGGACAACCCAATAATTACCAGTGCAAAACTGAACATTTAATCAAACTAGGCGTTGTTTTGTTTTATTTGACCTTAATAAATTGTTGGATGTAATTCATGCTAAACAAGGCAATCAGAGGTGGCAGACTTCACCCCACAGTGCCCTTTATTGGCCAGAGGATGTATATGCAGCGGAAACACAGACAGACAGACAGACAGACAGACACCTTCGCCCAAAACATATAATAAAGCCGTAATTTTCTTCACCAAACCAGAGTGGATACATCTCTGCTCCTCTAATAGGGCGAAGTATTCCTGATGTCCGTTAGAGGGCGGCACTGAGGAGCGGAGGCACCGCTGAAACAGTACCCATCATGCTGGAGTGCTGCTCGGTGCTGCTGAGAGGGGTAGTGCAGACAGACACCGTAGATAACTGGTGGAGGGGAGAAGGCTGCCTCATGCCTCCGGGGTTTACCGGGAATTAATAATCTGACGTCCATCGGACTCTGTCGGTTCCGGAAGAGGGAATTATAACTCAACAAAATGCATCTTTTCGGAATTTGGATGCTGATGGCGGCTCTGCAGGTAAAATATAATTTTGCACCGAGTCAGCTCCGGTTGGCGGAGGCTGCAGTAGTATAGACAGCTGAGCACAATATAGACTGAGTCCGTTTACGGGAGACATAGAGAGGGGAAGGGTGGACAATACATCTGCGCTTGATCGATTTTAGCTCATTTCTAAATGTTTACCGTCCTCGACTAACGTTTATGAAGGCCCGATGAAACCAGCCTTTATTCACATAGACTACCGGCAGTGAAAAGGTGCTGATCCCAGATCTGCTCAATTTCCGCTGCACACAGTAATGTATCAAACAAACAAGACGGACGGATTGTAGCCGGATGGTTTCTCTGCAGGATCAGACATGAGTTTCGGATGAAATGCGGCTGTGCAGAAGAGAGACAGAGACCAGCTCTTTCTCAGTTCTATAATAATAATAATAATAATAACCTTTTAGATCCATCCACCCTCGGAAGACAAAGCCTCATCTCGTTTCATCAATGACACAAATATTGTGGTTTTGGTAATCCAGTTTAGTGACTCAAGCCCCTCGATACGTATATCAAGCGTATATTTTTTTTATAGGGGTGAGCATACACCAGTCTCCATTTAAAAAGATGGCACTAACATGTCCTCTTACAACATAAACCGGTTAACCATACGTGTTGGAACGAGGTTAAAGACATTTTTAAGACGTTTCTGTTCATAAATTTAGCATCCTCTGTAATGCAAGCTGCATTTATCCCCCTAGCTCTGAATTTATTTTATATCATATTGCTCTTCTATGCTAACGTTCAACTACATTTTTGCACTGGCTCTTGGCCTATGTGCGTCGTGGCGATATTGTGGACATTGTGTAATTGGGACCACAATCCTTTTTTCATAGCGTCTCATCACGTTACCTGCTGGTTTAGCAATAAGCAAGAATTGTTGTCACATTTTTGAATAGAGTCTGGTGTGCTGGTTTGAGTATAGGCTATATGAGAGAACAGGACACACAAGGTGCTTTCAGTGCAGACAGCGATGTAGTTTGGTGCACCTGCTGTTCAGCCCATTCCCAGAAGTAACACTATAATCCTTATCGCACCAAATGCACGTTTGTCATGGTTTATTCCATTTAGGCTAGTTTAGCATAGCCTCTCCACAGATGCCACTACAGCTCACATGGAGTTTATGTTAAGCTATGCTGCCAATGTTCCTGAGTATAGGCCATTTTAGCATTTGTTTTAGCTTTTAATTATGTTATTCAGTCATTTTGGCAGTATCCTAACACTGAAAAACATTTCTGACTTCATTAAAATGTATTATGCAAAATGGAAGATAGAATTTAATGTCATCAGGAAACGAGGTGATCCACACTGTTTGGACAAATCAATAGAGAGGACATTGCTCTGCCAAAGGTTCAAAGTTTGGTTCCTAAAAAAATCCCGTCACCATTGTCTTACCTCCAAAACAGCAGGGTCAGTACTCTTAAGGGCTTAGATTAAATCCCTTAAAAGCCTTTTATATGTTATTTTTTGTTTTGTGTTATAGCTTTGATTTTGAGCTTTTTATAAAGGTTTTTGATCATGTGCTTTATATTTATACTCAAAGGCACCTTAGATACCACTGTATGTGGGTGTGGGAGGTTTGAATATCAGGTTTAAGGATATGGATAATGATTTAGTTATATCTGTATCTCACTGTTTACTGGGATAAATCAGTAAACAGCCATGGGCAGAACATTGTTGAGTTTAGAGGGAAAACAATCCCCCTATTTCCCAGAGCCTTTAGTTAAATCATGGATGGATATCTGAGGCTGATTAAAGTTAGATTTTTACAATCCTCCCTTTTAATCATGACCCCGGCCACTTTCCAAAGTGGTGATTGAATGAACCCTGTGCCATTTGTGATTCCTGTACTTAATATTTCTACAGAAACAGATTTTGTTTCAAGCAAGGCTGGAATTTGCCTCAAAAGAAAACTTTAAAATGATAACAAACTTTTTATTTATATATTATGTATATGCAAGAAGAGATCAGACATCATTTGACTTTGGCTCTCCAGTGACTCACCTTGCCATTCAGGATTTTGATTATCGATGAATCATAACCGTAGTAGCAATCTCAACTTTTAATGGGGGTTTTAAACAATAAACTGTGGACCTTTTGGATTCCAATTATGGTATAGATGGAATTAGCTTATGGCAAAGTCATATGACCACATATAAAAAAAATGCTTCGAAATAGGTTTCTGAACACAATCATCAGTGAGATACAAATACATGTAGGAAGGTAGGAAATACAACAGAATGACAGAAGGTTAGGCGATCAGCGCAGGGAATTATTTTTGTTTTTCCAAGAAGGGATCCACCCACTTAGCTCTGTGAAGAAGGAACCATTAGCTCTAGCAATAAGAGGAAATGCCTGCTTTAAGGTCAGTTTATTCACACTGTTACTGCATGTGTGTATGGCTGTCAGATGAACTTTGTTTACTTTGTAAACAATGCTTTATTTAGAGTTTCTTTGCGTGACTTGATGACAGATGTGTGCAAACCTTTTTATGCTAAAGTTACATGTAAGTGCATTGATGTTTTAAACACACACAGATGGGGATGCAGGATATATATCGGGCCGAGTATTCCTCTCAGATAATGATACAATTTATATCATGTATGATTTTCTTTCTTTACAATGGGCAGACAGACAAAGACGTGATATACCCCAGTGGAAAATTTAACTGAGATCATGTATGTTGTGTAGTGGTTTGTGAGCTCTTTTTCAGAACT
This sequence comes from Serranus cabrilla, assembly GCA_903364295.1. Classification (NCBI taxonomy): domain Eukaryota; kingdom Metazoa; phylum Chordata; class Actinopteri; order Perciformes; family Serranidae; genus Serranus; species Serranus cabrilla. The sequence continues at coordinate 75,283 of CAFUXE010001747.1, read as the reverse complement.
GTTACACTCAAGGGCCACTTTATCAGGTTCAATCTGCTAGTACTGGGTTGGACCCCTTTTGCCTGATTTTACAGAGATTTTGGTCTATATTGACATAATAGCATCATGCAGCTACTGCAGATTTGTTGGCTGCACATCCATGACGTGAATCACCTGTTCCACCACATCAGAGGTGTTCTATTGGACTGAGATCTGGTGAGTGTGGAGGCCTTTAGAGTACAGTAAACTCATGTCATGATCAAGAAACCAGTTTGAGATGGTTTGAGCTTTGTGACATGGTGTGTTCTCCTGCTGGATTAACCATCAGAAGATGGTCCACTGTGGTCATAAAGGATGGACATGGTCAGAAACAATACTGTGAGGCTGTGGTGTTTAAACCATACTTAACTGGTACTAAGGGGCCCAGAGTGCACCAAGTAAAATGTCCCCCACACCATTACAACACCACCAGCAGCCTGAACCATTGACACAAGGCAGGATTGATCCATGCTTTCATGTTGTTTACTGCAAATTCTGACCCTACCGTCTGAATGTTGCAGCAGAAATCAAGACTCATCAGACCAGGCAACGTTTTTCCCCAATCTGCTAGTGTCCAATTTTGTGAGTCCATTCAAATTGTTGCCTCGGTTTCCAGTTTTTAGCTGACAGGAGCAGCACCTGGTATGGCATTCTGCTTCTGTATTCCATCTGCTTCAAGGTTGGATATGTTGTGTTACAGAGATGGTCTTCTGTATACCTTGGTTGTCAGGAGTGGCAATTTATGTTACTGTTGAACCAGTCTGGCCAGTCTCCTCTCACCTCTGGCATCAACAAGGCACTTTGGCCCAGAGAACTTCCGCACACTGGATATTTTCTCTTTTTCGGACCATTCTCTGTAATACCTAGAGATGGTCGTTGTTTGTGAAAATCCCAGTAGATCATCAGTTTGTGAAATACTCAGACAGGCCTTGCTTGCACCAACAACCATGCCACTGTCAGTGCTTGGTTTGAACTTCAGCAGGTCGACTTGAACATGTCTACATGCTTAAGTGCATTGAATTGCTGCCATGTGATTGGCTGATTAGATATTTACATTCATAAGCAGTTGTAACAGGTGTACCTAATGTAGTGGCCATGAGTGTTCATTAACATGTCTGATTTGACAGATGATGTCAAAGTATTGATTTAAATTCTCTTCAAACTGACCATACCAAAGTATATTGTCATAGTTTTTTGATGCACTTTACCAGAAATAACAAATGACCACTGGAGGAACTGTTGTGTCTTATGACTGGACAGAGCTATGAGATACTGAATCATTCATTTTTGGTTGATTACATGAATAAGTCTTTCTTAACCATAGGTGTGCATAAATTATCTGTTATCAAATTGGTATCAGGTATGAGAAGCTGGTAATTGTGGGACATCCACCCCACACTCAGGTCATTTCACTGTCATTTCACCGTGGCTGGGCGTGATCTGTGTTGGTGAGTCGATATCTAGTCTAGTTTGAGGGTGTGGTGCCTGCATCCGTAGCAAAATGGAAATTGGTCCGGAAAACATGCTATTGTCATGTCAAAGAGTCCTGGCTGTCACTCGCCAGTATGACTGTATTCATTTATTTAACTGTTACCTTTTTGGGAGAGGGGCCTTAAAAGATCTGTTTTATTGTTCTCTGTGTGTGTGTGTGTGTGTGTGTGTGTGTGTGTGTGATGAATAAGATAGATGAATAATTTAAAGAACACATTTACAAACAGCAGTGCTATTAGCACCCTGTAATTGGTTCCCTAACAAGATTTCTTTTAATTTCAAGTAAATATTCAGGACTTCACATCAGCTATGGGGATAATTACTGAATTGTTGCAGGTATTTTTAATAAATTATGGCTTATTGGTAGCCTGACGATGTCAGACTCTGAAACTGATCCATTGGGCTGTGATTATGGGGCGTGTTTCAACCGAACCAGGAAAAAAAAATGCCTCTTCGCTCTATTGGATAGATCAACAACCAATCGGAGCAGCGTAAGATGTGACGTATGTTCAGCCAGGATTCCGGGCTGCCGACGGCGCTCGTAATGTCCAACTCCTCGTGCATGCCGAATTGCGTGATGCCCGTCTCAGTCGCCTCCTTCACCTGGTCCTACTTAAGTGCGACCAAAAGTGAAACCACAATGAGCGCCGGGTTTCCCTTGTGTCCCAACTTCTTCGCGACCATCGAGGCCAGCTGACAAATCAAACTCCTCACCTTTCCAGCGGCAGGCCTGTTCATTGTACACAAACCCAAGCGCTCTTTACTCACGTGACTGATTACGTTACTGTTGCTCATCTGTCCATCATCGTGTAAAGCCCGCCCTGACAATTTCATTGGTCCGTTTTTTTCCATACAGTGCATAGAAGCTCCTCAACGGAGAAGTGCCAGACCGAACTGCCCGCAGAAACATGTTGTAGGCAAAGCTAAAGTTTGGCTGCACCCAGGCTAGCTTATTGGGGCTTTATCTGCAAAATCCCTTGGGACTGACCATTAGAACCATCCCTGAAATTTACCCCCATTGAAATATTAAGATACAAACCCTGTGGAGATGATACAGAAGCCTAGCCCCAGAGAGACTTCAACACATTGACATCACCTTGCTTATAGTTTCTAGTGGAAGTGAAACGACTATTCATCAGTCCACAGAAACTTATCCTGGAACCATTTTGATAATTCATTTAATTTAGACTCTTGACTGGTCTGCCAGGAAAGCCTATCATTTGTCTAAGAAATACTGATGAGAAGTTTCACTGCTTTCTGATACTGATAAGACCAAATGATTAATTGCCTAGCGGAAAAAATCACTTCATAGATAGTGGGAAGAATTTTTGTGGCAACATTTATCCTATAAAAAGTAATTTTACATATGGTGACAGAACTATAGTAAGCCATATACAAAAGCAATATTTTAATCAACAGACCAGGATGCACATAAAGTGAATGCTCAATCTTCCACCTGTCTCAAAAAACAAGGCCAGAATTGATGTTCAAACACTGTTATCAGAAAGAGGATGTGATTAAAGTCTAATCATAAAGTGTAGCAGAAAGTCTGTATTGACTGTACAGTTACATTTTCTTTCTCAGACAAAAACATTTATCTGTTAACTTCCTCAATAAAGCAATTCATTGTCTGACCTATAAAATATAGGAAAATATGTGTAAATGTCCATCTGCCCAACATCAGATTTAATCCTACTTTTTAAATGATATGAAATGCTGATGGAAACCGCTTTTCACATTTAAGAAGGTAGAACCAGTGAACTGTTTTAATTTTTGTATAGACAAAACAGTGGCAAAGTATGTTTTTTGCCAACAGACACATTGATTAGTGCTGTAGGGATCTCACAAGCAATTATCATGATTCTGATTAGATTGTCTACTAATATACTATATTTTCAAGCTCATCCATGACTTCTTACATACCTTTGAAGGTCGTATTTTATATGGTCATATAAAGTGAATACACTAGTGACTGTAATTGGATACCTTTAAGTAATGGAACAGAACCGACCTCCTTGACATGACTTCTAGGTCCTCTTCTAGCCTTTTGTCCCCACATCCCTTTTTTCCTGCCCTGTCACCACTGAAGCCTGCATAGTGTTCAGCAGAAACACAGCTTCCGACCAGAGTCTTACTGTGTGTTTTTCTTCCTCCTTCCTTATACTTATAGGGCAAGAGACGAAAGCCAGCTGCTAAATCCCCCCTTCCCCCAACCCTGCCAAACATATCATGATGGGCAGTGAGGACATGAGGGTTTAAAGTTTTTAGGTTAAGTGGAAGCAAATCACAGCACCCATCTTGGGTTCATTACTTTAATCACAGAACACCCCCACACACCAACACACTCACTAACAAACTGCAACAGATGCCTTTATGCGGCTCTGCTGAGCACAGGAGCGGGAAAAGCGCACGTGTGTGTGTGTGTGTTGGCGGGCCTGGGGGTGGAAGAGGATGGGGGGGTGATGTTGGGCCTGGGCAGGAGAGACAACAGTCTAGATGCTAATTATCATCAAAATTAATTGACCTAGTTGTCTGCTACTTCTTGTGGTGATTAATAATATTCTCCTGTTTTGAACTGGTGTTGAACAGCCACAAAATCCCGCCCCAACATGCTCTTTTTGTGTGTGTGTGTGTGTCAACAATGTATTTTCCATAGGCAAGTCTTAAATATGAATGTGTCAGGTCTTAAAAGTTCATTGATTTGTAAAGTTTTCCAAGCTGTCACATTAATTTTTGTCGGAAATTGCGAGTCAGCCTGTATTGACAAACAATTGAAGTAACGTGTTAATCCCAAAAAGATAAAAGTTTTTACACTGTCTGTGCATCTGTAGCCTCAACAGGAAGCGGTAGAACAGGTTGTTAACCAGAGACAAAACTATGGTTTTACCAGTACATCACATAAACCAACCTGCATATATTGTAGTGACAAATCGTACTTCATGAAACGGATCGTCGTTTGTTCCCAGTTTGCTGCCATTGAAACATCACATCAGACAGAGGGTGGGAGCAACAAAATCCAAAATAAAGTTAATCTTTATGGATTAAATTGATGTTGAATTTGTTGTGTTGTCGGTTGTGGATTAATGCGCTTGATATGAGGAGCAAGAGTATATAATGCTTATTTCTGACGACCGCCATAAACAAGTTGACACATGCGTGTCCTTATGCATTACTTCCTGTTGTTAAGCACGTAGCTTAATAAGTGAATAAGTGAACATTCAAGTGTTTACAGAGTCCACCATAGAATTTACAAGATGACTGTCAAAGTATAATTCCCTAAATAAAACGCACAAGAAGCCTTATTCTCCTTAACAATAATTCCCTGCATATTTCCAATCAGTTGGGCAAACTCCTCAAAATTTGCAATGATTAATATCAGTGTATATGATGGATTAGTGGCATTAGAATGTGCGAGAGGCCGACATGTGGGTGTTTATGGAAAAAACTTTCTCATGGGTGGCATGACCCTAGATCCCTCGAGCCTGCTACCTCTACCCACTGGCTGGTTACTCCATGTCTTAGTGGAAAGTCTTGCCATAGATACCAATGAAATGGTCTAAGGCCAACAGGAGGTATCAAACATCAGTCTGAAGAAAAATAATAAAAACATGTACAAAAACGTGACTTAAGATGTTCTGGGGGCTTCAAGATATGTTCTAAAAATGTATGCAAAGATCTTTATATACATTTTATTCCTTTCATCTTTCAATTCTTTCTCCTTCCAGGTTGTTTTGGGCGGAGAGGCCGAGCACTTGTTGTCAAGCAAACAGGGGTTGTTGCCATGCACGAGGGGCTTCACTCAGGAGGAATACATCGTCGAAATGGACCAAGAGCTAGCAAAGGGACAGGCCATCTTTAACGGTCAGTGCACACACACACAGACACACACAGACAGACTTGGAGCAGGGACAGCTCCAGTAATAATCCCCTGCTGTTGGGTGGGGGTTGCTTAAGAGTCCTGCTGATATTTGAACTATATTGATGCTTAAAGAGGCCGGACCTTTGTTAAGACTGAGTGTGCAGTGGGGTGCGACTGATGTACTCGGCCAAGACTGTCCTTCTGGACAATGGTCCAGTCTGTACAATATGGTCCGTATATTAAGAGGTTAAGGAATCACAATCAAACTGTTGTTGATTGATTGATTTAAAGAATGGCCCTTATCTGAACTAACAACTGAAGAACCAGAACCATGTCATTTCTACAATAGAGTTTAAGATTAGGCTCAGCTGGATGAATATGAATGACGTCTGTGTTTGTTCTCATTTGTTCAATTTCTTTTTTTATTGACCAGCCCTAATACCAAGAATAAGTAACAACACACAGACCCTGACCCTGTTCTTTTGTTATATCTGGCCCATATGTTTGAAATACAAGAAGATCATCCACTTCCATATATCTTTTCAATATAAAACACTCTGAACTTTGTAGATTTGAAACGTGTCTGAAAGCAGTTTGTTGATTCCTCTGTCATTCTATGTCTTTGCTCAATTCCTTAGACTTAAGTAATTGGCTGTAATGTCATAAAAGTATTGTAATCACTAACAATTACTGAGATGCAAATGTTCTGATGAGGTTAACATTCAATGATGTAAAACACACAAACGGACTCTGCAGTGATATGTTAATCTGGGCTATGGCCTGGTGCATCGTTACACCCATGGTATGGTCCGTACCTCAGTCTTTGGTTCAGGGTTTTGTGTTTTGTGCGTAAAGAGAACAACTTATTTTCTCTCAAAATTATTTCTTTATTTTGCTTGTCAGCAAAAGCTGCATATCACTTTAAACAAACTGTAGTATCAGTGGTTTACTGAGTAATATAAAGCTTTTATTTCAAGTTACTAAACACAAAACTTTCAAATGGCAAATTGCCTCCGAATTCTTCACTACTTGTATACACTATACATTAGTATAAAATATGTATCCTGTGTTATATATATAAATATGTACCATCCTGTGTTCAGGAAGCATTATATAAGGATACTTACACTAGAGATGCTTGGTCATATTGCTTGTGTTTCCTTTTAAGTATGGGACATGTTTCAAGCAACGTTTGCAGAAAGTAAAATTTCTGTTGATAGTTTTCACTCAATCATTGTTGTATTCAACGGCAAAACCGAAGAGATCTGAATGGAGCCGGTGCTTCTTCAAACTTTGGTCTCTCACCACCTCAGCTAGTGCCTCTTGGTTATCTTTTCTCCCGCTTCTGTGTGTGTGAGCTGGACTCAGTGTTGCCAGATTTG
>CAFUXE010001747.1:39606-68343 GCA_903364295.1 Serranus cabrilla | reverse complement strand
GTGAACAGTTGTCCGGTGAAAAGCAATTGGATTTGAATGACCCTGTGGCCATTTTTCCTTTTGAATTCTTCATATGTAGTTCAGATAAATTTACCAAAATTGTCCTGAATGTGGTACACAAGGTGTTCTACAGAGGGCCATCAAATATCTGACTAAAACTTGGTATATATTCTCAGCCCTGTGTCTACATGTGGTTGCACTGGGAGTGATGTGTGTTGATAGTGATTTATGGGTTGATAGCTATGGTTGATAGTGATGTATCTTTGCCTTCAGCTGCCTCTACTTATTCTCTTCATACAGGAAGTGATCAGATAAATTAGCCTGCCTCTGTTGAGAAGGGAGCATTCTGCCTTTCAATATTAGTACATGGTGATTGTAGGCAGTGTATTGTTGGACTTACTTCAGCACAAAGCACAGGCAGTTTAGATTTATTCTGCTTTGATGAGGGTTGTGTCAGAGCCTTTTGAGCTGGAAGGTTGCCAGTTTGAACTGCTGGACTTTAACATCTTGTGCTGAGATGCTCTTCAGTTTAACAGAAGAAGTCTGTGTTGGTACAGAGCAGCACTTAGCATGAACATGTGAAACGGTATGATTATTATGAAGCAGGATTTTGATATCTGGAGGAATAAAGATCAGGGAGTGACTTTCCTCTGCTGGAATGAAAAATCAGGTTTTGCTGTATTTTTCTGACTTTATTCTGAAAGAATGTGTCAAGTGCTGAGCAGCCCACAGGCGTTGTCGAACCACATCACATTACCAGGCAAAACCCCTACAATAACTCAGCACTGAGGGGTGTGCGTGTATATGTGTGATCACATTTGTTTGCTTAAGTGCACATGTATGAGCTCTGAGAAGCATAACAAGGCAACAGTGAGTGAAGCTAAAGGAGCATCTTGGGACACAAGGAAAGTGTGTTTCAATGTGTTTGTCTGTGGTGATGCTTGTGGTGTGTGCATGTGTGTGTGTGTCAGTGGAGGTGGCTGTGTTGTTTTACAAATAGTCACTGTAACATCATATGCAGCCAGGCTGCTGGGAAGATGAAGATAGAAATATTTGTGTTGTTGGTTATTGTCTTTTCACCAGTCTGACTTGCCACATCTCAAAATGTTCCCAAAATGAAAACTGTGGTGTGATGTCATGTCCACTGCATCTTTCAGTTTGGGGTGAATATAATGCCATCATTTAAAACGGAAAGAAATAGCTTTGAGAGGTTGAAACTCATCGTTTGACAAGTTGAAATCTAATAGAAATATTTTTTTTGAAGGGTTGTATAATGTTTTGAAAGGCTTAAAAAATATTTCTAATCTTAACACAGTTTAAAACTTTCTACAGTGTTCCTCAAACACGTTCCCAGAGTTTCAAATTTGCCACTGCTCTCACTGTGTATTTACTTAGTTTTATTGCTTTGAAACTTTGTAAAACCTTTACATTTGCATTCCTGCTGCAGACTCTTCTTTCAAAGCTGAATGTGCAACACTCACTTTTCAGATATCCCCTGGCACAGTTGCGAGCTCGACAGATTTGTCTCCCCACAAAGAATCATGCTGAAGCACCACTTTAAATCAGTTTACCGGAGATGAGCTCATAAGTAACATGAAAATAAGTCATTCAGCATGAAAACAAAAACATAAAAAAGACTAATCAACTTCATTGAAGGCAGCCCTTTTAGTAATCATGTGAAAGTAAGCTATGTACACAGAATAGCTCATATGGTAATGCCTTAGTTTGTAGTCTAATAGTCTGACCCTGTTTTAACAGTTGGCAGTGCATATTTAAATTGACTACATTTATGCATTATGTTAAAATGACTTGTACTACATCTTATCAAAACAAATGAGTAACAAACTGCCAATATTTAACACAAAAACATGACAAGCATATATTTGATACTCCCATGAAGCAGAAGACTTTGCCTTTCGTATCTAATCATTTATATTGGCAAACTGAAGACTCAGAAAATACAGTAATAAATTTAAACAAATTAAAAGGATTGTGAACAACTTAAGGAGTGTGAATCTTGGTTTGTATTGTGACAGACAAACTTAAAGAGTTAATGCGGGTTCTGTATGATGGATGAGGAGAGCAGCCATGAGATGCATATCAAACAACTATGAAATGGCTATCAATCAGTTACATTAACATTTGGGTTTTCCTTTTGGTTCAAACAGGTGTGAAATGAAAAATGACAAAGACAGATATAAAAACAAAAACACAATGGCCCTCATTTATCAATCAAGTGGAGGAAGTAGTGCAGATCCGGGCGTATATATATTATTTTTGGTTGATCTAATAGTTCAATATGATTAGATTAAAGCCCCACAAAATAATTTAGTAGAATAAAAGCTTCTGGTAACTGGTAACTGGGTCTGAACAGGAAACAATGTTTTTTTTTCAACATAAAAGCCCCCAAAAGTAACTATATCCTTTTTTCTTAAACTAATCTGACCATTCTCCTCTGACCTCTGGCATCAATAAGGCTTTTTAGCTCACTGGATATTTTCTCTGTTTCGGACCATGCTCTGTAAACCCTAGCAATGGTTGTGTGTGAAAATCCCAGAAATCAGCATTTTGTGAAATACTCAGACTAGCCCATCTAGCACCAACAACCACAGCACATTCATGACTAATTGCTTTGAGTTGCTGCTATGCGATTGGCTTATTAGGTTTTTGGGTAAATGAGCAGTTGAGCAGGTGTACATAATAAAGTGGCCAGTGTGTGCATCAGAACCATTGATTTACATCTCTTTAGTGGGAAGTAAGGAATTCATTGAGCCATTTGATGATCATCTGAGGACCAGTGCAGGGTGTCTTTTCTGGGTTACTATATGATGGTTCTGGGCACTGTTAATAATTTAATCAGAGCAGAGGAAGACTAAATTATTAATGAAAGGATGGAGGGGAGATAAATAATTATTAACTGGCAAACAGATAGACAGACTGTCTGGGGGATGGGTTGTGAAGGAAATGAGGTTAGAGGTGGGGATCAGCAGCACAGACTTGATCACACTAATAGAGACGGACGGTAGGACGTAACAGGAAGTAACATTCAAGGTTATTAGATACAGAAGGGCGGGTGCTTGTCACATTAGACTTAAGACTTTTGTACCAAGGAAAAATTTTAAATCCAGCACTGTATGTGGTCAAACATTGCTCAACAACTAAATAACACCCAGTGAACACATATATAGACCACAGAATACAATCAATGAGGCTTCCTGTTTAAGGCGGCTATGGCAGCTTGGACCAGGCTTGTCCAAAGCGAACCCCTCTGCACCCCAGAGCTGTGTACCTGCACCCAGAGGGCAGTAGGGGCAGGTAGTACAACATTAAGAGGACGTGGGGGGCAACATAGAGCATGTCATTGGTGTGATCCCTGCAACTCAGTTTATTGCCCAGTGTGATTCAAAGGCAAGTGTCCACAATTTCCACTTGCTTGGTTGTTGGCAAGAGTGGGCTGCTGTGGTTAGGGGGGTCTGATTATTATTTATTTTATTTTACTAAAATTAACTGACACAATATGGCTGTGTTGTCTAAGTATTTGAGGTAAGTGGAGCTGGGTGATGGACTGCTGCAGTTGTTGATGTAGAGTGTGTAGAGGGCCCAGCACACAACCTTGCGGTGCTCCTGTGTTAGTGCTAGACAGGCTGGTCTGAATATTTCACAAAGTTTCAAAGCCAATATATAAATATTCTTATATTTTAAAGTTACAGTACTGAATATTATATGTTTAGCATCAGTAACAAAACTCAAGTATTCAGATGAGTATTTAATTCTATCACTATGCCAAATGCTCCTGTTAAAGTGAAGGTTCTGGTAGTATTGACTTGTTTATTGTGAGCATTCAAGATAAAATTGTCCTGTGAACAAAAAAACTGCCTAAAAACAACTGTGGTCTCTGTTCTGTGGAAAGGAACCAATCTAAATCAGGGATAGGAAAGTTGATTCAGCTGCTGCCAGGTTTGTGTGTCTGTAATGACTATTTGTTCATGAAGAGATAGATATAGTAGATTGGGTTGACTTTTGTTTTTTCTCCAATGCAGTATGGATTTCTGTGTGCACATTTGACCTTCCTAGCTTTTTGTGCATATGTGTAAGAATCTTTGTGTGTGCGTGCGTGTTTTTGTGTGTGTGTGTGTGTGAGAGAGAGTCAGGCCGAGGTCAGTAGCTATCTTGTATTTCCTGTGGAGCACAGCATGAGCACAGCTCTGACCTTCCCATTTTCCCATGCATCCTTCCTATTATGGTAGTAAGTGTTAGTCAGCGATACAGCCTCATGCAGTTGGCCAGTGCTGCCATACACAGCCGTGGAAACCCCCTTCCCACGAGCCAGCAGACACAGAGCACATTCATCTCACCACATCCTTCCTCTAAATCCCCCTTTCTATCTGGTTTTCTCCCATTTTTTTCAGATTTCTTTCTCTTCTCTTGTCATGTAGGGGCTTGCTCTACTTGACCTCTTATATCAGTGCATGATATTACGTGAGAGCTCTCTCTCTCCATCCCTCTCTTTCCATCTGAATCAGTTCTTCTCTTCATTTTCCCTTCTCCACGAACTCCAGGTCTTGCATTTTTTGTCTTGTAGGGGTTTGCCATGTTCATTGCTCCTATGTGTTCCCCCTTGAATGAAAACCTGTTGTGTTTGTTCTATTTAAGAAAAGGCTATACAATGAATTTGCTAAATTCAACTCATAGAGGGACAGAGCTGGCTTTACTGAGGCAGCCATTCATAAGCTGATGACCCAGAGTTGGACACCTATATGAGCTAATGAGACATCCTTCCAGAGGCTGTCCACTGCAGCTGTTATTATGTTTGCAACATCTTTATCATCTGAGCTTGGTATTCTCTGATGTTGGTCTCTCAGTCAACACACTAAGCATCATACGGCTCTGTTACAGTGCGGTCTGGTGACAGCTTTGGACTTCTACCCGTTTCGATTGCGATCAAAACTTGATCAAGACACAGAACCCCAAATTGCTCCTGTCTTGCGTTGGCAGTTCCATGAGTCCTGTATAAATGGTTGAATGAGACTAAAGATTAAAGAACATTGTAAGGCTAGAATACCATTTACAACCCCAATTCCAAAAAAGCTGGGTAGCTGCTTTATAAAACAGTAATAAAAACAGCATGCATTAAATCCAGAATTCAGGATGTATATTTACAAAAACAAACATTTATCAGTTCTAAAATGCTCTGAACAGTTTTCAATTGAATATATGAGAATAAAACCTGTAAGAAATAAAAGTTCAGCATCGAGCGGCTGCACCTGTTAATCGGTATAATGATATGAAACTGTTGAAACAGGAATGTGCAATCCTAATCTAGCAGGTCAAAAACAGGAAACCTTTATAACTTTATATCCACCAGTTTCAAGACAAATCAGTTATGATTATATATTGTGTAATCCACATTGTAGTTACAATGAAATATAATCAAATATATATATATATTTATATGTTGTATATTAACAGATTCAACGTCAACAGAGACAGGACTGTACCAGATTTCATGTTGTGAAACCTGTAAATGAGGAGGAGTATTTTTCTTCCGACTAGAATATTCTCCTCAGTGTTTCTTCCCTGTGGTGTCTGAACTGAACCACTGGAATGCAGAGGCTTTAAATACAACCTCGCAGCCAGGAATTACTGACATCCCAATCTCCAAGAAACAACGCCACCCTTTTCTGTGTTTTATGCTCACCACTTCACTGTTTCCTAATTTACTTGTGTGTCATTGGGTGAGAGATTAATATCACAAGTAAAATGTGAAGATTTATGAGGAGAATATTAATGACTTCTGCCAAAGCAGTCCATGTCTAAATGAGTGAAATGTCTCCCTGATGATTTCCCTGGCTGAAGTTGGCTGTTTAAAAACCATCAAGTCAAGGTCAGTGAAGCAGGATGTATGTGTAGAATTGAAGGACTTTGTGCATGCAGTGGAGCAACATGAATGTTAGCATTGTTGACTTGCAACCATTGCTCTTATTTTAAAATCCTGTTTTCAATTGGAATATCAGTGTACCGCTGTCAATTAAACTGTGGTTATTCAAGCTATCATAAACAAGACGAGGTCAAAACCTAGTATATGGCTCATGGCGTTTGCCAATGCAGTGTTATGACTTGTGTGCAGTGTGTTACAGGACTAGTTAATGGTAGTTTCTATAATGTGAATATTTTGGGTATTAGTAGATAGCATGCTTTTTGCTAATACAATCAAGTAATGATATGCTTGATGATACTATAAACTTCACGGCCACGTCGGCGGAACCGATAGGTTTCCATTCTAGTCGATGTCCGTGCGGAAGGGCTCCGTCTCAGCTTCGGACAGCTTCAATTTTTGACGGAGGCCGAAAACAAAACGCAGTAATTCAGCACAGAGCAGATCGTGCGGGACAGGAAGTTACCAAAATAAAACATCCTGTTAACTTCAAATTGAATTACACTGTGCTCACAGCAGGTCATATTTCCCTTTGGTACACCTTAAAACGTCACAATGAGCGGAGACAGGCCCGAAGTCAGCGGGTTAGATGGACATTTTCAGGTATTTCACCCATTTGAAGCCATGGATGAAGAGGTTTTCATTTTGGAGGTCCAAAATAACAAGATTATATATGACCCTTCACATCCTTTTTATAAGGACAACACAGAGGTGTTGATTCCTCTGTTGTTCTCATACTACTCTGAATGGAAAGTCTTCTCTGTTTACATTAAATCCTGTGATATCGCGGGATTACACGTGAAGTCGCGAAGCCACGTGGGTCCTGCTGTCTGGAGGGGTTTGGGGGGTTTGATGGATGGTGGAGGATGGAGCGCAGCGCGCCGCAGACGTAACGCAGCAAAGACGGACCCGGTGGAATCCCTGTGTTAGTCACACCATCTCCCTCTACAGAAACCTGCAAAAACTTGGTTGGTGCTTCAAAGATGTGTCTAGACTGAACGACTCAAATAGAAATAAAGATACTAGTTGAAAATGTTTACACACAAGATCACTGAGAGACCTACATAGCTTTATTTTAGCCTGGTTTAGCTCAGATGTTGTAGCTCAGTTTTTAGGGTTTCTGGACTGCACAGCTTTGATTTACCAACTGTACACCTGCCTAGCACCATACAAGGTTAGTGTTTAGCTAACATGTAAAAGCCTAAAGAACATTAACTAAATCCCTCAGGAGTTGGGGGAGATCAAACCATAAGTTAAGAAGACAGGATTCTGGGCTTACATTACATTACATTAAATACTAATGTAGCTCTTTCTCTGCTAAATGTGTATTTTAAATGTGAATGCCACTCCAATGTAGGTCAGCATCTGCCACAAAAATACCTCCATCAACATAATAATTCTGGTGGTATTCTATTGGAGGTGTAGGGAGAGTTGGAGTCATGCACAGGGCATTTCATCAATAGATATTCTCTTCTTGCTCTTTCCCATGAGACTAAACTACATCTGTGTCATGATCTGCTTGACAGAGGCCATGCATTAACATATAGTAAAGCCAGTTAGAGACAGCCATGGACCACAGACTAACCACACAGACACAGAGAGGCCCACCTTTTCCAAAAGTTGCATGAGTTTTCATTGTGTGTGTGTGTGCGTGTGCCTCTGGGTCTGGTTCTCATTAAAACATCTGTATGTTGAGCTGACAAAACCCAGGCAGTTCCACTCTCAGCTCAGATATTGCTGGAATGTGTGCGCTATGTGTGTAACTGTGTGTACTCCCATGGGTGCTCTTCCAATTGTGGTTGTTCATGTTCCACTAAATCATGTCCTCCCATTTGTCTTTCTCTGCTTTCCTCCCATCTCCCTCTCCATCTCTGTCTCTCAGCCATTTTCTGTTAAATGAATGATGGCTACATGCCTGACCTCACATCTGACTAATGAATTTGAGTGTGTGTGTCTGTGGGTTATGCGGGTACCTCAGTGTTACTATGAAGGGGAGTTGCTGTTAATCTGCTGTTTGCAGAAATTATTTTTCTACACTTTAAACTAGGGATGTAACGATGCATCGTGACATGAATAAAAATCGGTACAAATGCGTGACGACTCGCACCGGTTGACAGAAAAAATGAATCGCGATGCGAGAGAAGTAGGATATATTATTTTTCTTCTTTATTTTTTAGAAATAGGTTACGTTTATCCGATTTGTTTCGTCCTGCGCATGCGCGAGAATTCTCGCTGGGGATTTCACCCGGAAGTGGAAGCTTGTGATATCAATCGCCGATTGCACAGTTTGTGTCGTATTGCCAAAACCAAAGACTCTGTTTGTTTGTTCATAAAGTCTTCCAAACACTGCAAAATGCCCAATATGTACGCCAACACTACTCTGTCTAACTCCTCGAATGGCATCTTTGTCTGTATGCCGCCAGATAGTTTATGAAGCCGTGTACCGGAAGTAGTTTAACATCGTCTTGTAGAAAGGGCTACAGCGCCATCTAACGAAGCGGAGTCAGCCAGGGCACAGACCATTATCGGATTAATGCAAAGGCATGTGAAATGCATGTATTTTGTTGTTTAAGATGTCCATGTAAGTTGCACTTTTTATTTATAAGAGGACACAAACTTTTACAGAGTTTCTGTAAAGAAAGCACCTAAGATTTTTTTTCCTACGAATAAAGTATCATCTTATTTGGTTATAATTTGTCTGTAGCTCATTTTGATTTAAAAAAAAAATCGTGAGAAAATCGTATAGTGAACAAAAAATCGTGAACCATATCGAGTCGTGAGTTTACATCCTATCGTTTATCGTTACATCCCTACTTTAAACACAATTCTGGTATTCAAATGATTATCACATCAGAACAGTCAATGACCGATGACTTGATGTGTTTTCTTAATATTGTACCAGCCAATATAATGTCGGCCTATTACCATTAAGGATAACTGCTCATCAGTCATTAGCCACATTAGCATTGTAGCTCTTGGACCATTTACTTAAATGTATTTACTTTTTACATTTGCCTAAAGTTAATAAAACTGCTACCATTTGTTTTTTACAACTGCAAACTGCACGTGAACAATATGATATATGAGATATGATTTGTGCATTTTTTTTATTTGGTGTGTATCTGAGTCACTACCAAGCATATATTTCAGTGAGAAATCATACTTTTTGAATCTGATTGCCAGTTGTTCCCTGCTGCCACTGAAATAGCGCATCAGAAAGAGGCTGCAAGAAAGTTGAATTGATGTTGAATTTCTCGTGTTAATGATTAATGCGGCAGATATGAAAACCAAAGTTTATGGACATCGCCGCAAACAATAAGCATATTCATATGAGTTACTTCCTGTTGCTGAACACGTATAGCTTTCAAAATAAAGTGTTGACAGAATCCACCATAGAATTTACCAGAGCACTGTCAAAATGTAATGGCTTAAATTTAACAGTGAATTTGACAGTGATTCCCTCCGTGTTTACAATCAGGAAGGCAAACTAATCATTTCAAGATAAGTGATTAAGGTCAGAGTATATAATTGAATTGTTGAATTAGAATGTGCAAGAGGCCACCAAATGGGGGCTTTTACTGTAAAAACTGCATGTCCCTGGACCCCCCTAGCTGGCTACTTTTCCCCACTGGCAGGCTACTCCAAGTGGAAAGCCCTGGTTAAAGTACAGTAGTACCTGCTACAAAATGTACTTAAAGTAACAAAAGTTATATATATGCATTTATGTTGGCAGCATTTCACTTTGGTCAAGTTAGGGCTAATTTTAACTACTTGATATACTTTTAAGTGGTTTAATTTATAAAAAATGTTTCATGTCTTTATGTTAAATCTTGATGTGAAAGGTAACTTAAGCTGTCAGCTAAATGTAGTGGAGTAAAATAATACAATATTTGCCTTTAAAAGTATAATGTTTCATAAATGGAAATACATTACGTATCTAGTATTACCACTGACATTTGCAGCATTGTTATTTTCTAATACTTCCATTTTGCACTGATGAGTCAAGAGTACATTGTTAATATTTGGAAACTGTTGAGATTTGCACTTCTCACTTTTGTTGTAGGATTTTTTATTTATACAGAATCAAAAATAATGATTACAAAAATTAATGTTTTTTTCCAATATTTTGTTATATCATCAAAAATATAGTTGTTGCAAAAAAATGTCCTGATATTCTTTGAGGGCCATATCACCCACCCCTATAGTGTGTCCATGAGTGGCTTTCAGACAATTGAAACAATATGATATGAAATGTATTGCAGGTGAAGACAAATAATTCTAAGTTATAAATGAGTGTGTTATAGATTGTAATTGTGACCAGGGGGCCTTGATAGCCTGAGGGAAGAAACTCCTCCGCACCCTTTCTGTTTTGGCCTCGAGGCAGCTGCAGCAGAGTAAAGAGTGTTGGGGTGATGCAGGTCTTTAATAACACTGTACCTCCTGGTGTAAAGGCCTTGTATGGCTGAGAGTCCACATCGGGTGGTGCATTCAGCTGACATAACCCTCAGTAGGGCCAGGTAATCCAGCAATGGTGCTGTTTCTGATCCAGGCAGTGAAGCTGCCTATCTGGATACTCTGTATGGTGCAGGTGTAGAAAGTCTTCAGCATTTTGAGGGTCAGACCAAGGTGATGACATTAGTGTATCACAATAAATCCTTTGTGATTCAGATATCAAGGTGTATGACCCTATTCACTGGGGAGAGCTATCAGCTCCCCAGTCTCGCCTCAGCCACCGTCCATTATCATTCTGCTGAAGTAGGAAAAAAGCTCTGTCTTGTTTGTATTTCTTTAAAGCAATCACAATCATCTTCGTGGTGCTAAGCAGCGATAGTGGCCCTGCAAAATAGATAATGGATGGAAAAGAAAATGGCGTGTGAGAGATGGGACCAATGGCAGGCTTATACTTTAGCAACAGTCTGACTATCAGGGATGAGTCCACAATCTCACTGTTCCTGTCCACGTGTGCCAGCGTTCAAATATAAAATAGTCACACAGTGTCAATTGAAGAAGAGTATGTTGTGATTAAGAGCTTTCATTATCTCTGTTAAAAAAATAAGGAAGATGAGACTGCCTGAGTAAATGGCTGTGTGTCTGTTGTGTGTTGTCCACTTAATGACCAGGAAATGGTCCATCTTGCTGCCTTGTTTAAATTTATTGTATTGTTGTAGCTGTTCCTTTGTCAAGGCTTATGAGTTGAATAGATGGGCCTCTAGAAAACACACACTCCTCAAAGCTTTGCTGACTCTGCCAACACTCTTCATCACAAGTCACTGTTGTTTACAGTTCTGCCATGCGGGTGATGCCAAGCAGCAGTTATCACATTCAAAACAGCTTTCCCTGCCTAGGGTGATCTTTGATTCAGGTATGTGCTTTAGGTTGTAGCTGATGAAAAAAAATGGTGGTTGGTCAAAGGCATTCTTCCAGCAGACAGCTGCTCTGACAGTTAACTTCTCAGAATGCAGTATTCATACATGCATACATACATACATACATTTTCCTCCTGCCAAAATAACAAACTTTTTTGTTGTGTCATATGTTTTAAATTATACATTGTCCTTTCCCTTACCCTTTCCAAAAAATTAGAATATCATGGAAACTTGTTTAATTTCCATAATTCCATTCAAAAAGTTAAACTTTCATAGATTATAGATTCAGGGCCCACAATTTAAATGGTTTCAAGTATTTATTTGTTTATTTTTTACATAATTTGGGCTTCCAGCTCATAAAACCCACGAAAACAGGAATTCAAAAAATTTTGCAAACTGCAAAACTTGATTGGCATGTTTTTGCCACACTATGATAACCGCAATATCCTTTGTCTTTAGGTCCTTAAGACAGATAGTGGTTGAAAATGATGCGCAATTCATGGAGCTATCAGCTGCTGCAATCCATTCCTTGTAAATTTTCCCATGAATTTCTCAAACTCTTCTCATTTGAATCCCATGGGGGTTTTCAGATTGCGTGTCTCACACCAAAAACATCAAAGAGACCAATGCTGAAGCAATAGTTGCTGATTGCTCAATGGATTGATTGCTAACTAGCTCACTAACATTTTGTTGAGGTTGACTGAGCCCATTCTTCTTGAGGGTATCTACTCCTTAGCGTGTGTAACAGTAACCTATATTTGGAAATAAATGTGCTTAACTAGATGATTCACTTTAATTTCACCCATGCCAGCATAAACTACAAATGAGGAGACACAATGCCTCCTTGCAATATGGTCCTCAGCCATAATTCAGGAGAAACTGGATGGTTGACAGTTTTTGTCAAAATCCAAATGGAGATGGCTGAAGCCGGCTACAAACGAACAATTGAGCAAATCACAAACAAATTGAAAAAGCCCCAAAAGGACTACAGGGACCAAAAAAAGTCCCTTAGCCAAAGCTGACAACAAAGGCTAACATTAGCATCTGACGTTGGGTGTTAAAAAGAATAAAAACATGTGAGATAATTACCTTTCCTCTTGAAAGCAATCGCCGTCCATAGCAACCAAGACGAGCAGCATAAATGTGGTGCATCAGTCGTGTCTGTATAGCAATGTAGGTTCGCAAAGTCAGGAGCAAAATCTTTAGAGAAGCCATGTATGGCCATGTATGGTTCGCAAGTTGATCCAACTGCGAACCAGCACGAGCACCGGCTGGGAACCGGCTCTGTTGGAAAATGGGTATTAGTGTCTGAATGTCATATTCTGTAGGAATTAGCAACCACATTTCCTCAAGTAAGAACCAACAACTGCAACAACTAATACAGTAATGGAATGGTCATAACCCAATACTAATGATACTAACTGTTATATCTGTTTATTTTTCAGTACAATGGATTAATAAGTGGTCCACTGTAAGGGCATAGAATGGAATGCACAGGTGTATTTCAAAGGTTTATCGAACATTTATCAAACATTTCAAAATGTTTATCTGTTTCTCCTGGCGTGAATGCCACAGTAAATTATGAAATGGGCTTCAGGTCATATCAGTCTTTTTTTTACACAGACTGCCTGAAGGAGTTCAGGCCTTGGTTATGTCACACTCTGTTTATCACCGTGATAAATTCTGGGGTTTCAACCCCTTACAGCATTGCAATCGAGTTCCTCCACAAACTAGACTTATGTCATTTACTCCTCCTGGGTCATACTCTGTGGATGAACACACAGCCAGCCTACTGTTTGCATCATATAACCTGATACGAAAACGGCCTAAACAGCTCAGATTTCTACCTCAAAGATTTCCCTGAAGCATTTTCCTCAGAGATATCTTTGGTGCATGCTGCGGGGCTCTCTTGCCCAGAGGAAAACAGAATGGAGGAGAAGATTTGTGTGTGCTTGTGACAACTTTAAATAACTTTCCTGAACTGGATAAAAGGTGTCCACCACATGAAACTCCGTTAA
The DNA here is from genome assembly GCA_903364295.1 of Serranus cabrilla. NCBI lineage: Eukaryota > Metazoa > Chordata > Actinopteri > Perciformes > Serranidae > Serranus > Serranus cabrilla. The sequence continues at coordinate 55,024 of CAFUXE010001747.1, read as the reverse complement.
AGGGGCAGGGGGAGGGGTGGACCTGTGAATGTCTTAATTAACATGGAGGAGGTGGGTTCATTAACACCTAGCAGCCCTACTGGGCGACTGGGGAAGGAACAGGGCGTGTGTGTTGGCATGTGGTTATAATTGTTAGTAGTCTAATTTTTTTCTCCAGCACAGATCTAAGAGTTGAGATCTTCACTGTCTCATTTTCCCCCATTACCCCATGGTTGTCTGTGTGTCTCTCACCTCTCTTTTCTTTCAAGTCTTCTGCCTTTTTCTCTCCATCTCTCTTTTGCTCTCCTGTGTCCAACCTTCTTTTTCTCTCTGATGAGGGTTAAACAGACTTGTGCACTGAATTTTAACTGATATCGGGCTGAAAGAACACTGGCTGATATACCTAGTGCGGCACTTCAACAAAACCAGATTTCTATGAAAGAATGATCTTTATTCAAGAGCGTAGATTTCCAGTTTGAGAGCATGATCTTATTCCTTTTCAGTGACACAGCTCTTTGTCGTGCTCAGATTTATTCGCCTCGTGCTCACATTTTGTGCTCACACTCTCAGATCTAATGTGCTCACACTCAGAACACACACGTCCTCGCAGGTTAAGGTATCTGCTCAGACTGAAGGATGTCCCTCCTTGTGCTAAAAATACTGTGTTTCACCAGCCAATAGGCAGACAGCTAGTGTGTGGACCAATCAAATGACAGATGCCCTGTTGGGTGCGTTTCTTCGCCCTTTTTGAGCACTCCGTAGGAGCAGGTAAATGGTCTGTTTGTGAAACTGCTTGTCTCTTAATATACACCAATTTACCATATCAGCTAGCTATTTGAATTCACCTATTTAAGACACCAGCATATTTATGTATAATTCATCTTAAGTAATCTTAAAAAGAGTTATTGTACTCTTGTAAGCTTTTCTAATTTTATATTGGCGGGATGTATTTTATATAGTATAAATACTGTCACTAGCATAGCAGTGTTACAACAGTCAAATGGGTAAATATGTTGCTTTCTATTGCGTTTTAAACGATGGGACGCTGGTTCACATCCCAGTTACTGCACTGCTGCTGCGTGTCATATTATAATTTTAAATTGAAATTAATAAATTACTGTTACAGTAATAGAATCTGTGTAACCAGCTGATTCTCTTATTGAAACCCCCCTTTGGGGGGACTTCCGACGTGTCCTGAATTGGACTTTGGAGGCAGAGAAGGGAACCTCCTAAACTGTTTGTGTTCATTTCACACAGGGCGGCTTTGAAAACAAACTCTCCTGAGAAGTGGCATTCCGTTAAAACATCACGCTTTCATTTTATGTTTTAATTTTTACAACAATAAATTAACAATCAAAATATATATATATATATATGTCTTTTTTCTCATTAGCCTAGATAAGGCGCTGCCTACCCTGCCTCACCTGACTGTACACCACTGCAGACAATACATTATACATATCATTTGCCATTGCAATAATGGGCTGTTATAATGGACATATTCTGGAATTGCTTTATTAAAAATGAATTGGAAACCTACTTTGTGACCACAGGTCCAGTGGCCAGTCTGATTTCTCCAGAGGCTACTTCGTGGTTCCCTATTGGCACTGGTACAATTAGATAAAGCAGTGTAATGAAGTAAATCTCATTTTGCTGCAAGAGTCCACCAGGACAATCAGCAGTTGTCGCAGATCTGCACTACCGATATTGATTGTCTGTCCAGTACTGTAGGAAAAACAGATGAGGCTTTCATTAAACCACTTCACTGTGTACTGGCTGCCAGTGTGTGTGTGTCTGTGTGTGTCTGTGTGTGTGTGAAATGGAAAATCCACTGTAAAAGCAGATTTATATCACATTCATAAAGCAGATTTATATCTCTGAGCAAGTCAGCAATATGGTGAGATTGTGATCATTTATGCTCATGCACTGCAACATGATGCAGTAAGATACAGTCATACAAAAAAACTAGGGTTGCACAATTAATCGAAATTTTAATCGTGATCATGATTTTGGCCGCCACGATTAAATTAACATGATTGTCACAATATTTCCATTTTAAAATGCGGGCTCTCCTACATATGCAATCAAGCACTTTCTAAACCTGTAGTTCGCCAACCACCAGGGGGCGACCACATAGTTAAGTATTCATGAAGCTGCCAAAATAATTAACAAGAGAGCGCACCCTGCAGCGGTACATTCAAGTCACTCGTACCCCTTTTGGACCAAAGCAGTTCCAGAGCTGGTGCCCGTGCTGGTTCGCATTTCAACTTGCGAGCCTGTACTGAACCTGTCTGCTTTGAGAGTCACGTCATTACGTCACTGTAGACGTCGGTATATGTCTTCGCTCTCTCTGCAACTATAATAACAACGGCAGACTACATCGTCTCCCTACAAATGTTGCTGCAGGCTTTGTGAGCTATGGACAGAGATTACGTTGTTATTAACACTGAAAGTAAATTGTTGATGTTGGATTTTATTGTAAGCTAATGCTAGCCCGCTAACATTAGCCTGCTAGCGCTAGCCTGTATCAATAACATTACATTCAAACAAATCTAATCAAATAAATTATAAAGTTTTAGTTTGTTGTCTTGGTCACGATAACCCCAGCCCCTGACGTAAGTGGTTCGCAGTTCAAGACCAGCAAAGACTTGGTGCTGCCTCACTTGTTTTATGGTTGGTCATATAGTAGAACATTTTGGAAAGAACTTGAGAAATACACTGAACAAAAATTTGAACGCAACCCTATTTGTTTTTGCTCCCATATTTCATGAGCTGAACTTAAAGATCGAAAACTTTTTCTATATACTCAAAATAACAATTTCTCTCAGATATTGTTCACAAATCTGTCTTAGTCTGTGATAGTGAGCATTTCTCCTTTGCAATGATAATCCATCCCACCTCACAGGTGTGGCATATCAAGATGCTGATTAGACAGCATGATTATTGCACAGGTGTGCCTTAGACCGTACTTCATTTCTGCCATGTTGGCTGTAGCAGAGCCTCATCAATGGTCGCAATGGCTTCAGTGACCTTTTGCTTTAGGTCAGTGATTTCCCGTATCTTTGTTCCATACATGATATATTTAACATAACCCCACACAGAGAAGTATCTGATTTTGTTTCAATAAACTACTACTTACCACTACCTATTTCATCAACAGGTACCTGAAATACATAACCCTGACACCCTGTATTAGCAAATATTTAAATGAGGTCATCTGCATATATTTGATGCAAAACTGGCTCCTTTCTATGCTCATCCTCACTGCAAAACAAGTACAATTCAGAGTGCAACTTGCAATTGTAATCACTACATCAGTAATCATTTACCTTTCCAGACAAGCCTCAAAGAAGGATAATATAACACGGCAGTACACTCCTCTGACAGGAACCAGCTGCAGGGATTTTACGGGTTATATGATTTATGATCAGTCAAACGTTTCTCTGAATTTTGACAATGTGAATAAACATTTCATTGTCACATTTCATACTTTTTAAAATGACATGGGAAACATAGATTTGATTTGGCTGTACCATAAAGAGAAAAAAGCCCACAGCCACATATTTCACTCATTATACTGTTTCTAAAATGATTATAAATGGATGAAAAGAAAACAACAAGGTAAACTTTCTTTGCTGTCTGTGCTTGACTGCAGCATGTGTGCGAGTTTAAAGGGCGATTTCGGTACACGCATGTCCAAGTGTATTTGCCAAGGGTGCCAATTGTGGAATAGACACTGGGTGCCAGTAAATGGATGGACTTCTGAACAGCGGATGGTGATAGTGGTGTAGTGTGTGATTCATCAGTCAGTGCGTGCTCTCTGCATATGGTTATACCCTGACCGGATGTGGCATGCGGACCAGCTCAGCATTCACTCTGCCTGTGTGTGTTTATTAGCAACATATTGGCCTTTCAGGGCCATAGCTGATTGATTTTGCATGTTTCCCAGTGTTATCTCTCTAACAAACAAAACAAGGTATCCACAGGTTGCTATAAAGTTCCCAACTTGATTCTAAAGTGAGTAATTATTGAATGATGACATCTGAATGACATCCTTGATATAATGACATCATCATTTCTTGCGCAATAACATGTCTTTGTGCTACATGTCAAGTCATAGATAACACAAAGACTTCTCCATCAAATATCTTGTGTTCTATTAGATACAATTGATGATTCTGGGTTCACAATGATTTTTTAAAAATCTACTAGATATATTATCCCTTATCTTTTCTTTATCAAATCACATTTTTGTTTGAAACAAGACTTAAGACTAGTCTTTAACACAGTTTGCTCAAATTGACTAATCAACTTGTTTTATAGGCAGCAGTGATGTGTTGAAGAGTTCGCCTGGCAGCTGTTGTGTCTTATTTTAATGTGTGGAAATGCGTCCTGGCTTTAAGAGCGGTCAGTGTTAGGGCTCGGCAGTTTAAACGCTTGTCCTTATAGTTAGGGATGGGAAGCGAAAAACCGGTTCTTTTTGAGAACCGGTTCCCAGTAATCCAATTCCTAAGAATCGTTTGTTTGCTTGCCTGACGATTCCGCTTATCGATTCCTTTTACGTCGCAAATACGCGATGACGTCACGCGCAAGAAGCGTATTTTGGTACTTAACTTTTCCAACATGGCACCAAGGCAGAAGCATTCTAAAGTTTGGCTATATTTCACGCGTGCCTAGTTGCAAACCAGTTCTTTGGTTTCACACCGCCGGAGAGCAGGCTCCCGGCCGCAAAAAAACTGGTTCCATAGCGGCACCAACTCTTTGCTGGTCTTATCATGACTTACACGGCAATACGAAAACGTGTATTATTCATGTTATTTGATATTTTTAATGCAGTGTTATTGATACGGCCGCTAACACCGGCCGGCTCGTTAACGCCGACCGTATCAATAACATTGCATTAAAACATATCAAAAGAAGTGTTATATAATAAGTGTTCTTCTAAGTGTAACATCTGTGGTGCTTTTGTGCCAAGTGCAAGTTACCATAATGAACTGTGTCTGTCTTCATCGACATCTATGCTGTATATTATGACTGGGATTTTTCTCAAAGCAAATTAGACTTGCTGCTTAAAAACTGAAGTTTTTGAAAACACAATAAGTGTCATTTCACTGTGGTACACAGTGTATGACTGCCGCCGAAGCCATCCAAGAGTCTGATTATATTAAACAAGACACATTCTAAATTCAAGTCTCTTTAAGTATCTCCTTTATCAGACTGAGACTAGCTTAATTGCGTTGTTAACTCATCAGAAAGACGAATCACTCAAACTCCTCTGAAAAAATTCAATAATACTTATGACTAGCTGCCCACTGAACAGCACCGTAGCAGCTCTCTCTCCGTCTTTAGAGGCAGTGTATTAATATTACAAAATGAAAGCCCAAAACAGCTTGATGTCAACACTCAAAATACCTTTAAACAGGGACAGTGGCATTTTACTTTCAATGGTCCTGTACGTCACCATGTTTCTCCACTCAGCTGACCTTTATTTATTGACGGTATTGAAAATCATACCATGAATACCCTGGTATACTGTTACAAGCTCAAGCCCAACAAGGACTGTGATAAGGGCCAAAACATTTGTTAAAATCACATTTTTACTCCTCTCATTTAACCGTGCTTGACTTGACAGGAGCCTCTTCATTTAATTTAAATTCATGAAATATCTCTCTCACTATCTCTATATTCTGCCTGCTTAGGTTGGGCTGACAGAAAGGAGAAGGAAGTTGGCCTCTGGCTTTGCTCCTAGACAGAGTTTATCTAGCAACACCCAGCTGTCACTACGAGACACACACAAACACACAGGCATTCAAAATGCCAGGAGCCTCAAAGTTCAGCGGTGTTTGTGAGTATTTAGCAGATAGAAAATTGGAAAAATTGGAAATGGAAGATTCACTTGTTAGGTTTTGATACTGTTGAGTTTGTCTCTTTGTCTGTTAATCTTAAAAAGTTTATGTGTGCCATCAGTCATCAAATAGACCTAATGCACCTAACAAAGTAGGTGAATATAAACTTGCCGACGACATTAGTTAACAAGGTGTACTTAATAAAGTGTGGTCTTCTGCTGCTGTAGTCCATCTACCTTGGTTGTAATGAGTAGTTATTTTAGTTACTGTTGCCTTTCTATCATCTCAAACCAGTCTGTCCATTCTCCTCTGACCTCTGGCATCAACAAGGTATCAAGGCTCACTGGATATTTTCTAACCGTTCTCTGTAAACCTTAGAGATGGTGAGTGTGATAATCCCAATAGATCAGCAGTTTGTGAAATAGTCAGAGCAGCCCGTCTGCCACCAACTAACTTGCCACGTTTAAAGTCATTTAAATCACCTTTCTTCCTCATTCTGATGCTCACTTTGAAATTCACCAGGTCGTCTTCACCGTGTCTACATACCTAAATGCATGAGTTGCTGCAATGTGATTGGCTGATTAGGTTTTACATGAAGAACATGAACAGTGAATAACTATTAAAATTTTCTGTCAGCTCATTTGCTGGTATAAGTCAACTTTATGACACAAAATCCCTGATTTTTGACTGTTGAGGGAAGTCAAACAACAAAATCTGCAAATTATTCCTTTGGAAGCCATTGGGCACAGTGCATTTAATTTGTATAATGTGAACAGTTTAAAACTTCTTAAGAAGGAATTTTGCAAGAAAGGCAACTGTTTCTCACATGAAGTTCATATCCTTTACTTTGTAATCTCAAATATTTCTGTTTCCCATTTTTATTTATTTTTGTTTGCAGTAGGGCTGCAACAACAAATCGATACAAATCGATTAGTAAAAGCATTGGCAACGAGGTGAAGAAGCGGGGTATAAAATGTATACGCCGCAGTGAATCGGGACCATAGACTGTAAAAAAAAAGGTCACAACTTGTTAATCAAAACAATTTTATTAGAAACGAAAATAATACAAACTACTACAGTAGCTGGCTGCACTTGAGTGAACGGTCTGCGCTAATGGAAAGCTCTGAATTTACTCACCTAAAGTTTATTGTTGATGTGAGGACGCAGCTCGGTAAATTCAGTGTGTGAATGCTCGCGTATGTCTCAGAGGAGGAGGTGGGCGGAGCCTCTGCTGACTGACAGGTGACAGACACTCTGCTGAGGAAACTGCAACGAAAAATAACTTAAAATTATGAATAGTTTTAATATACATTCAGTAGCTTATGAAAATGTGACGTTGCGGAAAATGAGACTATTGAGCAGCAGATTAGATCACGGCGGGCCGCCACAGACTCTAATTAAGGGGGAACACTGGTATAGCATACATTTATATACATTTTTGTTTACATTTATTTTTTTAACTGAAGCTATTTGACAAACATTTAGGTTTTTATTATTCATTCATTCATCTTCTGTAACGGCTTATCCGGGTTGACCCGGGTCACAGGGGGCTGTAGCCGATCCCAGCTGCATTGGGTGAGAGGCGAGGTACACCCAGGACAGGATGCCAGTCTATCACAGGGCTGACACATATAGACAGACAACCATTCACACGCTCACTCACACCTACGGGCTATTTAGAGTCACCAATTAAACCTAAGCTGCATGTTTTTGGACTGTGGGAGGAAGCCGGAGTACCCGGAGAGAACCCACACACATTATTATTATTATTATTATTATTTAATATTATAGTAACAGGACATTCAAGCAGCAACCTGTTTTTTGTGCACTTATTTGCTCTGTCAGAAATGGAATTTTGAATAAAAAAGGCGAACATTTAAAATCTTTTTTTTTTTTATCCGATTCATCGATTAATCGGAAAAATAATTTGCAATTTGCAATAACTCAAGTTCTTGTTCACACTGCTGGTGATTTTTTTGCAGCAACACTGTTTTGATGTTTTCTAAAGGGTAGTTTAAAGTTGTGATGGGTGAATTATAATTTTGTTACATTATATATTAATTGAATTATATATTGATTAAATCGAAGCGGTCCACCATGCTTATATGCAATTTTATTGTGAAATGTCCCTCATTAAACATTAGAAGGCCAAACAAATACACAGTGTGCCATGTAAAACCGCAATAATTATGATAATTATGGATTTTTTTATTCGGGTTATTTTCCAATATGGTACAGTTTTGTTTTTGCTCCAGCTGGCGTTTCAAAATGAGTGATGTTCCTATTTGCTTCAGCTCTACTTTGTGTTTAGTGCTATTAAGCACAAGTTAGCATTGCTATTATGAGCATGCCAGCATGTATGCAGTAAAAGTGCATGGATTTAATGCAGTTTACTGTGTTTAAAGCCAGTTTTTGTGAGTACTTGCAACATTTTGCTTTTATTGTAGACGTGTACACAACTCCTAGCTGGATTGGCACTCAGAGTTAACAGAGCCAGTTGGTAAGCACTTTCATCAAACAAGTTATCCTTATTAGGACACATGGCTTTTTTTTTTTTTGCCATTAATGAGAATCTAAATAAAACACTGTGATCTGATCACTGTTGAAGCACGAATAGTCAACATTTTAACAATATAGTTAGCTTCAGTCCATACAAATTAAAAAAAACTTGAATCTGTTGTTTTTAACAGTTACTCTGTGCTGTTCTCTATCCCCATCTTCAGTGTGTGTGTGTATCCATGACCGCTGGGCTTTTCAGTATGAAACCACTGTTATGTGCCTTTTTTACAGTGAGATTATTGATCAGATCCCGGTAATGTATTGATTAGGTGCACTTGTGTGGCATATTCAGGATTGAGGTTCTTGTGAAATTAGCCTCCACCATTACTGAGAAGCTTTTGCAGACTCTGGCCCATTTATTTGATTAAAGCCATTCATTTTGCAGCCCTTCTTCTGCCAGTACTTAGTTTCATATAGGTTCAAAAGTGTGCAGGTTTACATTTTGAGACGGATAAATCTGGTGAAACACAGACACGCATCGACATGAGAAAAGTGGAAAAATAACGTATACTCAAAGTAGACAGTGTGCATGCTAAATGATATTTGAGAGTGCTGTTGTGAGTGAGTGCACACTGCGTACACCTGGACATAAATTAAATAGTGGGTGCAGATGAAACAGCTCCAAAACAATCTTTGGAAACAAAATAATTCCCTCTTTAGAAAGGTGAACTAGTCAGTCGCTGCCCAGCGCATGTATTTTAATTATTTCCTGATTACCTGATATGTCAACATTTTTGTATGCTATCTGCTAAAACTGCTATATCATGATGATCTGGGGCAGCACTGAAAACTCTACAGCCATGCTGACAGCTCGTTATTCTCAACAAATAAACTTTTGACTGAAATACTCTTGAAAAAAAAATCTTGCTAACTTGCTCATGTATGTCAAGATGCTCACATTTGCTCAGGCTGATGGGAACATCATAAGTTTTGCAGATATTTAGCCAAAAACCAAAGTATTGGTCAAACTGAGATGTTGCCCTGATAGGGTGCTAGTGAAAAGGTCAGAGGACCACCAAAGCACCTATTTGCCTTCAAACTCTGAGAATCATGAATGTGTTTTCAAATCATTGAGCCAATCAATCTGGTCGATGTGAGATATTTCAAAGTATACATATGTGAGACACTGTCAGCCCTAGCGGCATGAAGCCAGCATGGCTAAGGTGGGGTGGTTGTTCATGGCCACCATCAAGTCTATTGGCACAAGTATCTTTTAATTCAACAATTCAAACAAGCAAACTCCACACAGTATAGAGGCCGTCCTTATTTTCAGCTTTGGTGGACCAAATGTGAATTTGCTTGAACAAGAGCATATCGACCAACCAGCTGAAGAAGTGAACAGAAGGTGTGAGCCAGAGAAATTTAAAGATGTGGGTCTTCCCCCAACTTAATAGAAGTGTTGTAGTTGCCACCCTGTAAGTGATGTAAGTCACTGGTAAGGATCCTGAAATAGCCTAATTGCTAGAATTTTGTTTATCCCATCAAACACTTGAACATTGAGTGTAAAGTACATTCCAGCATGTGGGCATCCTCTTAGGCTTTAATCTCTTGGTCTTTGTCAAATTAAGTAGCTTGGAAATATTTTTATCCCATTAGAAAGAGAAGACAAAAAGCTTCATACATACATTCACATGACAAGTTGCCAACTGAAGTAAACAGCAAATATGACAGAGAACACATGAGATGAATTTTCCTTCTAATCTTCACTTAGAAATGATGTACCTGTGCCCTCTTGACCCTCTGCCATGTTGTCACACAGGAGTAGTGTTAATATGTAGTGTATGATATATGTATGAGTAGAGGTAATATCAGCGGTTCTCAACTTTGATGTTGTGCCTTAAAACAAAGTGACTTCCGCCCTGTGAAGACGTGCATATGGCGAAGAGCTCTAAAAAATGATTTTGCCTTTTCAGCTTGTTTGATTTGATTCATCCAAAGGAGGCCTGGATGCTGAAAACTCCTTAATATATCACAAGAAAATTGACAAAAACAGAGACAATGTGAATTGATAAGGACAGTAGTTTTTTCTGTCTTTTATCTACAAATGAGTGAATTTTATGTGATCTAAACGGTGTGTTGTCCTGAGCAGCGATATTCAGGAGAATGAATGAAACTCCAACTCATTTATTTGGCTTAATGATGGTCAATTTTCTTCTGCATTAAAATGATGATATCTTGATGAGACACAAAATATGAATTTGTACAGCAGTGTGATTGTTTTTAAGCACAGACTATGAAATAATATGAAATGAAGAAAACAGAATACACCCTGTAACCTCAAGCCACTTGCTAATTATTTGACCATTTTCTGCCAATGGAAGAATTCTTCATCTGTTTTGTTGATAAGAAGCACAGATAACAAAAAACGCAGTGGACTCACGTAAGTCATGTGATTGCGAGCTCCAAATCTGAATTTGATTCAGATTGTTTCTGCCTGTCTCTGTGAGTCTCCATCTGTCCCTGTTTCTGTCTGTCTCTCTCTGTTGGGTCTGTCGCTGTCTCTGTCTGTTCCTGTCTCTGTTGGGTTACAATAGCCTGTTCCATTTTGGTTCTGGTTCCTGCTTAGCAATATATCTGTATTTGTTTCTTTTGTAGCCACACTACCAAAGTAGCTCTAATGGCATCATCTTGATCTGTCTGCTGTCTGCTGACCAGACTGAAATATCACAACTGTCGGATAGATTGTTAGGACATTTTCCACACACATTAATGGTCCTTTAGATGATGAATCCTGCGGTGATTAGTGATTCCTTGACTTTTCCACACCAAAGTTTGGAGTAAACTGGCACAGTATAATGCACCTATGTACAGACTTAATTGTAAATGGGAAATGCTTAGGTACAGCCTCACAGTCTTGTTAATTCAAGAATGCGTACAACATTCAGGTAATGTTATCAGGCAGCAGTTGGAAATGCAATAAGAAGCAGATTAAACCAGAAGGTACTTAGCATTAATCCCATTACTAACTTGATAACATGTCAACATTAAACTATTTTCTGGTGTCTGGTGAATGTGCTCTCTGTAAGCCGGGGCGGTCCTCGGCCAAGGTCATTTGTGAGTGAAAAGAAGCATCACTGCACAATTTTTTTTTTTTTTTTTACAACAGACCATAATCATAGTAATCATGATAAAAATCCATAAGGCGTATAATATCAGCACTCTTCTTCTTGTAACTGTTTGGAACTGACCCCCAGAATATGGAATAAAGACTCTGTGAAATGTCAAATTGTTGTCAAAAAGGAAATATTGCAGATGCAGAACAGCTTCTTTCACTTTTAACAATGAAGAAGTTTTTTTTTCTAATGTTGAATGCTGAACCTAATTTGAAAAGTGACTGACAAGGATTCACGTTTGAGTACCTTACTGAACCCTAACCCAAGTGCTGATGATCAATTTTCAGTTGACAGAACATTTATTGACAACAGTTTTGATAATCCATTCACTGGCAAAGTAGTTTGGAGTTACAGATGTCTGTTTTGTATTCCTGTATTGAACACTGTTTTAGATGAACAAAAGAGCAATTTAAAGACTTCCCTTTGGGCTCTGGGAACTTGTGATGAGGATTTTTTGTATTTTTAATTATAGGTTACCTGATTAATTGGGGGAAAAAAGGAACTACCGATGAATACATAATGATCAGTCGTCCGCAGCAGCCCATATATAATATGGTTGCGTTGGGCAGACAGAAAATGTAAGCTTGCTTTTGTTGTTTTTGCATGAAGCAAGCATCAACACATTTTGTATCTGTGGAAATTTTGGCAATTTCTTGGTCTCCATCCACCTATTCTCTGTGAGAAAAATGTAGTTGGAAAGAAACCAAACTGCAGCTGAGGTGGAAGCAGCCATTCTGGATACACTGACTTGTCAACGTGCCGACTGTGATGAGCTGACGTTTGCCGTTGACAGCTTTATTCTGCATGAGTGTGCTGTGTCTGCTCAAATAAGACCATGGACAAACTTACCATGATCTCTGGTGAAATGCAGTCACAGTGCTGAGCACCTCCCCCCAAGTCATCACAAAGCTGTTTCCTCTCAGAAGGCAGTCTATTACGAGGGAAACAAATAAAGGGGAGAACATTGCAGGGAGAGAAAACCCTGCTGTTCCTGTTAAATGTTGGTCCCGTTTCTAAGTTTATGGTTTTCTTCTGCAAATCCCGTCTTCAGCTTTGGGATTTACAGGAAGGCTAAACTCTCTGGCCAGGTCCATCGATCTTTCCTCTAATGCTCATCTAAAAGCAAGTCAGGTTTTACATGACTTTTTTCTTCACTCCAGCATCAACTTTTTCATCCTCCAACCTCTTTAAAGCCTTATATCCCCTAAATGTCCCCTTAAGCAGCTTTAAAGTTGGAAAAACCCTCTGCTGCACTGTTCGACTGCTTCACATATATGTGTTCCGTCTGTTGGTACCAAAGTGGGAGAATAATCAGAAACCACTGTGTTTTGTAGGGTGCAAAGAGAACATTTGTGGATATCTTTTAGTGATCTTTTCAACAAAATTCAGTCTATCATATTTGGTATATTTAGCCCTGATGTGTTCCCATTGTTTTTCTTATAGACAATGACAATCAGGAAGCTGTTGGCCATGGCAGTCAGTTTTCAGGTTGTTTGCTCCCACTTGTCAGAAGACAATTGCATTGTTGAAAAGTTAAATATTTCACAAGAGGTTGAGTTGTTGAGGCTGGTGCCAAGATCAAGGTTCCATTCACAAAATTAATTTGTCTGTCTGTGAGTCAAGCATCCGAAAGGAACTTGGCGTAAAGCTGATGAAAGCAGCCTTGAGGTGGTGTGAGTGTCTGATCAGGACTCCTCTAGAGTCATGTCCAGCTCGTTTTTTTTTTAACCTAAGTAACACTTTGAGAGCTATTTTTTGAGTGGGTCCCATTTGTTTTTGTCACACACACATTGATGCTTATGCAGTCCAGCCAATGTTTTCACACCATTCCCTTGACTTACAGGTGGCAGTAATGGACACAGCAAAAAATATCCAACAATGTGAGAAGAATGCTACTATCAAGTAAAATATCAAGTAGCATTTAAATTTGAAAGAAAAATTGGATTTCTAACTGTTTCTTAAAGACATTCAAACAATTTGTTGGACTTAAGGGAAGCACACACTGGCCCTCACTTATGAAAACGAGCGTATGACGGAAAAGTGGTCGTACGATCATTTCTACGCAAGGCTTGGTATTTATCAATTTGGACGTGAGCGGAGGGTACGATCAGATCTCACGTCAGGTCTCGGTTCGTGTACGCAAGTTTGACGCAGCATGAAGTCCCCATGTCTGAGTCTTATAATTGTTATAGGCTGTTGTATCGATGCCTGGAGTAGATAAAACTCTGTGGTGTTTGTTTGTGAAATAGCTACAAAACAAAGCATGTTTATCAACTGTAAAATTCTTAAAATAGGCTTCTAGCCTCGGCAATTGAATGTTTGCCGTTATCTGGTAAACATTTCACACACCGTTATCCTGCAGAGACACCAGCAGAGCATCATTTCCAATAAGAACTGTTACACACACCTCTGTCTGTCTGTCTGGGACAGAACTGCTACTAGATGTAAAGAATTCAATATCAGTTTTTATGTCAGTGTTCTAATATTAATATCTCTAATATCAGTATAATTTGCATATTATAAAGGCTATTCGGCTATAGGCCTACATATCGCAGATGTATAAATTAATTATTCCAACCTCCGGGAGTTGACCACTGCACTGATTTCCTTTGATGAAACCTCTTTAGGCTGTCAAACAAATCCAGTTGGTTCTGTTGCACCTGTTGGACGTCAGCGTTTCAATTTCTTCCTCTGAGAAATTCCTCTTCTTTTGGAAAACTTACTTTAAAACATTATTTATGTCCTGCAACCTAAAACTTTAAGTCTACTTTTATTTCATAAAACTCTGTCGCTGTGCATGTCTGTACCTGCTTGAAATATCTATTTCGGTCATGATTTCGCTCCTATCTGTTGTTATATGTAACAGTGTACTTTGCTAATAAAGGTGACTAAAAAAAAGAAGAAAAAACTCTAATTTTGGCCGTAATGCTTCCTTCGGTGTTGTAAACTCTTGGGGCGAGGCTGTATATATGAGGGCGAGACATTTAAATGACGATTGTTTCCAGCCGCCGCATTTCCTAAGGGCCGATCATTCTTACGCTGTGATTGGCTTGATAATAAGGTTCTTGAATCACACGTGAACTCTATGGATGATCTACTGGATCTGTGCCAGTTTCTACGTTTGATTGATAAATGAGGGTCACTGTGCTTTGTTGAGTAACATCAAAAACATCCCCTTTGCGTTTACCTGGGCCTCGCCACAATACAGTCTTTGGATTGAAGCATCTGAAGCAGGTCTAGTTGCGGTTTGTCGGGAGAAATGTTTCAACATAACGGTTCATAAGGGGATAGTTTTCACATTTTGGTGGGGGGAAAAATGGACTGTCCCGCACAGATCCCTGACTTTACCCCGCCCAACACCTCTGAGATGATTCTACTCTTACAAAAATGTCAAATCTTGACAAAATCTTTAACTTAAATAAATGACCATGAAAACATGAACTTACTGGTGGGTTCAGCCGGGATATGAAAGGTAAACACCCTGTGAGCTGACTGCTGACCTCACAATCCAGCACTCAGCACATACTCCTGCTGATTAATGACTTTTACCATTCAGTCTGACCATTGTCTCCATCTTTCTCTCTTAGTGAGCTTCATGAACTGCGGTAGAGGAAAGGTGTGGCTCCAGGTGGGAGATTCGTCTGATTTCAGGGTGAGTGACGATGGTGTGGTCTACACCCTGCATCGCCTCAGCCTGATGGGAAAGCAAGAAGTTGTGGAGGTGGTCTATGCACAAGACCTGCAGACCAAACGGGTCTGGAAGACCAGAATGCACCTCCACGTCCGTCCAAATGGCAACAGTTCAGGACCTGAACAGGTAAACAACAGCAGCAGAGAGCTGTTTCCATTTAGACCCATTTAGATCACTGTTGAGCGGAAAAGTGTTTTGTTATGTAATCTCCTTTACTCCCCACCATGACA
>CAFUXE010001747.1:8850-20361 GCA_903364295.1 Serranus cabrilla | reverse complement strand
AACGCAGCATCGGGAGCAGTTTGGGGTTCAGTATCTTGCCCAAGGATACTTCGACATGTAGGCTGCCATGGTCAGGGATTGAACCACCAACCTTCCGATCAGTGGGCGACCGCTCTACCAACTGAGCCACAGTCGCCCACGATGCCCATCAAAGATTGTATCTATAACTATAACTATGACTCTAACTATATAAGCAAAAAATAACTATTGAATAATAAATATTGAACATCTTAATTGTGTGTCTAGGTATCCCTGTTGCCAGCGGGACCGGCACCCTTCAAATATACCTGCTGGACATAAATGACAATGCACCACACGTGTTTCCTCCTGAGGTTGAAATGTGTGAAAGACCAGATCCGAATGCCATCAACATCACTGCCAGTGACCCCGACCTGAACCCTAATGCCGGACCCTTTGCCTTTGAGCTGGCCAATCGTCCATCAGATGTGCGCCGCAACTGGACCCTCAATCGCCTCAATGGTAAGTTTGGAATAATGTTCATTCATTCTTTCTCTCTCGTACTTTCTGTCCTTGCTTGAAAGGAAGAATACACCCAACCTAAAAATGCAGTTATTTATACGGTAACTCCATGTCAGTGCTATATCACATGATCGGAGATATTCGAGACTTTAGTTATTTGAGACTCTTTAGAGACTTGACATGATACTTATTAGCAAAAACAATAATTTTATCAAGAACAAGCAGTTACAATAAAAAGTCATGCATTAGACATAAAAAAGGCTGCTTATACTGTTGGATACAACTTGGATTGTTGATTTACAGAAGACGTCCATGGTAAAATAATTCCAATTCCAAAACAGTGGTGGTCATATTTTGGTGTAGAAACAACACTGTAGATGATTACCGTTTACAAAAGTCAAGGTCCTAGTGATGTTTTTTGCCATAACGCTAATTCTGACAATATTTCACACAAATGTCTAATACAGCGCTTCTCAACTGGTCTGGCTCTGGGACCCACCATCACCCCGTAACGACAAGCTGCGACCCAAATCGAGGAAAATTTCAACTTCTCAAATGCATTTAATGAAAAGATGGAGCAGTTTGAGCCTGAGATAGTTTACAATATCACAGTTTAATGATAAAGGGAAATATTCCCTTTAACACTCAACTAACTTCATCTTAATTAAAACACATAAAGTGCATCTTAGGGACACAAGGTAATACAACACGCATAAAAAGTCAGTAACTTCAGCCTTTTTTCACAGACTCAACAGCTGCACAAACATGTAATAAAAAAGTCCAACTATCAAGAAGTGGTTTCAAAAAGACTAAAATTTCCGCCATGCTCATTCGGCATTTGAAAACAAGCAAATAAAATCAAAATAACAATTTTTTTGCCCAGGCAAAGGCCCAAGACCCACTGAAAAGGGGTCCTCGACCCACTTTTGGGTCCCGACCCACCAGTTGAGAATCACTGGTCTAATAGAATGAAATGAAATGAAATGAAATGAAAAGAAAAGAAATTATATTTATTCTGGGACTGGCAGGTCATGGACTGAAGGGCCCGTGATCTGCTGCCCACTGCTCCTAGCATGGTGTGTTCACTGGTGTGTGAAGGATGGGTTAAATACAGAGGACAAATTCACTGCTCGCTGTCTCAGGGTGTGTGCAAGAACTGATTCTTAATTTTTATCATAGCAACATCCTTATTTAAAATGTCATCCATTGTCACTCCTACTTGCGCTAAGGGCTGGGCAATAAAGATACTTACTGTGAAATAACTTTTCATATCAATACAATGACGACAGGACTAATCCGTCCATCCATGTTTTGCCAGACAACATGAGCAGCCAATGATAATGTGAAATGCGCAGTGTGAAGGGAGGAGTTGTAGCCACATTGAAGCACCCAGCACAGTGTATAGGAGAAGCCATGGGCAGCAGCACACATGTTAATGTTTTGGCTACTGCAGTTGTGTACGTCAGGAGTGGGAACGAGAGAAAATTATGACAGAAAATGTTAACTCTAGCGACAGTGTCACAGAAAAAGACACCCAATGGACACAGCCCAATGCTCAAAAGAAGAACTTGTTCAACAGACCAGTCCAGGAATTCTGTAGTGTGGAGATATTTTGACTTTTTCAATGTCCGATGAGCAGCAGGGTAATACACACTTCAAACTGTTTCTAAAGCATGTTCCCACAAAGACAGGTAACACCACTAATCTTTCATACTATCTGAGGCGGTGGTATCCTTTAAAGCAGTGGTTCTCAACCGGTCTGGCTTTGGGACCAACCATCACCCCGTAAAGACGAGCCATGACCCAAATCGAGGAAAGTTTTCAACTTTTAAAATGTATTTAATGAAAAGATGGTGCAGATTGAACCTGGGATAGTGCAGAATAACACAGTATGCCAACACAACAAAAGTTTAATGATAAACCAGCAGCCTGGTGATGCTAGAGAGGAAAATATTCCCTTTTACACTAAATTAGCTGCATTTTAATTAAAAATCTGCATCTTAGATAACACAACATACAAGTAGTTTCAAAAAGACCCAAACTTCGGTTAGCAGATGAAAACAAACTGTGAGAGTGAATAGACGGCATAAAAAAATTCCCTTCAAAATAAAACCACAGGACTTTTTTGCCCAGGTAAAGGCCCACGACCCACTGAACATGGGTCTGCGACCCACTTTTGGGTCCCGACCCACCAGTTGAGAATCACTGCTTTAGAGCATGCACAGTTAAACACTCCCAGACCTAAGCAAGTGCTGGTGGCCGCACCAAAGCAACCAGTGTGTTACCTGCGCTAATGGGGATTTCTTGTACCTTTCTTTTTTGCCTAGCGCATAAACTGACCACAATTGGTTTTGCAACAATACAAAACATTTGAATCTACACAAAGGAAAGGATACAGTGAGGTAGTTAGATTTTATTTTGTATTAATACCTACTTTATTTATTTGGAACTGACCAAAGAATTTAGTTTTTGTTCTGTAAAACTTAGTTTGGGGAGTTTTTTATTTATTTATTTGGACTTGACAAGCACAATTAATGTGTTCTTTTGTAAAACGTGAAAGCTGTTGACTGGTCAGCAGACTTTATTAAATTAGTATTTTATTTATTTATGATTGACCAAATAATATAGTTGTCCATTTTGTTTGTGCTCACTTGCAGCTTCTGACTATATGCCCATTTTATGTTTGAAATGCAGTGTATAATGTTCTACAATACATTTGCAATGTTCAAACCCTGACAGAAAATAAATATTTCACTCAAAATGAACCATGTGATATCTTCTCATCTCACTTAGGAGTGAAAAGCTTTAAGTGTGACAGAAATATTTATTTGATTTATATTGTGAAATATAAATTATCATGATAAGACGTTTTTTTCAGATCGCCCAGCACTTCTTTTGCTTGATCAACTGTAAAGCAATATTTTAAGGTTAAAGTTTGTTTTTCTATAGCTGTTTCTGTTTTAGGTGGGATTTTTATAAAAAAAAATTCTATTCATCGTGAACTATTGTTAAGATGCTTATTTTGCAATTCAAAAAACAACTAGTTGCTCCAGTGACAACCATTAACAGCTTCCAGTGTATTTGAGATAATTAACAATGAATCCCTAAGAATTACCTTATTAACTTCTTCTTCTACCTTCTTCTTCCATCACACTCTAGGAGAGTTCACCCAGCTTAGACTGAGGATTGGCTCCCTGGCCAGTGGGATCTACGAAGTTCCCATCATGATCACAGACTCTGGCAACCTGCCCATGTCCAACACGTCCTATCTGAGAGTCAAGGTCTGCCAATGTGATCACCATGGAGACTGTGTGGACATGGAGCGAATCATCGCAGCTGGACTGGGCACCGGAGCCATCATTGCCATCCTCATCTGCATCATCATACTATTAGGTGAGCCTCCCGAATACACACAAACACACATACATGCACACAGGTTGATGGTGTAGCCCACACTAACACAATAAACAATTTACAGCTAAGAAATGTAGAAAGGATTATTCAAACATAATGCCTAAATCTAATCAAAAGTATTAAAACCCAATCATATTCTAGGCAAATTGAATCGTAGGCAACTGGACTTGTATTTGTATGGGAAGACGTTTCGCCTCTTATCCAAGGGACTTCATCAGTTCGTACGCAACAACCTCACTAGTCCGCACTAGCTAGACATGACGTCTAACTAGTGCGGACTAGTGAGGCTTGTTGTTGTTGCCTACGATTCAATTTGCCCAGAATAGAACTATGACCTGGATGAATGAGAATATTCACAGACATGAAAACCCAATCAAACTGCTAGGCTCCTTACAGCAAAACAAAACACCACATCTTACATTTTACTCTTTTTTTGTTTGTTACTTGTTTTACGTTTAAAGGCAAAGAAATCACCACTTTTTTGTCATTAGCTTAACAATCCCAAGTGTGAATGTCAAGCTGGTTGCAGTTTCTCATAAACAAGTAGGAGTTCATGTAGTTGGGACACTGTGTGTTGCCCTTTTGAACTGCTTCCTTACTATGAAGCTACAAGGTGACCGAGAAGACAAAAAAAGGAACTCAGATCCTACTGAATGCTCAGCTGGCGTGTACTGGCATTTTCTGGACCAGACATTAGATTCAAAGTGCATCAGCAATGAACAAGACTAAAAGGATGAGTGTTCACGTTCTACAACGCTGCACCGCTGCATACAATGATTGCATCACATGACAAGGGAGAGCAATGAGGTGCTCAATGGTGCCTGTACTCACACAGGGTTTCATCATGTGGTGGATCTACCGGTAATTAGATTTTTTAAATAGACCATTATTAAAAACTACCTGAAGCAGCTAGACTTTTTAAAAATAGAGCTAATGCTTTACTCAACTGTACTATATTTTTAATAACTGCTTAATTAATTGGAAGTTGTAATGGCACCTCAAATTGTATAAGAAATGTGTATGGAAATTAAGTCCAACTGTGTCTGCCGAAGGACATCGAGTGAAGTAAAAGGAATTACAAGTTGGTACCGAATATGTCATGATATCTCTAAGGGGACTAAATGATGCTCAAGGCTAATGTGAGGGCAAATGTTGGCTAGCGGTGTTTATGGCTTACACGTGTCTAAGCTTGTTGTCCTTAAGGATTCACTTGACATCCAGGTAATGTTGAAAAAATGAAAAAACGTTTGGTTTGGTCTATTATTTCCTGTGGTGAGGCTTTTTTGTGTTGCGAGTGGAGCTGTAGAATGTTACTTCTGTGAACCGCTTCCTGTTGTTCAGTAAGGCATGCATAAACTTGTGCCTTTGTCTTCCTTTATGACACTTGTATCACAGTTCTGGTCCTGCTGTTTGTGATGTGGATGAAGAGAAGGGATAAGGAGCGTCAGGCCAAGCAGCTGCTCATTGACCCAGAAGATGACGTCCGAGACAACATCCTTAAATACGACGAGGAGGGAGGAGGAGAGGAGGACCAGGTATGTATATATATATATACACACACACACACACACACACACTAAAAAGTTGAACCAAAGAAAATTTAATTTTCAAGAAGACATGTCAAAAAGTCACTCAATCTAGCATGGGTTTTTTTCTGTTGATTGGCTGAGCTGACTTTAGGTCAGTGTTACATAACTTGAGATCAACAGTCATCAACACTAAAAGCACTTTAACACTACAGATGACTTATCATCCAACACACACAAATACACTGGTGGGGCTACCGTACAAGGTGCTATCTGTCACCATCAGTAAATATAGTCATTCTCTGATGACATGTAGACTGCCATGGTCAGACCCTTCATTCTTCTGGTGCTGAGTACATTACCTGCTCCACTCTACTCTTCAGCTGGGAAAAATGTTTCAAAATGTTTTGTTGTGGTTGCTCAACATCAGAGTGAAGGTCAAAGAATACAGAAGAGACCGCTTGTCATAAATATCATGTTTGATATTTGTGTTGATGTTGTACAAGCATCCACGCTATGTTATCCTTTTTATTATTCTCACTTCTTCTTCTTCTTGCTTATTCTGTCCAGTCCTGCACACTTTCATCTACAGGAATTGCATATGCATAAAAATGTTCATCTCATTCGTAACATGCACATTGTGTATATTCTGTATTTTTGGAACAACTCATCTTTTGCCTGCTGTTCAGTACTTTAATCACCAGCTGGCAATATAGGTTACAAACTTTATACCTTTTTTTTTTTTAGATTATTTTTTTTTCGCATTTTCCATGCTTTATTAGATAGTGACAGAGAGAATGGAAGGGGGAGACAGAAGGGAAGACATGCGGGAAAGGGACCTTGGGCTGTATTCGAACTCTATATTGTGGGTCACAACAATGTCATATCACACTGTCTGTGTCCGAGTGTATGGAAAAATACAATCACATGCATTTTATAAATGCAACACTGGCACACACCAAGGTCAGAGGTAGCACTTAGTGCAACATATTTACTTGGCTTCGTGTATATGTCTATGGTTGTTTACCAGTGTTTTATCATGTAGTTTGCTGCTTTGTGCAGGTGGGTTCAGCAGCAGTCACATTGTAGGAATTACATTTCTGACACAGACAGACTTTGGTCATCCAAGCTCTAAATTGGCTGTTTTGGAATGATGAGCAAACATTGCGTCACAACTGGAACAGCTGAAAACCCTGCATCTGTGTAAAGGTCTGAAAAACCTCAACTTTGACAAACATGTAAAATCAATGGTTCAATCCTACTTTCATCATCTCTGAAACATTTCTAGGAATAGACCATTTCTCTATGCCAATGTCCTCAAAACAGTTTCCATGCTCTTTATAACCAGTTACTTACATTACTCAAAAAACAGCAAAAAAAAAAAATACAATATAAAGATCCTCCTTACACTTTTTACCTGCTGATTTTAGAATAGATTTTAAGATATTGATTACCTACAAAGCTCTGAGGCCTTGCCCCCAAGTTATTTATCCAAACTTTTATTGCCCTGTGTACCCTGAGATCCTCAGATGCATCATTGGTGGTTGTTCCGAGCTCTAGATTCACAGACAGAGGTGAACGAGGCTTTGCAGTCACAGCTCCTAGACTCTGGAATGAGCTCTCTGAGGAGATCAGGGCTACAAACTCTGTCTCAGCTGTGAAATCTGTTTTACAAAACCCACTCTTTCAGAATTGCTTTTTGACGTTTTTATGTTTTATCACATTGTCTTTGTCTTACTTTTTTGTTTTATTATGTGTTTTAGAAATGTGTTGTGTTTTATTGTAAATAACCTAACTTAATATTATTAAATCAGGGAGCCACTTACGTCCTCACATTGATTAACCCCTTATTCAAAGATCGGCACCTAATATTAGGTATTCATTCTGAACTGAATCGGAATACACAATTGGTTGCCAGCTGCAGAGTTTTAAAGATTCAAAAGGTTCCTAGTGGCATGATGTGAAGGAGCTGGCAAAAGTTTAAACATAATGCAAATGTACTGAAATTGTACTTATATTAAAAAGTAAATATAGCTTGGTGTGAGCTTACAATACATGCCAAAAGCAACACAAAAAACATGGTTAGGAAGTCCTGAAATAAGTTCTGTGTAATTACAGAAATACAAGAAAGAAGCACACACCATTTCTTTTCTCCCTGCCAGGTTATTTCAAGGCTCTCAGCCACTCTTCAGTGAAAAGTATTCTGTTGGTCCGCCATTATTGTAAACAAAGCCCAAGGTCAGTCCATAGCGTTCTGTTATTGTTCTGAAAAGGCTGCTTTAGTCGATTTCCTGGGAGACCAGAGAGAAATAATTTCTGGAATCCTGCTGCAGTGATTCAGACACTAACATTGAACATGAGCAGACCAGAAGATGTGACACACACTTCCCCTCTGCCGGTTGATTGTGCTGATGTTGTGTAAGGGAAGGTAAAACAGGGACTGTGTCACTGGATGGATGCTAATTAGATTGCATTGGAGTCCTCCCTTAGGATGGATGATGTAGACAGAATGGAAGACGTTGCATCAGAGGAGCTCACAGCGCTCGTTGGAGTCACTGATATTTAAACTACATCAATTGTTATTTAGTACACTAATATAAAGTTGCTCTGAGGTCAATTTATTTAAAGTGAATGTTCTAAGTCGGTCCTGATGAAAACTACTGCTTTCATGAATTTTTTTGTTGGGAGCATTGATGCCATTTCGGTATTGGTGGTTTATAGCCTGAAGTATGCAGTGCACCTATTATTTGTAAGACTTTTCTGGGTAGGTTTGTCAGGGTTTGATAGTAAAGTTCAGGCGAACAACTCCTATAATATTCTGCCAAGGACAGGTGATGTCTCTCTCTTTCTCATTCTGTCTTTTTCTGCCTCTTTAGAAGTGTTAAAAGTAGAAGTGATGTTTCAGGACAGTCCAGAGGTCATTATCTTTCTTTGTATAATAATGTGCTCTTTTTGTGGTGGAGGAAATATTCAGATCCTTTACTGAAGTTTGGATGTTGTGAAATGGTGATGTATGATGTACTGTCAGTGAGGTATATTCAAGTGTATGACCTACAGTAGATGGCTGTCAACAAGCCTAATGCTAAGAGCTAAGAAATGTACTGCTGTGGATGGGGGTCCGGGTGAAACATTTTTTTGGACACCTTAAAAAAAATCTATATTAGTCTAATTATACACTGACTAAGAATAAGTACCTTATACACTACTTCAAATCCAAACCAACCCTTTCAGTTAAACTACTAATATTGCACTAATACTCTGTTACAAGTACAAGCCCTGTATTCAAAATGTTACAACATAAAAGTATGTACAGCAATTCCAAAAAAGTTGGGACAAAATGTAAATAAAACAGAATGTGAAGATTTGCTAATCCTTTATTGACATATATTAAATTAAAAAAATGTACAAAGACAGGATAATATCCCCTTAAAACCCACCCACCTACCAGCAGATAACGGTAGGGGTAGGGTGAGACCAAAATACTTTTTTTTCAAACTGATGCAGTTTCGATTTGTGTTTTAGCCACATGCAAAACATGCAGAAATAAGATGTTACCTTTCAAATGAAGGGTAAATTTACATAGAGATGAAATGGTAGGAAAAATTCTGTGCAATTTGGTTTTTGAAACACTACCATCTTGAGGATGATAATATGACTAATGATGCTCGAAACCTAATGGATAAAAACCAACCTGAAAGATGAACAGCCTTGTGACTGTTGGAATCTGAGATGTGAGTCTCCTGGTGAAGTGGGTAAAGACTGTAGTCTGTAGTCAGTAGAATGTGCTCGTAATGATTTTTTTGTAAAGACAGGGCATGTTGTACAGATTGTGAAGCATCTTGATGCAAATGTGTGATTTGTGAAGCCGGGCTGTAAAAACAGAATTAGCTTGATTAAGCTCACTTTAGGGCCACACAGTGTTGTATTGGTTTGCACTCTTGCCTCACGGCTTCCTCCCACAGTCCAAAAACATGCAGCTTAGGTTTAATTGGTGACTCTAAATTGCCCGTAGGTGTGAGTGAGCGTGTGAATGGTTGTCTGTCTATATGTGTCAGCCCTGTGACAGACTGGCATCCTGTCCAGGATGTACCCCGCCTCTCGCCCAATGCAGCTGGGATCGGCTCCAGCCCCCAGTGACCCGGGTTAACCCGGATAAGCGGTTACAGAAGATGAATGAATGAATGAATGAATGAAAGCTCTCTATAATAACAACATACGTGTGGTTTGTGTGTGTGCATTCAGGACTATGATCTGAGTCAGCTGCAGCAGCCTGATGCCCTGGAGCCAGAGTGCGTCAAGGTGGGGATCAGACGTCTGGATGAGAGGCCTCTCCATCATGACCACCAGTATCCACTCCGCTCTGCTGCCCCCCACCCAGGAGACATAGGAGACTTCATCCACGAGGTAGGTTCTGTGTGTGTTGGACTAAGCCCACTGTGTCCTTCAATTCTGTTGTTGTCAGTCGAAACCAGCAAGAGGATATAGTTCCAGCCTCACTGAGATTCAATCTGTTCACTCAGATTAAATTCTGGTGTTGGGCACATGCACTTTCCAGTGCACAGGAAGTGATGAATCACTGCTTGAGTAAAATACAAACTGTCCGTTCAACAGCAGTAAGCAAACACGGTGTCCAGAAAAAGGTGGATTTGCCAACGTGAGATCTTTTGCTTCTCTCATCCCTTTTCTATCCTCTGGTATAAACCATCAAACACCGACTGGGATGTGTGATTTCCACCTCACCACCTTTCAGGATTTAGGGATATTGAAGTTCAAACTGTGAGCTATCAGCTGTTTGAAGCTGCCAGTATGGGAACTAACCCAAACCCATTCTAAGAATTCGATTACTGATCATCAAAACGGACCCTATATTCAAACAGGGAAGCACACGCCAAAATGATCACACAAAATGATGCAGATTTAAAATATATTGAGGTCCAGGCTCAGTCCTGTCAGTCCTGTTCCCCTTGAGTATCACTCCTCTCAAGTAGAGTGAAGATCACTTAGCTATTTGCTCCACTGGACTGTGAAAACTTCTGTTCTACCTCTACCACAATCAGCCAGTCTTCAAAATGAATGACACATCAGATTACGAGGTAGCTAAAATTATTAAAAGCCTGAAAGGCTTCAAACCTAACGATGCCTTTGGAGTGAATAAAAATTCCTGAAGGAAAACAAAGATTCCCTGGTTCCCCCCTCTAACTTACCTCATTACCCTGTCTTTTAGGTACTGTGTAGTCCCATCAGCCTTGAAGGTGGCCACGGTAACACACATTTTTAAATCAGGGAAAATCTGGCATGTCCGACTACTGACGATCTGCATTATTGCTATCGTATCCCAAATAGCGGGTGGGTGCCTAATCTTATCACAGATCATCTCAATGAAGGCCACTCCCCTCTGCACCTACTACAGTCTGCACCAGAAACAGCACTATGTGATGATGTGAAAAAGTCAAACGTCTACTTACTATACCAGAATGTTTGTGTCTTCTTAGACCTGAAAAAAGCTTTTGACGCTGTGGATAATCAAATCCTAATATCTAGGTTAAAACAATTCAGCTTCTCTGAACACGCTCTACTTTGGTTTAAATCATATCTGTCTTGTAGGAAGTAACATGACACTGTAGATGGTGTTAAATCTTATTGCTTTGACTATTGTTGGTGTTCCACAGGGTTCAGTCCTTGGTCCAATATTGTTCTCCCTATTTATTAATAATTTAACAATCTCGTGCCATAAACGTACAAACCCAGATGTATGCAGACAATTCACTCATCTTCACACAGGCCACAAAAAAAAAAAGCAGCTGATCGTATCCTCACAACTGCACTGTCCAGTTTCCATGACTGGCTAACTAAATGTTTTCTCCTGTTGAAAACCAAGGAAACAGTCTATATGTTATTCTCCAAACGTCACCAAGAGGTAACCCATTCAAATTTATTCCTGGATGGTAGAGATAGAGCTTGACACAATGCCTCTGGGTCATTCTGGATCCCATCCTATCATTTAAAAATCATGGAAAAAAAATAAATAAAGTGTCTAACTCTACTAAATTCAATCTTCATAACCTCAGACAGATCAGAAACAGCTTATCAG
>CAFUXE010001745.1:11885-32612 GCA_903364295.1 Serranus cabrilla | reverse complement strand
CTTATTATAGGATGTCCAAATGTTGATTTTTGTCTAAAAAATGATCATTCTGTAAAATGCTTACAAATGCTAGAATTGGCCCTGTTATACTCTGTGAAAACATAATACAGCATAATATGTCCAAACATGACGAGAGCACAGGTGATACTGATAATTAATCAACTGTTCCAACCAAGAAGAAACACACCTGAATCCAATCATTCAATCACCTGAACTGTCTTCACTCAGTTGATTAGTTATCAGTATCACCTGTGCTCCTGCTTGGTTGGAACAAAAACCTGCAGCCACTCGGCCCTTTACTGGATCAGTTTGACACCCCTGCTGTAGTTGAAGAAAATTAAATATAAATGTGGCAAGATGACTGTTGTGTGCAGAATGGAAAGAAATGGAATCTTTGTGTAAAAGTGTTGTGTTTAACTCTTTAATCACACTGCTTTTAACAGTGATAGAATGTCAGAAAAAGTATATTCATTTATCTTTCTTCTCCGCAGTTTGTTATCATAAGTCATATAGTTTCTACATTATTCAAGAATCGATGCTAGATTGTTTCCATGAAATACAAAAGTTATAATAAGCAGAGAAACACTTAGGTGCAATAGTGGAATACAAAAGTACTAAAAATATTCAATTAAAAAGGGAACTGAATTAACACACTGAAATCAAATGGCGCCTCTCTCACACATCATAATTATTGTCATTACTGCTTACGATCCTCTTGAGATCCACTTAATGCTCTATTATGTCTGTATCATGTGGTTTCTCATTTATTCAAAAGTGTTGAATAATTTTTCCCAGCCATGAAAATGTTGTAAATGCTGTAAAAAGTTATTGCTTTTGGAAACAGTTTTTATTTATGTAAATTACAAACGTCGACTAAGTTGCTGATTAAAACTGTGTCCCTGCGCTGTGATGAATATCCGGGGTTAACCCTCATCATATGTTCAAACATCCAGATGTGATCTGCAACACGAGCTGCATTATCTCCGAAAGTCTCCTTCCACTGCTGTTGTTTTCCACATTTGGCAGCATTACAGTTAATCACAACAAAGTGCATAAAGTCTGGACAAGTTTCTCTGCTACTTTTAATGACGTTCTTGTGCTGAAGTTTAAATAGCATCAATTACCCGTGCACACCATCTCCACCGCGGTGGTAAAGGGGTTGACATGCATTCAGCACACATTCCATCAGCAACTTTTGTCACACACCGTGTCATGCGCTCGCAAACCGGCCGCCATGGCAACACTGAAAATAACCCCCCGTTATCTGGTCTGAAAACGTAAGGTGATTATCAGCAGCTGTTTGCCTGCCGACTACCGCACCCCCGCCCCTCATCACAGCTCGCAGCTAAGCCCTGCGAACATCACTTCCCACTAATTAAGTTTGTTTATAAGGGATATTAAGTTTAGGTGGTGCGTAGGTGTAAGTAACCTTCACAAAGTACAGACGAGAGAAGGAGACAGAGGCATCCTGCTCACTATTGTGTGAAGCAAGAGCACTGATGTGGAATGAGACGATCTGTGTAAATATCTGAGAGCTATTTAAGCACATGTACGCCTACCGAAAACGCCTACAGCACGTAATGTGAATCCGCAGATTGAGAGAAGCTGCTGTCTACTTCATATAAATAAATCTGCGTGATAAAAGGGACCAATATTTCATGAAGAAAACTGTTTTTCTTGTTCTCTTGTTCTTATAGTACAGGGGTCCAGTAAAGGGCCGAGTGGCTGCAGGTTTCTGTTCCAACCAAGCAGGAGCACAGGTGATACTGATAATTAATCAACTGATTGAAGACAGCTGAGGTGATTTGGATGATTGGATTCAGGTGTGTTTCTTCTTGGTTGGAACAAAAACCCGCAGCCCCTCTGCCCTTTTTTGGATCAGTTTGACACCCCTGTTATAGTAGTTTAAGAAACAAATGTCTCATTAAAAGGTTCATTCATTCATTATCCTTAACTGCTCATCTGAACTAGGGTCGTCCCAACCGATCCCAGCCGACATTGGGCAGGAGGCAGTGTACACCCTGGACAGGTCCCCAGACTATCACAGGACTGACATATTGGTTACAGACAACCATTCACACACTCATTCACACATACATGCATTACAGTCGTTGTGTCCGAAATCACTCACTCATTCCCTACTCCTTATCCACTATATAGTGAGCAGCAGTTAGTGGACTATATAGTGGACTCAACTTTATACGATTCGGACACTACTCGCTGCCGGGCCGGTCGCACAACATGATGTCACATCGCCGTCCGCCGTCGGGCAGTTAATACGTGAAGCTTAAAGCCGGCCGGTAAAATCGCAATAACGGGGGTTTTCCCTTTGACAGAATTTATTCATAACGGACTTTAAACAAATTACAAGTCCACAAAACAATAAAAAAATATCTATTTTAAAATACAATTGTCTGTCACAGTCCCGTACGTGCGCGTCCGCCGTCTCTCTCTCAAACCGCATTGCATGATGGTCAATATTGTCCTCCCACAGTCCAAAAACATAGGAGCGTAGGAGTGAATGAGCGTGTGAATGGTTGTCTGTCTATATGTGTCAGCCCTGTGACAGACTGGCGTCCTGTCCAGGGTGTACCCCGCCTCTCGCCCAATGCAGCTGGGATCGGCTCCAGCCCCCCGTGAACCGGGTTGACCCGGATAAGCGGTTACAGAAGTTCTCTTTTGCTGCCGGAATGATGGCATGCTAAGCATAATCACATACTGGGGCGATGTCATATAGCCGTTGTTTGGTTCAATGTAAAAAAAAACATCTGTGAAGAAGAGGCGAGCCTAAATCTTAAACTTTTCATTAGCTTTATATTTCAACTTTGCTGGTATTTACTCCTGTGCGTGTTAGAAGGAGAGTTGGCTGAGAGGAGCAAAGAGCTGAAGTGACAGCACTAAACAACAACACCTGCATCTTAAATGTTTCCAGAGGCCTCCCATCATGACGGGGGAAGACAGCAGCGTTCCCTTTAGTACCATGATCACACCACTTGCTCACTCATCATCATTTAGACCACTTAGAGACTCACTTAGTCATCTTGCCCTCCTGTCATCTCTGCATTAGAGAGAGCCCCAGACTGAGGGAAGTTATGTTCTCAGGCTGGATGGTAAATGAGTGTCACTGATGAGAAGTTGATGTCCTGGTGCTGAGGTCTCTGCTGCAATAGTGTGTGTGTGTTACTCGACTTCTTTCCAATGATGCCTCAAAATGATAAAAAAAAGAAAATTTAAGTTGTTGCTCCGCCTCTTGGAAAGGGCTTCACTTGGAGTGGGATACTTGTTTAAATCTAAATATAGAATTGTAGCTTTCAACATGTTTATATGTTGCCTAAAAATCCACATGTATGCACCTGGCATTCTCAGGACCTGTATAAGAGTTTGTTTGTTTCTATTATTTTACTGTTTTTGTTTGTGTTGCTTTGCTGACTGATTGTTTTACTTTTGTTTTCTTTTTCTCTTTCTATGTCGCCAACGTAAAAGCCCTTTGGTCAACTACGTTGTTTTTAAATGTGCTCTATAAATAAGTATGGATTGGATTGGAACAGGAGAGCAACTGAGCGTGTGCATTTTTAGAGGGGAGGATGGTAAAATAGAGGGAAAACTGAAAAAAAAGTTGTATGTAGACTGAACAATAAGCTAGTAAAGCATGTGCTGGTGGTGGTGAGTTTGGGGCATATTCAGCACCACGGACAGCGCTGAGTCAATTCTCAAGTCGGAAATGCATATTATACTGAATTTATCATGCTAACAGGTAAATGGGGAAGTGTTCAGTTTGCATGAACAGCGACAGATGAGAAAACAAGATGGTTTCAAGTGAAGGCCTGTTCTGTGACTAGTTCAAGTCAGTAAAAATGTATAAATAATACAACCCAGTCTTCAGTTCTGTTCGGTTAAGGAGGAAATGTAAACACTGCCTGGATTGTGTGTATGGGCAATATTATTTTGGGGGGGTTGGAGGAGTAAGGTTTCTTCTGGTTTGGTCAGGTTTAGGCTGCTCCAACATTTTGGTTGAGGTCATGAAATGGTGAGGATTTGATAAAACACAGGACAAGCTGACGGTAGATCCACCAATTTTACACATCAAATCGTGTTTCCAGGTGTAAAATACTACTTCTGATGTGTCAAACGTACAGTATAAAACCACGCCTTTTCTCTTTGGATGGATGGATGGATGGATGGATAGATGGAATGGATGGATGGATGGATGGATGGATAGATAGATAGCCTTCTCACAACATAATGTTGCAAATTCGTAGCTTAATAAATCATCTGTTTTTATTTTGCACTTGTGTTTTTAATGTGTGTCTTCTTTGTAGTATGTTTTGATGACAAAATGTTTCCTATCACAGCTGCTATGGAGCTTTCAGCCACATCTCGTTGCCCTCATCCAGGGATTCTCAGTTGTCATGCTGATTCTTTAGCTATTATCAAAATAAACTTTCAAACTCAACACCATTTCTATTATAGATCCAAAAGTGTTGCTAGTGGACTAATACAACACGAAAACTGTCAAATGACAGTTAACAACTGAAAGTATAATTCCAATATACAATATACTGTATTAATATATTTACTACAAACACGGTGTGCAAATCATTAATAAGCTTCAATCCACAAGGAGTCCTCATGAACACGCTCCTTTAAAGCCCATCAACAGAATATTGACAACTTTCTGCTTTTATTTTATGATTAATTATTAAATGACTTCTTTTTTATTTTTTACAGTGTACTTAAAGATCTGGCCCATTGTATCATATACCTCCTTCCACATTAGCCCACATGCTAATGCTGGTGTACACCATGTGTGGTGCCATCTATCCCCCTCTGTGTACAGTACGGCCTGCTGCCTGTAGGTGTATCTGAAACATGCAGCGGGGAGCAGATAATTAGATCCCCTGGAGAAAGGACACAGCAGGTATAATTCTCATTTAAACTGTGTGTTGAATAAACTAAAGGCAGTGTGTCAGGTCCAAGGTCAGCACCAGCCTGCTATGATTCACTAACAACCAAATCAGCTTCAGAGAGATGATGTAAATTAGGCAGAGAAGGATTTCTGTCTCTCAGCACCACTCAGGTATTTCAGACGAGCTGCTGGAGGAGCCATTGTTTAGTCACAGTGGTCGAAGTAGACTTTAGTCTCAACATTAACTGTCACCACTCTAATACTTATTTATCAAAACATTTTGCTAATGCTTAATTTAGAGGGGAAATTTCAGCATAAAAGTGATTTCAATCAAGTTTTGAACACTTTTGAGACTAAAGGAGTCATGATCCGAACTCACTAGAAACAGATTTTCAAACTGTGAAGATCCTCCCCAGGGGGGGTTCAGAGGAAAACATTTGAAGCAGAAAGTACTGTGTGAGAGGAGCTGCCGTGCTAAGAGCAACAACAAGTTAGTCATTGCAGTTTGGTTGTTGATTTGCCCTCTTGTATCATTTCTGTCAGAGTTAAGAGCCAACAGTTAAACCTTTTTGGAAGCATGGATTAGCATGTCCATTTGTCCAACAACTCTCTCCCAGAGCCAGATGTCTTGACAGCTTATGGCCAGATGTCCATGATGATTTCCATGGTCCTCAATAAATGAATCTTGAAGTTGTGACTTCTTTTGTTAAAACACCATTAGACCAGAAGTAAGGTAAAAAAAAACAACCTTAGAAGCAGATTGCAGTGAGTAACCATTAGCCAACAGGCTTGGCCAACAGTGTCACACTTGATCTATCACACAAACAAGTAAACAGCCAAAGCAGGTGGCTGCTTCGGCCCCAGACCAGAGTCATGATCGCTCTATATTTGCCGTGTGTTATGTAATTACGTAGCTCTATCTTGAGGTTTTTGCAAACATAGGAAATACGCATTTCTAAAGTATACAATACACGGTGGGGTCTTCTGCTGCTGTAGCCCATCTGCTTCAAGGTAGGAGGTTATGTTCAGAGATGGTCTTCTGCATACCGTGGTTGTAAAGAGTGGTAATTTGAGTTACTTTGGCCCTTTAATCATCTTGAACCAGTCTGGCCATTCTCCTCTGGCCACAGGGTTATTGGGAAAACCAAAAACCAAAATAACAAAAACTAACATCGAAAAAAACAATGTGTTAACTGAAATGAAAATTAAAAAAACGATACTGTACAGTAAGTAAGCCTTTTTGGTTGATATGAAATCTATTTATTTTTCCCACACTGTCTGGCATCATGATATATAATGGACCTATAATAGCCTAAAATGGTCATTATTGACACAAAAACTACCAACAATGCTTTTGTACTCAGATAGCCAACAGCAGTAGTCTGATATAAGCCTCCTCAAAGTCTAAACGTTTCCAACACAAGAAGTTCACACCTGTATAAAAAGTAAATATAAGAAGACTAATTTAGTATGGGTCCAAAAGATTGAAGTTGACACTTACAGTCTTCACTTTGTCATCAAAATCATTGTCGTTTCCAATCATTTCATATCCAGTATTGCAATTATTGTGGCGACACAATCTAAAACAATGTGTCATATTGTGGAAACAAGTTCCTGGAGCTCCTAGTGTAAGAAAGTAAATTTTAAAAAAAGAAGGGTTATATGATCAATGCTCTAAAACAAGTTCAGCCAAAGTCCTAATTCATGAATCATTGATGTGACAGATGATGGGGAGAACGACAGGTTCCAGAAAATTCCATGCCTTGCCCACACCCTTCAGCTCACACTGAAAGATGCCATGAAGCCTCCAAGTGTTGATTCACTTATGACAAGAGCGGGACTGTAGCACATGGTGGAACAGCACTTTTGATATGGTGAGAAGACTGCTGGAGATCAGAGCTGAACTAAACCAGGTACTTGAGGAGTTGGGGTTGGACACACTTCTCCGCGACTGGGCTAAGCTGGAGAACCTGGTCAAGCTGCTGGAGCCCTCCGCCATTCACACAGACCAGCGTTCAGAGTGACAGCCAGTCACTCTCACAAGTAGTGCCATGCCTGCTCAACCTTGAGGCCCACCTGCTGATGACTACTGCTGGGAAGCAAGTGCTGCTAAAGTCCTTGCGAGAATGTTTTGCTGCCATTCTTAGCCCTGATTCCCCACAGTTTGACACCAGACACAGTGCAACTAGGGAGAGCAGCACAGTCTTTTGTGCAGAACCTAGCAGCTCAGTATAACCCAGCCACTGCAGGATGATGTTGCCACTGCAGGAACCACTCAAGCTCCACCAAGCTCCCCTCCTACTGTTCTTCAGAAACACTGACCAATAGTCTGTTGACCGAAATGATGACGCACAGTATGTCGATGATGTCAAACTGTGTGTGTTTAATGGAACACCATTGCAGTTCTGGAGATCAATAGAGGCTGTCTATCCAAAACTGGCCCCTGTGGCATTGGATCTTGTTAGCCCACTTGCCTCACAAGCCTTTGTGGAGTGCATCTTCTCTGTGTGTGGGCTTTTGTCATCTGGCCTGAGTAACAGAACAACCAAATCTCTGGAGCAGCATGTTTTCAAACACAACCTTTGACACTTCGGGGCGAGGCTACTGTATTTTCATTGACAGCTTTCAGGGAGCTCGGGGATGCTTGGGGAGTTTCACGTAGAGGATACAGCAAAAGGAGAGTCAGTTGCTGCTTAGACTATTCATACATTTTCAAGTCGGCTGTAGCTTTTATATTAAGAAGGAATTATATAAAGAAGGAATTAGCTAATAATGCAGATAGCTTACCTTTAAAAAACAGAGTCTGCAATACGGTTTGTTAGGTGTTATAGGTACCCCTTGGTGCTAATGAAATGTAGCCTACCTAGCTAGCTAAACTGCTGTGAAAACTGAGTCAGCAAAAAACGAATGATAGGTTTTATAGGTAGCTAATGTTAGAGCCGAGGCCTTAAAGCCTTCCTGCTCTGCCCGGATCTTAAGTCTATATTTGGTCTTTACAGAAAATTCAAAACAACTGAATAGAGTTGACCATTTATTGAAAGAATCATAACCAAATGCAATGTGCAGCACTGGACTCTGCAGTGACCAAAGTCAGACCACAGTACAGAGTGAAGAATCAAATCTCTCTTGACACATTTATCTTCTAGGTTTTGGCCAAACCCCGACAATAGGTTGGACTTCGCAACTGGGCAATTTGGGATGACCCTGCAGCCAACCGGAGCTGGTCACCTTATGTTAAACTTTCACTATAGAATTTATGGTGTTTATATAAATGTCTGTTGTCACTGGAGTACCTCTACATCCCAATCTCACTCTTGTCAGCTCACAGGAAATTTACCTTCTAAATCATTGACTTTTATGACCTAAAGCCCACCTTAGGAATGTAACCTAAAAACACTAATTTCCCCTCTGCTAAATGACTCTATAGCCAGAGCTGCACCCATTAACCCTATCTGCTAAAAAGCTGACTTGCTTATTCTTTCACTAACGAAACGCTATCAATTAGTTTTTGACAGCTACAGCCTACTCCTCTCCTACTGCTGGTATCCCCTACGTGAAACTCCCCAACCTGGCAAACCAGAGCTCCCTGAGAGCTGTCAATCAAAGTACAGTGGCTCTGCCCCCAAAGTGTCCAAATCTTTCCCCGCACGCAAAGAAAGCACTATTCAGACCATTCTCCGCAAACCCTAGAGATGCTGTGTGTGTAAATCCCAGTAGATTAGCAGTTTCTGAAATACAACCATGCCACATTCAAATTCGTTAAATCAGCAGGTCATCTTCACTATGAATACATGCCTAAATGCATTGAGTTGCTTCCATGTGATTGGCTGATTAGATATTTGTGTTAACAAGCAGTTCCACAAGTGTACATAATAAAATGACTGGTGAGTGTAATTGATTACTTTTGACAGGCCACCACTAGTGTTTTTCTTGAGATAAATGAACAGGCTGTGCTGATCTGGTGGAGCTAGTTGTACATATTGTATTCAAATACACTGTATGCTTATAACTGGGATAGCTGATGTTAAAGAGGAAAGGGTTTCTGTTCAGAGCAAATATCCAGATCTGAAGAATGAGGAAAAACTCAATGAAGCTTCAGAAAACAAAGACAGCACACACCAGCACTTATATCCACACACTTTCTGGCATGCATGCATAAACTGAAAAGATTCCACATCAAGACACCCACACACCTTATAGCATGTAGTCAAATCTGTTTAAGTCAAGTATTAGCCCACTGAGTTAGCAGACTTTGATGTCAATTACTTTCCTTATTTCATTTACCCCATATCAACAACTTTAGCATGTTTTAATTAACCTTGTGCTAATGATAATATCATCCTCTGGGAGGAGGTGCACATGTCAAACTCCGATTTTTACCAACCTAAAGTGAATCCACGGGCAGAAATCTTAACTAAATACATAATTAGGACTAATTGTTTGCCTGTTTATTCTCATAAAGAACTTAAGAATGAATGTTGAAACAAGACAGGACTTTGAGGGGATGACTTGGGGGTGTAGTGAGGGCAGGGATAGAATGCAGCAAACAAAAACTGTCCTGTGAAATCCCATTTCAGCGCAAGCAGGCTTCAGCAGGAGCGTCTACAGTGAATCAGTGGAGCAGATGAGGATAACAATCAGTCAATCAAGCCATGGCCATGCTCTATAAAATCAATAAGTCACAGGCAGATAGGCAGGCGTGAGGAAACAGGCCCCTCGTCCTCCATCCTCATTACCTGGATGAGTAAGTGTGCACTTCTCATGCGATGCTGCCTGATTATCAACAAGCAAGAAGAAGCAGAAAGAACCATCATTTTCAGTTCACATCTCCTTATAGCCAAAGCTGGGTTTGCACACAGTGCTGTGCATGACTTGTGTTCTTTCAAATCTGTATATTTGTAGATGCAACATTAGAGCCCTTTAAATTAAAAAACAGATTATCTCTGTTACCTGTTAGTTAAAAGTATTTTCTGAAGAAAAGCTGATACTGAAATGCGGCATGTTTTTTAAGATAATAAGATTACAATTAAGAAACAAAAATTCCAAAGGCTGAAATATCAGAGACAAATACCTTAAAAACCTGAATGAATCCCTAAAACTCATCCAAAAACATTTCCAGTATATTTATTTACTTTTTAAACTGTCTTTTATAACACCTTACCAGGAAGTTTTTTTTACCCTAAACTTAGCTCAGTGGTTTTATTGCCTAAATTCACAGAAACTTGAGCCTTTCTTACAACCCAAAACTGTACATGTACATAAAATACGCTATTTTTAGAATGCTCAACTGAGTCACATAATTTTCATAAATTATGTGCCACCAGCACGAAATTATGTGTTAAGAATTCGGTTTCACGTAATTTTGTCTGTGGGTCAGCCTTTCTGTTAAACTACATTAAAAAGTTCTCATGCTGGCTTAAAGTTATTAAGTAGTACTTAAACATATTTTTCGGTCATTTAATTTGTGCTGTGTATGAAAGTTACAAAACTGATAACTAGTAACTGGAGTAGATTTACCTGTCCCGATGAGCGATTTGTGTGCAATCATTGTCCAATGTTAATCGCAAAAGTACAATGTAAATTAGACATAAGATCATACATTTGCATACATTTAGATGATATATTTACATTAATCTTTAATGACATTGGGCCTCTTTACCCTCTGAAGAAGAGTGTGATACAATCATAGTTCAAAACAGCTTCTCAAGCTCAGTAGTGTTTGAAAATTCCTATATCTTCCTTATGAAACACTCAGTGAGATCAGCTTTCTAAACACATTTGTAATTGTGACATGTGAGCCTTAAATGGAGCTTCCCTGATATCTGTCTACTAAACCACCTGTTGGTGCAGGAGAGCTAACCTGAAAACTAGCAGCCACCACAAAACCATAGATATGCTCCCAAGCAGGTTTTGGGGAAGGGGGGAAAGAAAGCTCTAACTGCTGTAACAAATCTCCCCTGATAAAAGCCCAAAGGGGAGTTAAAACTATCAGGGGAACTGCTTTTTCAGATACTGCACACAGAGGTGCGTCAACACTTACACCATGCTTCAGTGAATCCAAGCAGCCAGAGACAACAGATACAGAACAAAAACAAGTCTGCTCAGAACACCAAGAAGAACACATTGCAAATACCCAAACTCAACACTTCTAAGTGCATCTCTCAGAGAGCAATAACAGTAACAAGACGCACACACACATTGCACAGGACCAACGCCTGAAATTACCACAGTTTTTTAACACCTAATGACATGCTAGTGACATGTAATGTGTGGAAAATACACCAGGAGTGTGTGTGGAAGTTCTTATAGGAAATGACGCAACGCCAGAGTCCGTGTCGGATAGCTGTGTGTTAAATGTTTAACGAATAACGGCAAACATTTAATCGCAGAGGCTAGTAGCCTTTTTTAAGAATTTTACAGTTGTGGGGTTTATTTATTTTTCATGATGTTTTAATGATAAACGATACAACATGCTTTGGTTTGTCACTATTTAACAAACAAAGACCACAGAGTTTTATCCACTCCAGGCATCGATACAACAGCCTAAAACAATTATAAGACTCAGACATGAGGACTTCACGCTGACTCAAACTTGCGTACACGAGCTGAGACCTGACGCGAGATCTGATCGTACCCTCCACTCACGTACAAATTGATAAATGACGAGTCTTGTGTAGAAATGATCGTACGACCACTTTTCTGCCGTATGCTTGCTTTATTAATGAGGGCCATTATGATTTATAAACTTGCACACCAGTTTTGCATGTTTCTCAAAATTTAAGCCCTGATAATTCAGCATTTGACCAAAAGCTCAGAAACAAGGTTCCATTAGTGTTACACATGAATGTTGATATTCTAATCTGATTCCATTCAGCTGATGTTATTTGTTTTCTTGTAGTACAATGGCACTTAAAAATGACAGACTAAAAACACCTAGTCATAAACTACAAAGGAAAATCAACACCGGATTTAAAGATCCGTACTGCATGAGTTCTCTTTGTAGCCAGAATTAAAAAGGATAATTTTTCACCCAGCTTACAGTACGTAGGCTCAGGGTTGTCAGAGTCATCAGAGACGCCTGATGGGCCGGAGCAGGGAGGAGGAGGAGGAGGAGGAGGCGGAGGCTGACTCAGCAGCAGCGTCTTGGCCATCGTTAGCCTGGTGGGCTGGACTGGAGGATGGGAAATGAAAGCTATTCCATGGCGTACTGTCTTTGACTGATGGACCCATTCTGCTGACTCCCCAAAGGGGAGGGGATCACATGAAGCCACATACAGTACACAATGCAGACAGTTTTGTCTTTCAAATGTCCATATTCAGACACACACACACACTTCTTGTCCTATAATCACATGTGCATTAAGTTATATCAAGTATTTTATCTGTATCCAGAGCCAGATATCTAACGTTCCACTGTGCCATACAGCTCCCATGTAAGAAACACTGTTCTCATTGAGGAAGTGTTGGGGAAAGGTACTTTTTAAGACTAAATTGTTATTTTACAATATTACTCAAAATAGTAATCCACCTGAGAAGTCGCCTTTGGAACTGTTTGGAAAAGGAGACACAAAAAATTCAGAGCAGCCAAATTGTTGTCACCTCTCTGTGCCTTCGCATAAACGCATGAGTGAGGTTCGCCAACGGAGCAGCTGTGATGATACACAGCTATGGCTATTTATAGTGTCTGTACCACTAATTCATCACGTTTTTGGAAACTATCATTACAGTAAATCGCAGCCATCATTACCATAATATATCAGATCATTTTCATTCAAAGCGCTCACGTTGAAACTGACTTGCCACACAATTCTGGATGGCCTAAAATGAAAAATGCAGTAACAGAGACATGTAAATTTAAAAAAAAAAACCTAAAACATTTAAAATGAAGTTTAAAAATGTGCTTTTGAAATTATATAGATTACTGTGTGACAAAAAAATTAAACAACTTGGCAAACAATCTAAAAAAAAATGACACCTGTCTCTCAAATTTTAATCTCAAGATAACAGCAGCAGCTATCTCTCAGCGGTAACTGTGCAAATGCCTGGTCTGACATGCACAAAATCTCACCACACAGTCTTCCTCCGTGTCAGTTTATGTGGGTAGAGACATATGCATGGTTTATACATCTGTCCCCAGATATGCTGGGAGCAGTACACACTTAGCCTGTTTTTTTTGTACCTGCAGTTTGTATGTAGTTTGTATTAATAATTTATTTAGTTTGAGAATGCCTTTTCCATTTCCAAGATTTGTTGATTTTGAACTGCTATTCCTTTTATCGTGTGACTTTTTTTGGCCTTTTGTTATGATAAAAATAGTAATAGTGGATATGAAAGACCTATGTCTGTGTGAATTGATCATTTTTAATAACTGTACATAGTATATGGGTGAAATACATATACTATCTTCTGTTTTTGCTTGAGCACCTGCCCCCCCAAACTATCTGTGCAATGAGACTGGTGACGCTATCTTTAAAATCACGCCCTCAGCTCTCTGACAGAATATGTGTCATAAACACTCTGAAAACTGTGAGTATTGCTCAGCAGCAGGTTTCCAATGAAACAAAACAGGATGATGAATTAGGACTCAGTGTGATAAAGTGACTGAGCTGACAGAAGGGTGACGATTTGCCTGCTAATGTTTGAATATCATACATACGATGGGCTACACACACAAACACACACACAGACACACACNTAACCACTAAACCAACAATCTTTTTTCACCAATTGAATACAATTTTTGTCCCCAGTTAGTTCATCCCCATTTAACTAATCTTTGTTGCAATTTGTCCCCAAAGGTGGTCGAAGTCAGAACACACACATGTAAACACAATAGGACAGGCATGTTTGTGACCAGTACTGTATTTTATGTCCATCTTTGTCTGCATAAATTGCCATTTGTTTATAGAATCATTGTGGATTTTTTTAACCTATAAGATGCAGCTTCAAAATCATTGTGATGCTATACTGACTTGGGTGACTTCTATATTATCATTATTGAAAGACATAACACAGGCAATAATCAAATCAGTATTACATTCACATAATACAACTAACAAGTGAATCAAAAAATCACAGCAAACAATGTCACATTTTTGACATCAATGCATTCACATGCCAAATATCTGTCCTATGTTTGGCAAGTGTGTTCTTATGTAACTGCAGTATGCAGTGTGAACAAGTCACAATTATTTGTACAATGTACAATTAACAATTAACTTATGAGGTTACGCAAAAATTTCAGATGAACTATAAGCGACAGGAAATGGAAACTGGACGCAGGAAGCATGCTGCTCAACTCCGCCCACATTGAGCTCCGCCCAAAATTGGACACTGCAGTCTGGGGCTTCTCGGTAGTGTTGTGCCAAAACAGCAGCACCTCACACAGGAAATAACCAGAACTAAGGAAATAAATTGGAAACGGAACGATATACCAAGACTGCAGAATTTAAAACTGTGTATGTGAACTGTTGAAAGCACTTTCCAGCTGAGCAGCCACCACACAGGAGGAAAGTAAGAGAATGACTCAGGTGAACCAGGTGCCTTTTATTGCCTGGTATTAATTAAGGGAGTGGTCAGGGAGGAAATATATCAGAACCCTGTTCAAAACCACAACTCACTCAGTTGCCCACTACACTTACTTAAGTCACCTACATAAACAATAGTTGAACCTGGCTTTCTTCATTGTTTTTGCTTAAACTGTCCTCTTGTCCGTTTGACAGTGCAATTCTTTGAACAACTCAACTGTTAATTCAACTATTGTTAGCGCTGACATACTGTACAAAGTGACAGTTCAAGTTTCTACAGGGCGTAAAAGGAAATTTCACATACTTTCACCAGCGATTGCTCTTCATCTGGCACCTGAGCTGCTGTTTATCCTTCCACTCAACTTCAACCCTTGATCCTAAACAAATAAGATGGATAAATGAGACGGAAAGGATAGACCTGAATATTAGTGATTCAGTTAATTTAGGATCAAAGAAAACTTAAATAGAATACTGTATGTGTACTGTTTACTTAGTTAATATATGTCCTGGCTGTGGTCACATCAATGTTAATCAGTTTCTGTGTGTAAAGGAACATTCCCACCACTCCAACTCAAGTACTGAGATATGGAGATGAGGCATGACTCTCCCTCAAAGCATATAAGTCTAGCACGTCATCCTGGACAAAAAATCTACTGCTTTTGTTTCACCTCATCAGATGAATGTTCATCTTATCCCTCACGCAGACTAAGTACGGGTGTCACAGTGGAAAAACTTTCCCTCCGTTGACTAAAGTCGGAAGCTGATCACTCTCCTCCAAGCCATTCTAAATAGGATGTGATAAATCTTTTTTTCCCCAGAGATATGTACTTAAATGTCCTTGCTGATAAATGTAGGCCTTCATCCATGCCTAAATGCATTTCGTTAAAAAGATGAATAGATGCAGGTGTTCGGAAAAGAGGTGGA
Source organism: Serranus cabrilla (assembly GCA_903364295.1). Classification (NCBI taxonomy): domain Eukaryota; kingdom Metazoa; phylum Chordata; class Actinopteri; order Perciformes; family Serranidae; genus Serranus; species Serranus cabrilla. Next base: position 17,255 of record CAFUXE010001745.1, on the reverse strand, counting down.
GCGGGAGCAGCGAAGGAAGGAGGGAGGGATCGTGAGGAAAGGGAAAAGGCCATTTTCTAATGTAGATGGGTTTGACATAGTATCTTCGCACTGGAACAGCTAACCGTGAATGAAATGCATCGGGAGATCTTACATTAACTTCAAAGGCAGGAAAGGGAGAAAAGAGGAGAGGGAAGGAGAGAGAAAAGGAGGAGAGAAATGCATTTCAGTGTCATTTGTCTTGTCTTGTCTTCATATAGCACCTTGGCTTGGTTTCTCTTATTCAGGCGAACTCACTTTCTCTTTCTCTGCTCCATTTCCCACTGTCCTGATTCCTCCCATTCTATAACCTCTCCTTTACTTTACACCTACTCTTACCTGTCTATCTGCTCCCCACTCGATCACCTGCTCTCTGGGTTTGCCATCTTTTCTCTAGCCTCTACTCTTTCCTCCTCTTCTTCCTCTACTTCCTCATTCTCTCCTATCCCCACATTATATTTTTTACTGTTTCCCTGTCTTAAGCTGTTTCTCAAGGGGGCAATTTGGGGGGAAATACAATGCAGGAATTCAGGAAATCTGTGTGCAAATTATGTGCATTGCTGTGTTGCATGACAGAGAAGCTACAATGAGATCGGCAGCATCTGTGCTGCTGCTCTCAACAACAAAAGCTAGTCAGAGACTTACACTTGTCTGGTGGTCTCTTGCTTGGCCACTCTTTACTTTTCTATTCGCCTGCCATGGTGTCCGTAGAGACTGTTGAATCAAGTTATGTCCCGGGCTCGCCCAGCTTTGTTTCAGACATTACATCAGCAATGCTCCCCCATCATCCCCCACCCTAGGAATGAAAACATCCTCATCCTTCGCCTAGCATTCCAAAAAAAGCTCCTCTGCTTTGGGCAGCAAGCTGAATTGTACCACCAGGTGTCGCAGTTTACAATTAGAGTGTGCAATGGCTCTTGAACAAAACAATGTATGTACTGCAAATACCAGTTAGCCAGCATTAGCAGTAAGACCAGTGTCTGAGAAAGAGATTGCATAAGAGTTAACCCAGTTCTGATTGCCAACTACTGGCCAATCTGTAGCTTCCCTGTAGTATCACAGGTATTTGAAAAAAAAAAACGTGTTGCCAGTAATAGCTCCTTCCCACTGCATTTCGGATAGAGGGATAATCCCTGAATTGGGAAACAGCTACTTCATCGAAAGAGTTGGCATTATGGACAAATGAAGGGTTGTGAGCGCTGTGTTCCTTGATTTTATGGAAAGCATTCAACACCATTAATCATACTACTACAAAAACTATGTTTCTAACCAAATCCTCTCTGTTGTTTAGGTCCAACCTAGTCAAAATCTATAATTATAAATCTAACCCCATATGTTGATCAGCTGGTGTACCACAAGGCTGTACACTGGGCCCAATACTCTTCAGTGTTTACATTAATGATCCACTTTGTGTGTGTTATATAAATACATATATAAATGTGATATCTTAATTTTTCCTCATGATCATTTTTACTTATGGTAAAAAGCAGAAGACATTGCAAACAAGCTGAGTGATTTTTTCTTGTTTAACAGTTCAACAGACAACAACGGTCCACAGAGAAGTTGATAGATGTTATGGAAACATGTCCATTGCAGTGTATCATTGAAGCCGGAAAAATGTTCTTCATAATCCATGAGTTTGTTTTTTGGATCGAAGGATGGGATATTTTTCAGCAGTTAGTCAGACTAGATTGGTTGCTCCGTGATACCCTACATACCTGGATGCCTGCGTGTTCTGGCAGGAAACTGGTAATTCAGATAATCTGATTATTTGGCAGATTTAAATTTTTTATGGGGTGAATTTTGAATGAAATACCAACAAAACATCAGCAAACGACAGCTGAGAATGCAGTATGGTTTTCTCCAAGTGCATAAGGAAGAGGCTGAGGATTGTCTCTTCAGAATGTTTTGTGTGCATGTGAGATCTTGGTCCCCTCCTGACACAAAACACTCCCTGCTACTTCCCCTGAGGTGGTTTCAGGGGAAGTGGTCAATGATACATTAAGACGGTGTTCCCTGCAGCTTCTTGATTAGATTGTGTGGTCAGTTCAATTTCAACACAAATCTGTTGTTGTTGTAGGTAAACAAATATAGAAAGCAGAAACACAAAGTATAATATGCCCAAAAGGGGTTTATTGGGAACTCTGAAAAAGTGTTCAATTTACAATTTATTTTTAGTTTTTTCATGTTTCCCTTCTGCAGATTCTCACGTATACTCCATTTCACACGGCATGAGAAAAGCATCACTTAGATGTGCCAAGTGCCTTAGGTCATTTAAAAAAAAAGTTTTTCCAGTTTCCATTATAAACAAATATCACAGATTCAACAGGTTTGAAATCAAGCTTATTTTCTGAGGGGACATCCTCTGGTTGTGTAGGTCCCATGACAACAGAGCTAAGGATCTACAGCTTCAGAGGTCAATGAACTTTACAGTGAGCCTGATATGAATTTGCATTCCTGGAGAAATCAAAACAAAGCAGAGCAGAATAGATAAAAGGTGTGAAAATGTGAATGAAGAGACTGAAAAGAAAAGCAGACAGTGTTCATCAGTACGTAATGGTTCAATCTGTCACTGGCAGTCCAGGGACAGAAAATACACTGATTCACTTATGATTGGACCAAGTGCCTCGCCCACCTGACAGCAGCAGTGCAGAGCTGTGTGTGTGTTTGTCTGAGTGTCTGTCTGTGTGTGTGTGTGAACCCACATGAGTAAATTTAACTGGAACACCTAATGGATAGAGAAGTGTGTGGCGCTGGACTGGGCCTGTTTAGATGAAAGTCACAGCTTCCACAGCTTGTTTTATAGACTGGCTCCCTGTCATTTTGAAAAGGTCAAGCCTCTGTTTTTTCAGGAGCAGTAAAATGGAGAGGAGGGAAAGAAAGGAGAGAAAGAGATGGAGAAAGTTTTATCCCACTGAGATGGTGAGCCCCCCTGCTCTGACATTTTAGGATGGTGCCATTAAAGATAAGGCCGACAATATTCTAGATTTTTCTTATTGTCAACACATCCCATATAAACACCCAAACTAACAATGAAGACTAAGGCGTTTTTCTCACATTCATGTGAAAAAAGAAAATCTCTACATGAAAACACATAACAAAACTGAAGTGCTCAGAGCATGCCACTCCAACAGGCGGCAATATAACCCTAATCCTTAAGCCACGGTGCCAAATTCAGGAAAGAAGAAGAAAAAGAAGCTGTGGCCAATGTAACAGTTGGGTTTTATGGAATGTACCTTTAACAAGGTTTATACTGTGTCGCCTAGTAGTGACGTCATCAAGCAGTGCCTATGATTCTTCCCACGAGATGCACGCTAACAAGTGACCAAACAAACCGTAACAATGATTTAACCGCACCAGATTTCGATTGAAACGTACTAAACTCTGGGTAGAGAAAGCGCCCATAATTTACCTTACCTAGGCTTGTTTCATTCACATGAAGGTCTTTTCACTCATGAAATCTATTGGTGTGATAGCTCAGTACGTTTGCTTGATTTTTGGTATATTGATCACACCAGAAGAAAAGCACACCAGCATACCTACTGATGTATACCTAAGGATGTCGGATATGGAATGTGCAGTCTATATGACCCTGGTGCTGATCAGAGGTCTAGATCAGGGGTGCCCAATCCTCGAGGGCCACTATCCTGCATGTTTTAGATGTTTCCCTCTTCCAACACACCTGATTCAAATCAGGATCGTTATCAGGCTTCTGCAGAGCTTGATGATGAGCTGATCATTTGAATGAGGTGTGTTGGAAGAGGGAAACATCTAAAACATGCAGGATAGTGGCCCTCGAGGACAAGGATTGGGCACCCCTGGTCTAGATGCTCAAAAATCTACAGAAAACATGTTGGTTTTACTTTTAAACAGTTATTTGCTTTATAAAAATCAATGTAGTCTCTCAGAAGATCTTGGTTGTCTTTTTATAGTGATGCTTGGGTTTGAGAGCTACATGGAAGGTTAGAAAGTTAGAAATAGAGGGACTAAGATTGTTATAAAATGAAAAAATATATCATAATACCAGCAAATGACAAGTGGACAGCTGCCATAGGGCCTTAAGGTCTCAGAGCTGCAGGGGCCCTGAAGCTCCTGGCTTACTGTGCGTCAACTGGTTTGTGCTAATTTAATCAAAAGTGTATTTGCCAAAATCAATTGAAAGGGGCTGCAGGCAGATCCTGCTTTGATACCTAATCTTTAGGCTGTTGAACATGGTCCCTGTGCCAAAGTCTCATTTAAAGACCGTCATTGTTTCCGTTTTTTGCCTTTGTGTTACATATTCCTACCTTTATTTATTTAATGAAATGGCCACAGAGCAAATCTGGCATTATCTGAAATTATATCAAACATGTGTTTTACTTTAGTAACATGCTGCAACAATCAATCACAAAACTACTCAAATACCATTACAAATGAGGCCATTATATTATATAACTGTAATTATTATAATAGTTATATAATATATACATTGCAAATATCAAGTATTTTGCAAAAACATGTCAACACTGAAATGGGGGCTGAAAAGTTTTCACATTAAATAATTTAATTGATCACATATTCTCAGAATCTGCAAATATGTTGAATTGTTCGTTCAAAGACACAGAAGGATGATCCATTTTTGGTAAAAGACATTTAATCAGACTTGTTTCGAGGTTTTTCTCTGCAAGATAATTAAGTGTTTAATTTTGTCACACAATGCTCTTTGTGAAAAAGATGCAAGTACATCAGTATCAGCTATATATTACAGAAAGTAAGTCTGATTTTAGATCAGGTACATTTTTCAGCTTTGTGCTTTTTAAATGTCGTTGGAAAGGGAACAAATTAACATGTTAGCTAAGTGTGTGTGCTTGTGTATTTGAGGTCACACCTTGGACTTTTTCTTTGATGGTTAAATACAAAAGGACACCTTTCTCGAAAAATGTGTCCCTTGAAATACTTACGTGGCCGACTATTTACCTATTAAATACACCTCCTCAGCAACAATAAACTTCTCTCATCTTGCAAAGTTACTATGAGTCCCATTGTTCCTAATTATAACAAATGCCTTCAAAGTAAAATTGTTGAAGAAAGTTTGTGAATCTCATCAGCAACAACTCAGGAAAAGGAAAGTCATTTGATGTGCCACGAAATACGCAAAGGACTACACACTGCATCTCTGCTCTTATACATTCTACTGCAGGTTGCTGTCACAACAATAAATGTATGCATATGAGATGTATTATAAATGCATATATTCATCACTGTACATATGTCAGGAAAAGCAAGTTACTTCTTTTTTTTCAATGTTGTTTTCTTATTATTCAAAGCTTTCCATTTATCACCAACTTCATTGTCATGTCAGCCATCAAAATG
>CAFUXE010001725.1:0-10822 GCA_903364295.1 Serranus cabrilla | reverse complement strand
TTATGAAGTAAAGAGCTTGGCAAGTGTTTACACGCAAAATGCACGGAAAATATACATGGAACAGCTGTTAGCTATTGCCAGACTGAGTGGAAATTCTGTGGAGCAAATGCTAAAAGAAGAACTAGCAAATCTTGCTTTATCTACCACCACTTCTTCCCAAGCTGGTGAAGAACCCTCCCCTGAACCAGAACCAACCCCCCAAATTGAACTACTTGGACAGGGTGATCCTTCATATCCTCTGTCCCCTCACCCTGGGGATGTTCCTGATCTCACAGCCTTGAAACCCTCTCAGGATGCATCTCAACCTCATGCCTTCTCGATCCACAATAAAAACCTGCCCGATTTCACCTCATCGACAACTCCATCAGCCATGGCAAGTGGCACAAACCAGTCCATGATCGACATAAATCCACCCAATGTCCAGCGAGTGGTGGTTGAACATGTGGTGCGCAGTAGTGAAATGTCATCACCTTTTACTACACCAGGTAGGCTACGAGCTTTCTCAGGCAGAGTTCCACGCCCCAATAACGAAGCAGACTATGACACATGGCGCACTAGTGTTGAAGTCCTCATGAAAGATCCCTCTGTTTCTGACATGCACTGCACCCACCGCATATTGGACAGTCTCCTTCCTCCTGCTGCCGAAATGACTAAGCATCTGGGCCCACAGACTAAACCTTCTACCTATCTTGAACTACTTGACTCCGCCTTTGGAACGGTGGAAGATGGCGATGAACTCTATGCCCGGTTCATGAGCACACTTCAAAATGATGGGGAAAAGCCTTCCACATTCCTACAGAGATTACATGTGTCACTGAGCACAACTATGAGACGCGGTGGTGTTTCCCCCTATGACTTTGATCGGCAGCTTTTAAAGCAATTCTGCCGCGGTTGCTGGGATAATGCCTTAATAGTCGATCTCCAGCTAGAACAAAGAAAGGAGAACCCGCCCACCTTCGCAGAATTGTTGCTGCAACTAAGGACAGAAGAGGATAAACAGGCTACAAAGATGAGTCGTATGAAGCAGCATCTTGGCACCGCCAAGCCTACTTTCGGTGTTGGTAAACAGCGTGTCATGTCTCATCTACAAACAGCATATACCACTACTGACTCAGAGCATAGTACTGAAATCGAGATCCTGAGAAATCAAGTAGCTAGCATTAGTGCCCAACTTAGCAGCATGACAGCCGAGGGCCACAAACAGAAACAACCCATGCAACAGGAATCAAAGTCCCTTGTAGCCATTGCCAAAGCTGAGGCCCCCTCTGTCAAAAAGAAAGTTGCAAGGCAGCAGACTTCTGCCACCAAGACAAGCAGTAGACCACGCCCTTGGTATTGTTTCCAGTGTGGGGAGGATGGTCACATAGCCTCAGCCTGTGACAGTGAGCCAAATCCTACCCTTGTAATGGCTAAGAGAAAACAGTTGAGAGAAAGACAGGCTATCTGGGAAGCCTCCAATTCCCCCAGAGTTGAGGAACGTTTAAACTAAACTCTGCTTCCATAGAGGGACATATGGGAGCAACACTTGACCAACTCAGTCCCAAAACTGAGAAACCCGCTGAAAATAAGAACCAGTCCGCTCAAATTAAAGGGCAGTCAGTAAAAATTCCACATGGCCTTGTGGGAACCAAATGCACAGCGCAAGTTACTGTCGCGGGGAAGGACACTTGTTGTCTTTTGGACACGGGCTCGCAGGTGACTACTGTACCCCAGTCTTTTTATGAGCAGCATCTCTCAGAACTGACCATCCATCCACTACATGATCTTCTGGATGTGGAGGGTGCCAATGGTGAATCAGTACCCTACTTAGGATACATTGAAGTCCCTATGACTTTTCCGGAAGAATTTGTAGGATCTGAAATGGAAGTCCCCACATTGGCTCTTGTTATCCCCCACCTCCGCTGTGCAGCCCATGAACAAGTACTTATTGGTACAAACACTCTTGACATCCTTTATGATGACTTGCACACAGACCCAAAGCTCTCTGCTTTCAAACCCTTGCCTTATGGCTATCAGGCTGTTCTTAAAATCCTTGAGATACGTCACAAGACCTTCAGCAGCTGTAGTCTTGGCTGGGCAAAGATGATTGGGAAAATGCCTGAGGTTGTCCCTGCAGGACAAACGGTTGTTCTGGAAGGTTTGGTTAACATATCCAAGGCTCACTCTGAGAACTATGTTATCATTGAACAGCCATCAGAGTCTTCCCTACCCAGTGGCCTGCTGGTTTCAGCTAGCTTAGTCAGCTTGCCGAGGAAACAACCATGCCAATTACCTGTTGTGTTGAAAAATGAGACAGACCACGACATCGTCATACCGCCTAAGACGGTATTGGCGGATGTAAATGCTGTAATGCAAGTACTACACAAAGAACATACAGTAAAGCCATCGAAACCCCTTGAAGTGCAGACAGAGTCCCCTCAAACTGCAAAGCTGAGCTTCGATTTTGGAGACTCTCCCTTGCCCACCGAATGGAAAGAACGGGTAACAACTATGCTGAAATCCATGCCAGAAGTCTTTTCTCATCATGACCTGGATTTTGGGCATACAGACAAGGTCAAGCATCATATCAAGCTCAGGGATGAAACCCCTTTCAAGTTCAGAGCACGTCCAATACACCCCCATGATGTAGATGCAGTGAGAAAGCACCTTCAGGAACTCCTTGACTCAGGGATCATACGAGAATCCGAGTCCCCATTTGCTTCTCCCATCGTTGTTGTCAGGAAGAAAAATGGCTCAGTTCGTCTTTGCATAGATTTCAGAAAACTGAATCTTCAGACCATCAAAGACGCATATGCCCTCCCAAAGCTAGAAGAAGCCTTTTCTGCTCTAGCTGGGTCAAAGTGGTTCTCTGTTCTTGACCTTAAATCGGGGTATTACCAAATCGAAATGGAGGAGTCAGACAAACAGAAGACAGCATTCGTTTGCCCATTAGGGTTTTGGGAATTTAATCGGATGCCCCAGGGCATTACAAATGCACCGTCAACCTTCCAACGCCTAATGGAGAAGTGCGTTGGAGAGATGAACCTAAAGCAGGTTTTAGTGTTCATTGACGACCTGATCATCTTCTCATCATCCTTGGAGGAACATGAGGAGCGTCTGAAGAGTGTGCTTGAAAGACTGAAAGAGTATGGGCTAAAGCTGGCTCCGGAGAAATGCAAATTTTTCCAGACCTCGGTCAAATACCTTGGCCACGTGGTTTCGGAGAAGGGTGTGGAAACAGACCCCGCAAAGGTCGCGGCCCTGACAACTTGGCCTGTCCCCACCAACCTGAAGGAACTCCGGTCCTTTTTAGGCTTTGCTGGATATTACAGAAGGTTTGTTCAGGGCTATTCTCACATCGTCAGGCCACTTAACGAATTAACCTCTGGTTATCCACCCCTTAGGAAGGGAAGCAAAAAACTTAAGAAAGCCATTAGCCCCGAGTATCACAACCCAAAGGATCCTTTTGGCCAAAGGTGGACAACGCAATGCCAGGAGGCATTTGACCAGGTTGTCCAGAAGTTAACGTCAGCTCCAATTTTGGGTTTTGCAGACCCCCAGCTCCCTTACACTCTACATACAGACGCAAGCACCATTGGCCTTGGGGCTGCGCTGTATCAACTTCAGGATGGGAAACCGAGAGTCATAGCTTTTGCAAGTCGCGGTCTTTCAAAGAGTGAGAAGAAGTACCCTGCCCATAAGCTTGAATTCTTGGCCCTTAAGTGGGCAGTCACGGAAAAGTTCTCTGACTACTTATATGGCACAGACTTCACGGTGGTGACTGACAGCAACCCACTGACTTACCTCTTAACGTCTGCAAAGCTTGATGCAACCGGCTACAGGTGGTTGTCCAACCTCTCCACCTATTCCTTCCATCTTCAATACAGAGCTGGCAAGAGAAACGCGGATGCCGACGGGTTATCTCGCCGCTCTCATGGGCCGCCAGAGAATGACCTCATATCACAAAAAGAAAGTGAGAGAATTCAACAGTTTGCACTCAGCCACTTAAAAGATGCAGACATTTCAGACACTGCCTCTCGGGATGTGATCAAGGCCATCTGTGATAGGCATATAGTCACCGTTAAAGGTGCAGGTGCTGCAGTCCCCAGCCCTGGGTTGGCGCTAGTTGAATCCCTTGCTCACCATTCCTCAGCCATCCCAGACTCTTTTCATGAAGAGCGGGTTGATGGGTTCCCCCTTATCCCATCGCTTTCTGAAGAGGAACTGAGAGAAAAGCAGCGATTGGACCCTGCACTCAATGAAGTGATTGCTCAGATAGAGACTGGTCAAACTCCACCTCCCAATCTCAGAGAGGAACTGCCAGAGCTTCCCCTACTGCTGCGTGAGCTCAACCGACTGGAGCTGCGTAATGGAGTGCTTTATCGACGGAGGCGAGATGGTCCCACTGTCACCTTCCAACTTGTGCTCCCTGTGGAGCTAAGAGCTATAGCACTTCAGAGCCTTCACAATGACATGGGCCACCTGGGAGTCGAGCGAACAGTGGATCTAGCAAGAGCACGATTTTATTGGCCAAAAATGTATGTTACCATTGAAAACACAATCAAGACTTGTGAGCGATGCGTTCGGCGTAAGATTCTTCCTGAGAGAGCAGCTCCGATGATCAATATAAAGACATGCAGACCTCTCGAACTCGTCTGCATGGACTTCTTGTCCTTGGAGCCTGATCGGTCCAACACAAAGGATGTATTAGTCATTACTGATCACTTCACAAAGTACGCAGTGGCCATACCAACTCCTAACCAGCGAGCACGCACTGTGGCAAAGAGCCTCTGGGAAAATTTCATTGTGCATTATGGGTTCCCAGAGCGGCTACACAGTGACCAGGGACGTGACTTTGAGTCGAAGACCATTAAAGAACTCTGTGAGCTCATGGGTACGAAAAAAGTGCGTACTACACCATATCATCCAAGAGGAAACCCCGTCGAGAGGTTCAACCGCACTCTTCTCCAGATGCTTGGTACCCTGAGTCAGCCTGATAAACTACATTGGAAAGACTTTGTGAAGCCTCTCGTCCATGCATATAATTGCACCAAAAATGACGCAACTGGGTTCTCTCCCTACGAACTAATGTTTGGCAGACAACCAAGGCTTCCAATCGATCTGGCCTTTGGATTACCCATCAACACCAATAAACAGACCCATAGCCAGTATGTCAGTGACTTAAAGTGTCGCTTGAAAGAGAGTTACCAGATCGCAAGCTCCAATGCACAGAAGAATGCGGGCCGCAACAAGGTCCGATTTGATAAACGAGTCAGAAACTCAACCTTGGATGTGGGTGATAGAGTTCTTGTCCGTAATGTCAAGTTGCGTGGAAAGCACAAACTAGCAAACAGGTGGGAGGATGATATCTACATTGTCCTCAAGCAAGCTGGTGACATACCTGTTTACACAGTTAAGCCTGAAGGTAAGGATGGGCCTGTGCGCACCTTACACCGTGACCTGCTCCTCCCATGTGGCTTCCTACCTGCAACTATGACGGACAAGCCTGCCAAACAGTTTCCAGTCAGGAGGCCCAAGACAAGACAGTCTCCCACTACTGGAAGTGACAGGGAAGAGGAAGATGACTCTGACTCCGAAATTGTTCCTACTTGGCTATTTTCCCCTTCTCGTACACCTGAACTTGATGTGTTCACCACAGTCCATGATACTCACAAGTTGAGAAATCCTCCTTGTGTGATCAGACAATCAAATGCTCCTGATGTGCCCTCTGCCTCTGTCCCTTTTAATCCTCCTGCAGTTGAAATCCCTGTTGAGGACAGAGAAGGAGAAATACCCGAACAAGTCAACTTACCTGATGGAGACGTCCTACCTGAATATGACAACTTAACCGATTCAAACCTTTTACCTGGATGTGACATACCAAACAATGCCCTCTTGGACACATATCAGTTATCACCTAAGGAAGCAACTTCCAATGTGGGTGAGACATCCCCAGTGTTGTCAGATGTAGGTGTCCAAGAAGAGGAGACATCGGAAAGAGACAATACTGTAACTGAGCAACCTCAACCATTACAAGCACAAGATGAAAGACCCCAAGATGCTGGAACCCCTTTTCGTCGCTCTCATAGGCAGCGTGAGCAGCCTAATAGATTTCAGTATCCCAAACTGGGTAGTCCTTTAATGTTGGTGGTGAATTCCCTATTCCAAGGCCTTAGCGATGCCTTTGCGAGTTCTCTCAATGACTATGATTACTCAGATAAAACAGCAATCAAGTCAGAGACTGGCAGATGCCCAGGGACGGGCATAGCGTCAAGAGGGGAGGGTGTAACCCACATGATATGAGTTGCATTAAAAAGTGAATAACTGTGCTTCTGCAACATAACTTGAGCAATAAGTAACTAACCTAATGTAAACTGTCAAGTATTGTTGATCTCCAATGAGTATTAGAAAATAGCCGCTGTCTTGTTATTGCAGCCAATCAGCAGCTAGTCCCGCCCACCTGTTCCTATCAGGTAGCAAGTTTGGTGTGTTTTTTCAGAGCATGAGGCAGAGAGAAATGTGAGGAGACGGAGCGCTTGAGATGAGAGTTGTTACTAAAGAAGTTGATGAAACAAGGAGAAAAGCAGAGGACGACTAGGAGATACAACGAAACGTATTTTACTAGATAGTGTGAAACAGTGACGGTCGCTAATTGAATGCTAATGCGAGTGAGTTAGTAACTCGGTTGTTGTCATTGGTTGCTAATTAGCCGACTGCTCGCTCTAGCTTGAAAGTGCGGACGCCACGTACTTTCCCTTGGTGAAACTTTGGTGAAACGCTTACCGCTTCAGGAAGCAGGTAATATAAATTGTCCATCAACAGTTTAATTCATTGTAGTTTCATCCACTATGAGAGCTAATTTATATATGTACTGTATGTTATGTAGACCCCTCGTGGTTAAACTGTCTGGACGCCGCCATTACGTGCTTGTCCAGCCTTCTCAGCACAGAAATCGGTGAGCATTATTTTTCATTTCAGTGAGGGATTTCATTCTATTTTACATTTATGGAGCACCGTACTGGATTGTTGTGTATGTATAAGCTGTTGTTAACGGGTTATTCCATGACTGGATGTCAATTTATTTTCTATGGCAGCTAATTTGTTTTAGTCTATAACTTGCCATGTTAAAGGGCATATACAAAAGTTGAGTGTACAATGTTTATCAGTGTTTTATATTGAAGTTCATGTTAATGCAAATTACATGAAGTTAACCACAGACAAACAGATAATTGAATATAATTGAATACTTGAAACTCATGATATTTCTCTGACGCTGTCCATTGACAGGTCAGGTTTTTTTCTTTTGGTTAGTTTGTTTTATTTCTTGGATCATCTGGTGATGTAGATGGCGAGCTATCCCACCTAGACCTAGAAGAGACAGGATTGGAAAATCTCCTGTGGTTCCTGGACCGGTCCTGCTGCACCCTGCGGTGTGGTAGGCCAAGTATCTACAGACACTTTCACACTCAGCCCTATCATACAATCCCCCCTCTTTCTCTACACACTTACATAACCCTTGACTTTATCACTCCTATTTTTTTGGGATCCCCCCCCCTCTTTTTTCATCGGACTTGGACTTGCTTGACGTACGAACTTACCTTTCCTCCCAGAACTGTGTGTTAGTGGCAGAGCAATTGAATGTCATCACTCAATTGATAGTGTTTGTAAATTGCTTGATAATATTGTTTTGTTAATTACCATGAGTGTTTGAACTGGAATTGAACTTGAAAAATCTAAACTTGAATTTAAGGTTGATGAAAAAACTAAATTCAGGTTATAGGGTGCACCCAAGGTAGAACTGAGATATTTGAACTTAATACTGCAGAATTTCAGTTGTTAACTGTGATGTTAAATATTGTCCTGTTTTTATATTACCACTAAAGCCGGCATATTTGTTAATATAGATAATTGCCTTGTGTCTTCTTTAAACATTCCATTGTGCTCCAGCAGTCGAACCTAACCCCCTTCTAGCCTATATATAACCATACATTCTCGAGTTGTAGGTTGTTGATTTCCCCCTATATGTGTTACATTATCATAAACACTAATACAACAATACATTTTTTATATATATAATAATCTGAGTGGCGCCATTTTGCATGACAATAACTTTTACTTTAAGTACATTTTGATGCTGATACCTTTGTACTTTTACTTAAGTAAGGGATATGAATAGTTCTTCTGCCACTGGTAATATGTGACATAATTTACTGTTCAAATAACATCAAGTATTTGTATGTTAAGCAGGAAAGTACCAGATACATAGGGAGCAGAAAAAAATCTTAATAGATATTATTGCACTAATATTGTCAAACACTTTCTTTAACACAAAAGACATTATACTGTGTGTAATGACTTGGTACAGTCACGCGGTACTTAACATGAACACTTTTCATAAGGTAGGTTTGTAATAATTATTAACAGCTGTAGTGTGAATGCTTTGTTTTCTAACTGTCTTGGAACGTGTTAAGCCAAAGTCGTTGTTCACCAGCTGTGCTACTTCGCTATATTTATTCCGTCTATGTGTGAACATACTGCAAGTGAGGTGATGGAGTAATGACGTATTGGTTCAATGTGAATAATTTATCTATTAAGTGATTTATTTGCACCAGTGCAGTGACGAGCGCCTGTTGAGCGGACAGGAAGTACATAAGGAAGCATGAAATGTTAAATGCTAAGAATACACCCATGTGTTAAAACTGCGTCACTTGTCACATACATGATGAACAAGTTGTTGTTTTCAGTGTCATCTGACACTAAAGCCTCCGATCCATATAAACTACCAGAATAGATCATCCCATGCGTGTTAAAGTGTGAGGGTGTGAGTGTGTATGTGATGAGCAGCCAAGCGTACGTGTCTATATTCAGTTGCACTTTATGTGTGAATTAATACCTCAGATTGAAGTTTCATTTTAACACTTATGAGAATTAGTTGCGAGACTATATACACAGAGATCCAGTATCAAAAAGTTGTTGGAAAACTGGTCAGTTTTGGGGGGCTGCTGTGCTGAGACTCTCCCCTTCCACTCTCTTATCTGAAACACTATGAATGTTTTGACCTCAGACCTTGAGGCAAAGAAACAAGTCAAATATACCTTTTATCACACCTGATTCAGTTTTCTAAGTCTGTGAGTAGAGAGAGAGAGAGAAAGAGAGAGAGAGGAACCAAGAGACAGATAGAGAGGGATGGGGTGGTGGCCCTCAGCGTTTATCAAAGAGCTTTTCAGAGCCTTTGACAACGTTTCCTCACTTGCCACGGCAGCATACTGATCTACAGGAGCCCACGCAGCGGCACACAGATCTCTCCAAGGTTAAGGTGCTGTGTGTAATGCCAAACAGAGCTCTTTAGTACGGGAAAAGCGGTTCAGACGGCATTCTGGGAGGAGATATGGAAATAGGGCTGTAAATAAAGATGAAAAGATATTCAAATTAATTTGAATTCCTTTTTCAATTAAACAAATAATGATGTAACAGTCTATAAAATGTCAGAAAATCTTGAAAAATGGCCAAGGTGACATCTTCATATGGCTTGTGTTGTCCATCTGTCGAAAGCCAAAACCAAAAGGCATTAAACTTATAATGAGCAAGCAAAAGCAGCAAATTCATTTCAAAGTTCCAATCTTAAATGATTCACTATGACTGCATCTAATTATTTTAGCATTACATGTAAGCACACATATGGGCTTTAATATAAGTCTTTGGTGATTTTGCTGATTTTGGGAACCGTCTTTTATTTTTTTGTAATGTTAACACGGAAGAAATACCAAAACAATAACAATTATAAGCTAAGTGGCAGTTGCAAGAAATGAAAAGCAGCTTTTTCCTCTATCTCTGTCTGATATCAAAGACCCATTTTTTCAAAACTGATTTCCAGCACTAAATCATCATTGTAACTTTGCTATTTTCACTGTTTGTTCTTAAACTGAATGCACTATAATATGTTTGTATCCCATGTAATCTTGGGCCAGGAGGTGCAGCTAACAGGGCGCCACAGGAATGAGTTCATAAACCAGGAAGTAAGTTAACATTTCATCATCTGCTCAAACTCAATGAGGATTTTGATTGGGTTGTAGATTAGATGCCTGAAATTAGTTCTGTGGTCAACACAAGCTGAAGACATTTTGTTTTATGACATAAAAGTTGTAAGTAAATACCGCCACTTGCAGTTTTTACGTGTCCTTAAAAAGGCGGTTGCTAACAAGTGGCTAAATGAGACTACAGGGGTTGTCTACGACATTAAATGTCATCACGCCAGACATGGATGAAACTCTCATTGTTCTGTCTTACAGCATCTAGTTATGTTTTTCACTGCTCTTGCAAACTCTTGTAGTTAAGGTTATAAATTGTCTTGTAGTTAGACAATTTATTAGCCTATGGTTTCGGTAGCCTAGCTAAAACGTTAGCTTTTTGCTTCTTTGGGCTGAATTAACACTTCAAACATCATAAAAGTGGATATTATCTGTGAACATTATCCTGCTGAACCAAAATGCGTAAGCATCAGACGATGTTTGCCACAGAGTTTATTTTCATCAATTATCCAAAATCCAATGCAAAAATCCCATCGGTGAAATCGACCCCATGGCGATGCTACTTCGGTGTTGGCCTACAAAAATACGTTACTTTGTTTCCTCTCTATTACAATCCATTTTTGTTAAGTAGCAGCCAAAGTAATTAACAAAGCAGGAAGCCAGGTGAAGTGGGTGAAAAGTCAACATTTTTGTTGTAAGATATGTACGTTAAGTTTAAACGTGTCACACACTTTGAACCCCAAACCATGATCTTTTTCTCACCCTTACCAAGTAGTCCTGTTTCCTCAAACCAGCAGGAAGTAAAAAAAAAAAAA
>CAFUXE010001720.1:0-25713 GCA_903364295.1 Serranus cabrilla | reverse complement strand
AAAATTGACCCTATTGCCACGGCCAAGGCAATAGGGTCAGTTTTTATATTTTTTCTATCTGAAACTATTAATTTTGTATATATTCTATATTTCTTATATTTTATGTTTTACTTTTTTTTTAACTGTTGAATGTAGGTTTGCAATGCTTTTCAAATGTGTAAAGGAAAAAATGCACATTATTCCGAGGCACATTCATGAGGGCGTCCTCGATATATTCTGTATTGTAAGAGGTCCTTGGCTCAAAAAAAAAAAAAAAGCTCCTCTGCAGTCAACGAGCCTCCACAGGAGAAACACACACTTCATCTGCCGGCGCCGGTGTCAGAGTTGAGAGCGGAGAGAGTAATTTGTCATCAACATTGTTCCATTTCATAACACAAACAGGTGCATGATGAAAAACATCCGCCCTCATTTGCACTTTTAAAATTCACATATTTGACATTCAGTGGGTTCACTTCCACTGAATGTGTTTGTAGCTCTCCCACTTTCCAGAAGGTCTGTGACCTTCAAACAATGGTGAGTGTGTGGGCTCGGAGAGTGTCGTCATGTGTGTAGGAAGAGAGAGAGACAAAGTGCTGTGACAGAGATTATAATACTACAGCAGGTGAAAAATAGCACAGAGTGATTTGTCTTGTGGCTGTACTGCGTTTTATTCTCCTGAGGTTTCCAGCAGAGGAAAAATGAATTTCCTGCTGTGTGACTGTTGAACTCTGGTGCAGAATAGTGAGTGCAACAAAAGCATTTCCTCTTAAAATAAATACAGAAATCTGATACTTGCAGTTCATGTTTCTGATTCAAATTTGCACCAAACAAGAAGATTAGAGTGAAAACTTTCATTTTGGTGAGTTAAGATAGAAAATTGCTTCCATGTTGCCATTTAGAAATCATTTTATGTTTAGCTCCTTACTCCTCGCCCATTTTTTCTTGATTTTTATTTTATTTTTAGACTTCCTACCCTACCTAAAATGTTCCTTTATTCCAAATTGAGCTTTTTTCTTTCTGAACTGTTTTGCTTCTTCACCAAAATTAGCACCAAAGATAAGAAATTTACATGCACACACATTTTGAGGGTCTGTAGCTTTAAGTTAAACTTGTAAATTGTTGTAAATTTTACAGATTCATGATTTTCTTAGCATAGATCTTTTCTTTTGCATATCTGCTATCTGTCTACATTAAGAATTTTACCCAATGCAGACACTTTTTTTATGCTCTATCAAGTATTCACTGTGTTGTTGTTGATGTTTTTTAAGGCTCTGAGTTGCCTCATCTCTGTGTCCTGCATGCCAATCAAAAAGTAATAAAAGTTTGGATAATAATGTGATTTAATTTGCTCGATTTAAAACTATTATGGGCGCCTCATAGTTTTCTAACCACAACAGCAAAAATATGCCAATTATTGTTCAGCTCAGCCAAAGAGCCGTTTCTCAGGCAGTTTCAGCTCGGCTTTGTGCACATTTCTCTCAATTGAGCATTCAAAAAGTAAATTTATTTGTTTGTTTTTTTTTAAATATCCCATGGTGTTTTTTCTGGGAAGAAATGTTGGCGTCCAAATAGCTCATTTGAGAAAACTGGCACATCTCTTGAATATATCATGCAGTTACAGCCTGCAGTTTTAGTATTTTGCTGATAAGTGGCTCCAAAGCAACATGGAGATTTACTCACTTGAAATTCTTAAAATTTCATATTTGCACAGAGTTCTTAAGATTTCCGAAAATATTCTTGGTCATCAGCGTGACTGTGCTGATGTTAAAACAGCACTTAAACAGTAAATTATTCATACTAAAACAGGGCCGTGCGGAGCTTTGTGCTCTCTGGGTAGTTTTTTAAACATTGATTATTTATTACTAAGAGGCGGATTCCTCTCGGACCTTGTTTTAATGAAGGGCAACATAAGCAAACTTTGCTTCACGGCTAATAAGCGAGTAAAAACTTGTCTGAGATGAAGCGAGGTCACTAGGGGTCACAGTGAGACTGAGTCAGCTGCCTTTCTCTGCAGCCGCCCACACAGCCTGCAGGCCCTCGACCCGCCCGCTCCGTCAGATCAGCACTGTGAGGAAACACATTACCACCATCTGAAAGGCATCTGTCCAAACTGCAGCCCTGAGGACACACACACACACACACAAACACACAGACACAACATTATACTGTAGAGGATCAACAAGAACATCCCTCCCAACTCCACTAAATTATATTTGTTGTCACATCTGTTGCTCCATCTGCTTTCAGGCAGCTCTGCCCTGCAGTGCCCCCACGCCGCTCCGGAGAGCCGGTCAGTTTACTCTATCTGTGTTTATGTTGAGAAACGCTGTATTTATTCAGGTGTGTTGCTGAAGAAGAGAAACAGAGAAAGGCTGCGTGCCGGGAAGCCTCAAGCTGTCTCTGCTTGTATCCTTCACTCAGCAGTGTTTGCAGCAGTGGTTTTCAAACAAACAGAGACTCCGGCTCTGGCTTCCCGCATTTGTTCTACAGTACAATTACAAAATATTTTCACACACAACCTCATACTGAATTTTATGGCTGCACTATTGTGGCGCAGCAGCGATACAACTTCTACAGATGACTTAAAACCGCTGACTTTTAAAAAAAACTACTGAACCTTATGAACTACTGTAAGAGAAAGTGCAAACAAAAAGTTGTAAAGATTAAAGTCTGTCAGCAGCTTCAGTTTAACATCTGCAGGAATTATTTTTAATAATATTTGGTATTTCTTTATTCTTTTTAATATTTTTAGTACAAAAAAAATGATAAAAATCTCTTTTAAAGCCACAATAATCAATATTCATTTACTATCACTCAGGGCTATTTCAGCATTGGAAAGACACTATTACCTATTCTAGTCATGAACAGGACCTGATTTGCCCTGGACTCAATCTGGACTTGGTCTTGACAACCTTTGGATTTGGTTTTGATTCAGACTCAACTGGACCTGGTCCTGGACTTTATTGGACTCATTTCAGTTGATCTGGAGTCCGGCCCTGTTTACAATAACTCAAACACGTTGTGTAAAGTCGACACACATCTCCGTCAGCTCGTTGGTTTGATTGTCTGACCTGAAACTTCACTGTTTTAAATCTTGCTGCTGTAATCAGCGTCACATCCAGCTGTTCTCTGTGAAAAACCCTCTGAACACGACCTGCTCGGACGGACACAGTTAGTCACCAGCCTGTGAGCTCAGTGGAGCTTTTAGCAGCCAACGACATTTCCTCAGTATAATGATCTGCATCTGATTGATCACCCTGTTTCCACTAAACTCCTCTGTTCTCTCCCAATCTGCCAAAGGCCTTTAACATGACAGAGTGTAATTGATAACATCAATACATGCTGCTCTCCCTTTAGCTTCACAAGTTCAGGGCTCTGCCACCGTGTCTCACTGATACGCTTCAATTAAACAGATGCTGCCATGTTTTCTCTTTATACCTTCAGTTTGTACCTCAGAGGCTCCAACAAAGTATGTTTCAGGCAGTATGCACACAGTTGGGCAGTGGTGGAAGAAGTATTCAAATCCCTAACTTAAGTAAGGGATCTGAATACTTCTTCCACCACTGTTATGGTAGTATGAGTATTGAAACACACCTGAGCCATCATCAACGGTATTAATCACACCTGTGCTTTTCCTGCTGTAGCTCTGAAAAAGGCCTCCTTCCCTCCGTCCTCTGACCTCCTGAACACCTGAACACCTGCCTTCAATCCCCTCGTCAGCTCTCAGTGTGTCTCTGTATCCTGAGCGCTTGTTTCCTGTCAGATTGCTCCCCGTAGCCACAGTGTTCCAGCTTTGTTGTCTCGTATCTGCCTTCCTGTTTTTACAGGCTTTTGATCCCAGAAAGTTTTTGGACTTCTTATAGTTCTGTTTGCTTGCCAACCTGCTGCCGACCTGCATCCTGCCTACTGACAAGGTAAATCCTGCTTTTATCCTCCTCCTGCTGTCTGAGGAGTCTGCTGTGGTGTTAGAGGGAAGAAACACACTCAGCAGCAACTCCTGTGGAATATTAAATACCTCAAATGTTCTCAAACATATTTGATTTTCCAGTTTATTTAGTTAATGATTAAATCAGATGTTCCTCTTCTGTGTGTCTTGTACATTGTTGTGTAGCAACAGAAACAGGCTGTTTCAAACACTGTATGGATCATGAATTTAAAAACAAAATCTGGTTCAAACAGAAGACAAAAAGCAGCAGTATGCAGCTCTGCTTGTGTTTACAGTTTGCCATATGTTTCTAGTTTGTGCGCGTTTTGCTAACATGCTGAAAGCCGTATCTGAGACCACCCTGTGATGATGTAATTACCTCAGACAGGATGTGCAGCAGAGGGGATCGTGGCCCAGGGGACTCTCCCTCCGTGCAGTAATGTAATCACCTGAGTGAAGTAATCAGACTGAACTCTAACTACATTCACAGACCGCGAACCCAACAGAACGGCATCGACTGAGAGCTCCAGTCTGTTGAGATTCACTCAATTTATCTGGAAATCTAAATCTGTGTACTTTTTGTACAACAACAAGGAAACAAAAGAGCATTTGTTCTTTTTGCTGAGTGAAGTTTTTAGGCGTTACAGAACTCAAAAGATCTGCTAGAATCTAAAAAACCTGATCTGATTTGCTTCGTTCTTTAAATGTTGGTCAATTTTGTTTAAATACGAGGGATTTTTGTTTATTTTTTATTCTAATATCTGATAGGTATTATAGTCAGATGTACAATTCGGGTCTTAAATATTGGTCCTATAGATTTAACTTATAAAGAGGAGAAATACATTTTTTTAAAAGCTTCATAAATGAAAAGTTCTAATGTTGACCATGAAAAACTTGCATCACAACTGTCTTCTAATAATATATTTTTAGTTTATTTGTAGTAATATCTAAATCATTCTTGTGGTTTCCACTCATAGAATATGCTAATCGAGCTTCTGCTTGAAACACTCCCAAAATAGAGCTTTGTTAATTAGTTCACTAATTGATAGAAAAATAAGGGACAACTTTTTTGATAATTGTTAAAGTAATTTTCCATTCACCACCACTGATTATTTCTCAGTGTATTAACACATGCTCAGAGAAGTTGTTGCTACTGTAAAATGTAGTTAAACTACAACTTTTATTTCACTACTTCCCAACAGTGAAATAAAGTTGTAATGTTCCATGTAACTTTTTTTAAAAAGTGTGGTTGGAGTACCCAGGGGCCACCAGGGCCCCCCCTGACTCAAGCAGGCGGACTTTTAGGTGACGGGGGATGTGTAACATGAGTCGGGATGAAAACTGTGCGCTGGATCCGGCTGCCAGTGCAGATGCTGTTCGCCAAAGAGAGAGAGGAGGTGCATGATGGATCCCGTCCCACTGCTGCTCCTCCTGGTCACCTCCGTGCCGCTGGGCTCGGCAGTGTACGACGGGCCCCTGCAGCCGGAGATCTCCAATGGCACTTTCCATCACTTCTTTGTCCCGGACGGGGATTACGACGAGACGGAGGACCCGGAGGAGTGCCAGATGCTGTTTAAGTTCTCGGACGTGTATCCGTGCGGGGCCTCCGAGGAGCGGGACTCCGTGGTGAGGGACGACTTCATCATCACCAAGCTGCAGGCGGAGGACGCGGCGCGGCTGCTGGAGGGCATCGGCCGCACCGTGGGGCACGACCTGGACGGAGAGGACAGCTACGGGAAGTTCCTCCAGCGGGAGATCTCCCAGATCGGGGAGGCTTTTTCCAACGTGGACAAATCTCTGCTGGAGCTGGAAGTGAAGTTTAAACAGAGTCAGGAAACGGAGCTGAGAGAGGAGCAGCAGCTGAACGGCTATGTGATGAAGCAAGTGAGTGACATCCGGGGAGCTCTGAGGGCAACGACGGACATCTCTGTGGGACTAAAAGACAAGCACGAGCTGCTGTCTCTCATCATCCGCAGCCACGGCACCAGACTGAGCCGCCTGAAGACAGAGTATCTCAACGTCGGCTCATAGGGGGGTTATGAGAGCTTAGTGTGTGTGAGAGTGTGTGTGTTTGTTGTGTGAGAGAGAGACCCTCCAGTTGAACAAACAACTGGAAAGTTAATTGTGGCTTATGAGCAGTATCTTCAGTATCTCTGACCCTTGGCTGTCCCCATTCCTCGGACATGTGTCATTAAAGGAGCCCGAACACAAACATCAAGACATTCCTCTGAGTCAGGAGGGAAAAAAGGAAATGTGAACATTAATTATGTGTGCATGGAGCCCTCTTTGCCACCTCAGAGGGAGAGTTTTATTCATAAGAGAAGATAAAAGTCTCCCAAGTGGATTTATCAGCCTCTGAGTCAATATTATACTATTTTTTTTGTCTGTGTGGTTTAAATTATATTGTTTAAACAATCATAGGGTTTTCTGATCAAATAAATGATTATTATTCATCACATATCTGATTTTTCCCTCTTATTCTAAGCAAACAACAACAACTTAATCAGGAATTTTAATGTCTTATAACTTTTATACAGCATATTTCACTACAATGCTCTAGTTAAACCCATCCCCATCCTTTGAAGCTTGAGGTTTACACAAACAGTAAAAAAAAAAAAACCTTTTGAAATCTGAACTTTTGAATTTCGGCACTCGTGTCTTTGCGTCACCATGTTTGCTGTCGGCACTACAAGTGGCAGCCTCGACTGTCCCGTCAAGTGGCCCTGGTTAATTGGCGTCTGAAGTCTGTCATTGCCTCCCACTTCCATCTGGAAGTCATCGACTGGAGCATGAAATATGTTTGTCCAAAGGCGACCACTGTCGTCATTATCTACTCTTTTGTCTGTCATGATCTATAAAACTTGTGTTTTATGTGCAATGACTTTGTGTTGAAACTCCGAGTGGTTTTTGGTGATGTCACTCTGACTAAAAATAGACTTATACATGAAATACAGCTTGTTTGAATTTCTAAAGAAATATCCTCTTTTGCTCTCTGCTGTGTCGAAATGCGACATTTTATTTCAGACAAACTGTTTACGGGAGGAAAGTTGTTTTGAAATCCTGGAAGGCATTAACTTCACCCGACAGGGTCACACACAAACTGACTGCCGGGCTGGTTTAATTTGCCTTTAATTTAATATTTTGGATGCCTTTGGTGGAAATCTGTGTAACTACCGTTTTAAAACGCTCCATGTTCCAGCCAAAGTCTGCTACAACCACAAAGTAACTGCCATAAGCGTGCCCACTTTTTACAGAGATCATGTCTGTGCAGATGTGAAGGAGCCAGATGGGCTGCCATGGGCGCAACTGGGTGTGATTTCCTCTGTCTGGTTTTCCTCACAGTCCAGCTTCCCCTGAGGGACCCCTTTTTAAAAACAGCTCTCTGTAGCTCAGCCCCCGTCAAGGAGCTCCGTGTGCAGAGAAACCCTATATGTCTGTACAGGGGCACCGCTCGGGGCTCACGAGATTTGATTGAAAGATTTGGTTAAATGTTTCCACTGTGTAAGTAAAAAGGTAGAGCAGCTCAGGAAACGTCTCTCAAACAACCCGTCCATCTACTTAATTTGTCTTTTTTGGCTGTAATTATTAATTCCATCTATAGGAAAGTGTGTAGATTGGTTTCAGTCCCCTGGAGTCAGAAGGAGGATGTCGAGCTCTCTGTTGGAAGAATGTATTCTCCTCACTGACGGATTTTAAGGACAAACAAAGAAAGGTCAGGAATGCAGAGCGGAGTTGACCTGAGAACACACTGATCCCTCTCTGTGCAGAGCACAAAGCCCCCAAACCACAAGCCTCACAAGTGTTATTATTAGAAAGATGAGAGCTGTTTGAATGCTACAGCTGCTACTAGTCCAACCATTATTATCCCTGCTATGAATAGCACTTTGTCTTCCTACAACTAATAGTATTACCATCCTTCCTCTGCCTCTAAATGTGCTGAAAGACTCATTTCAGCTGAAGGTCCACTTACTGGCTTTTTCAGGAGCTTTCAGATGCATCTCAGCAGATGAACTCCATGATAACTGAGAAATAGACTCCCACTGAGAAAAGTCCACTGGTGGAAGAAGTATTCAGACCTTTTACTTCAGTAAAAGTACTAATACCACACTCTGAAATTACTCCAATACAAGTAAATCTTCACATTCAAAACTTAAGTAAAAGTACAAAAGTATCAGCATCAAAATACTTAAAGTATCAAAAGTAAAAGTACTCTTTATGCAGAATGACCCCACTCAGATTGTTTGATATTCTAAATTTGTTATTGTATTATTATTATTGTTAATGTAGTGGAGTAGAAGTATAAAGTTACATGAATTGAAATAAGTAAAGTACAAGTTGCTCCTGTAGTAGTAAAGAAGTGAGGGATTGTAGGAGTTGTTGTCTTCAGTTAGCTTCTTCCAGTTACGATTTCTTCAGTGCTCATTGTTCAGAGGTTTTCTTAGCCAAAATATACGGACAGTTCTCCTCTTTCCCAAAACAATTAAAACAGTTTTAAAAAATAACTCAATAAAGCAATGTTTTACTATTAATCAAATGTTCTCTGATATTTGTTTAGCTTGTTTCTCAGATAATGTAAGATCCAGGCATCTCATGACTAAAATCATTCATCTGGTTAAAATATGTGTTTAAAAACTACCAAGATCTAAAGTGCATGAGTGGCTTAAAACTGGATAAAAAGTTAATTTATGACCGTTTCTAGCAGGCTGACACAAAGTATATATAACACTACTGACAGGCAATCAAATGCACTGTAACCTTCTTTAAAATTGCACATTTCTTTGGGTTCGAAAATTGTTGCAGGTCTTGTTGTTTTTAGACGTTTAAATGCAGAAAAATAGCATATTATTCCTTTTTAACTACTTCAGTGGTGGAGAAGAACTCAGGCTGTACTTGAGTAAAAAAAAAAGCAATACCACAGTGTAGAAAAACTCAGTTACAAGTACCCAAATATTAGGTAAAAAAGTACTCATGAAGTAGAATGATTTCAGAATAATAAATATTATTGGATGCATGAATGTGTACATCAAGTTAATGCTCCAAAAACATCAAACTGATCTGCTGTAGTGAACATAAAGGATTTGATTGAGAGTGCAGCTTCCACCCTTAAAGACGATGATAATGATAATGGGCGAGGTGCCCCATGGACTCTCACTGAAGAACCCATGAATAATAGAATAATCACCTGACTCAGAAGTCTGTGAGCGTTATGTCCGACATGCTGCTGAGTCGGACCTGAGCAGATGTAAGGTTTAACATATGGGGAGGGGAGGTTGAGTCAGTCAAGTTTTTAGATAAATATGTTGAAGTGGGATGTAGATTTTCCTCCAAAGTAGCAGGAATATGGAAGTAAAGCACCTCAACACCTACCTTTCAGTATGAATATGTACTTTTTACTTTTCCAGTAGATTTATCTGACAGCTGTAGCTCCTGTGGTCACTCTGCAGAGTGAAGCTTTACATGCAAATCACTGACTGAGGTCATAAAATGAAATGCATAATGTATAGCCGGGAATATGTGGGAACATATAGGACATGTATAGGATTTTCTCCTCATTAAACACACGGTGCAGGTGTTCTGTGTCAGAGAGAGATTGGTGCAATGTAACACTGCATAAGGAAGTCTTATTTACAATGAGTTTGGATGAGATACTGCAAAGCTGTACTTATATTTACATATAAAATTAGAAAAATCTCATTTGCATGGATTATTCCAGGGTGATATTGATACTTTACTTAAGAAAGAATCCCGTCTGCCCGCTCTGCAGTTTCATTCACAAGCATTAAGCCCGAGGATTTACTGCTGCACTGTGCTCACACACCAAAAAATAATGGTTTAATTTCAAAACGGTTCATCTTTCAGCCTGTCACAAGGCGCAGATAATTTTATTAGTTTTCTTTTTCTGCGTTTATGATATACAGCACATCATTTATTCAATCATGAACGTATAATTACTTACAAAAACAGTCTCCAGCGGCCAATAGGGCTTTAACCGACAGCAGGGATTTCTTTCAAGGCTGCAGCTGCACATAATAACTCTAAGAAGATAATAAATATAATTTGAGCAACACAATAGTAAAGAAGCGACGCAGGGAAGCGCAGAGAAACCTCAGCAAACGACTGAAGCCAGGAAGTGAATTAGATGTCACAAAGATTTAATTTCTCATTACAAAAAGTTGTGGGAAAGTAATTACAGCTCACAGAGGCTGGGAGGCATGTAGTCAACAGAAAATAAAGTTTTAATGGTAATCAATCAAAATACAATTTGGTTGTCAGAATAAAGTTTGAGATCAGAGTTCTTTTTATAAAGTTATCTGAATCTTATTAATTTTCTCTTAAATTAACTTTTATTTCCCTGCAATGCACAAAACTTTTTCTGTCTTATTTAATAGTTTTATTTTGCTCAGTTTCGGTCACTAACATTTGCACATGTAAGTGTTCAGAAGTGGCTGAATCAAACAGACTCAGAGATATAAACAGCTGCTGTTTAACAACGATGCTGCAGATGCTTTGACTCCATTAGTCTGTCAGACTGTTGACATACCAGCGCGCTCTTGTCATAATGTGAGAGAAAAGACAACCGCAAAGAAGTTCACATGACGTCTGGTCAGTGTCTCACACAGGGAGACAGGATTTTCTTTTGCAAGGCTGTTTTATTTTTCAAAAATATTTTGAAGGGGGTAAGACCTCAAGAACAACAAAACATTTCCCCTAAACACAGTTTGGTCTTAATGCTCATATTTTTCCTTGAATAAACACAAATGCATCTGCATACATACGAGTCAAAAAGTACATGTACATATTTTGTTTTGAATGGGTACATAATGATACACGGTTGCCCTTTGAAATGTGATGTACACATCCATAGTTTGATCTTCAATACAGATTTCAAAGTTGTGCTATTGATTTTCTGCCAGTGTTTTCTTTTTCTCTTTTTTTTCTTCTTCTTCTCAAACTAGCAGATTTTACAGGAAGAAAATATGTATAACTATTCTCCTCTTGAAGAGCAAGCAATTAACACTGAACAGTTCATTCATAAAGAGGGACGGGGGAGGAAAAAAGCACCAGAGGAACTGAAATCGTCTTCAGTCAAATGTCACCTCTTGTTTTCATTTTTCATGTGAGCGAGAGCCAGTGTCCTGTGCTTCCCCTGTGCCAAGCCGTGTGGAGGCTCTGTCTGCTCTGAGTCCCTGGGTGTAACTGTCTGTGGAGCAGGGCTCGTCACTGTTTCAGGATGAGACAGGTGTCTGTTAGATGTGCGGCGGCCTGTCACACACAGCCGTTCTCCTGCCTGGGCTTGTGCACCACAGGGGTGTGTGGAGGGTAGAGGGAAGGAGCGAGTGTACACAGGAAGCCAGCCAGCAACGTCAGGCCAAGTCCACCCCAAGCGCAAAACATGGACCAGCCATAACCGTGACTGATGTCCTCTGGTATTCCAAACATGTAGCGGGGATAGCGGGACAGTTCAAAGTTGATCCCAGCCACACATGTGCAGAGGGAGATAATGCAGCATGTCCCTAACAGAGAGGAAGGAAGAAAAAAAGTCAGACACGACAGCAACCCATTTTCATCTCCTGTGATGCATCATTTCACCCTCCTCTCTCCCTCTCATTAACAAAGACCCTACTGCCCCTCTGTGGCGGTGCAGGGTAGTGCTCTTTATGTATATCACATCTTACCTCCCATGAGGAAAAGAAGTCCAGCCACATACTGCATCAGATCATGCTCCTTGCAGCAGCCCAGCACGCCTATGATCCAGCCGAACAGGATGATGGATACAGCCATGCCTATGAAGCTGGCAGTCATCCGCTGCAGGTCTGCAAACAGGAGCCACAGTGTTGGTTGGGGCGCTGCCAAGTTTCTCTACGTTTATTCATCAGATTAATAAGGAAAAAAAATAAAAAATAAAATAAAGGGGGAACTCACGGAGCGCGTGCCACTCATCCTGCCGTATTGTCTTCGTCAGATTGATTGGCAGATTTCTGGGCAACACTGATGATGAGTAGTAGTATTTTATTGGTGTGCAACGCGGAACCAATCCTGTGGATGTAAACAACACAAAGAGGATGTCACATAAGCGCTGAGATCAGATGAAGAGGATATCACAAGGCTCTCTGCTGCCACCCCCCTCCCAAAAAAAGCACCCAACCCCCTTCCACCACCACCCACCCATCCACCCACACCATTGTAGAGTAGCTTATTGTACGCATCTCGAGGCTTCTGTTACTACAGCTTGCCCTTTTGTGCTGGAAAACAACACACAGCACGTCGATGGTAACTGTACTCCGCGTTAAAGCCAACTGCGTAGGCCTTGAGGGTCTGTGCGCAGCATCAGCACCTTGGATAGCGCATTCGTGCACAAAGTATTAACTGACAGCGCCTCGCACACATGTCCAAAACACATTACAGCACCAAACACGACAAACCTTTAAAGATCAAATCCTCTGTCTCCAAGTCAAACCCCTCTCGGTGGCACTTTTTCCACAGTCCGGTGATGGTGGAGTTGAACTGCCGACTGCAGAGGGACTCCATGGCCGGGGCAGGAGGCAAGAAGTGCCGCTTAGCCCGCAGCAGCGTGTCGCCGTTCCTCCGCTCCACATTTCTCTCCTTTGGCAACATGCGAAGCGGGAGGTTGTTGTTGGAGATGTAAATGTAGCCGGGGTCGTTTCTTTTGTTTGAATAATTCTTGCAGCGTTCCCGGTGCCTCCTGGCGTCAGTCTCGTACCAGTTGTCAGTGCTGATCGCCACTGCTATCAGCCCCAAAGCGCAAAAAGCCAAAAAGAGACCCGCCACGGTTAAAGTCCTCATCGCAGCCATGTTCCATGCGTATCTCGCCTCGGTACCGTGATAAATCCACGGGACAGCAGGACTCCGCTGCTGGCTGCTGCTGCTGCTGCTGCTGCCGCTGCTGTCAGTGTTTGAGGTGGGGAGGAAATTCAGCAATACGTGGAAATGTGAAATGCAGATAAATCCCTAAAGCCCTCATTTCTTAGATTTGTCAACCACCGCCGACATAAGCCAAATTCCGAGGCGGAGGATAAATAAATTTGGGCCTCGATGAGCTATTTTGGTTGTCTCCTCTCTGCCTCTGAACTCAGTCTAGCCTAGATACTGGTCAGTCCAACATTTCTTTCCAGTAGATGGAGACAGAGCAAATATTTGACGGCACAACAAGCCCCAGGCCTGCTCTTACAGTGGATCATGATCTGAAGGGATGGCCAAAGTTTGACACAGTCACACTGGAGGAAGTACCCTCCCTCAAGTTTTCATTTTTTGTGTCACCTTGGTTGCTCTTTGTTTAAGTGTTCAGTTATGAAACACCGAAAGATAGACAATAAAAAAACCTCACAGCGGGCCTCGTTGTCTCTGTCTGCTGTACAGGAAACAGTTTCATCACATCCAACAGATTGCCTCTGGTAATTTTCCACCCCAACAGGGCCAAAAATATCAAACAATATAGCAGAATTCTGTTTTGTTCACTGTATGATTTTGAGATGAGTCATAAAAAATTAATACATATTTTAAAAGTGTCAGAAAGTGGTTGTTGTTGGTAACCAAGGAAAAAAAACAGCACCACATACGATTCAAGTGGAACTTTTCTAGCTAATCGTGTCTAAAATCTAGCAGGAATATTACAACACAAACATGTTACAGAGGTTCCGGACATTTCAGTCCTGTTTTCACTGGTTTCATTCTCATGGTCAGAACTTCCTCAATTGAAACCATAATGCCAGCTAAAAGAGGAACACCTCGACTCCAAACATCATTTTTGGTTTCGGCTCCTGTGTGCACTAACGCTTAAAGAAATTCCTACATGAGGACATTTTACTGGGGGTCTGCTGTGGCTGATAATAACCTTGTAAATCCTATTTCCCAGCAAAACAAACATCACAAAGCCTGATTGGTGTTAAATTAGATAACTGTGTAGTTTTATTAAGGTATTGAGGTCACATTTCTGCAGCACTTAACTAATGATGGGGGAAGTTAAACCACACAAGGGCATGCCACTGAATATGTGTGATAACAAATTATGTCTATTTGAACTGTGTGACTGTTTGCACAAACAGCTCTTGATGATTTAAACATATTTTTTGCATAGCTTAGGGAATATTACTTTACCATTACAAACATATCTTGAATAACTGCAGAATCTGTCTGCAATTACACCTTTGAAATATGGAGGAAATGCATGTAATCCTGATTATCTTATGCTGCTGTACATGCGCCTCGGCCGTCAGGAAGTAGCTGATCATATGAATTTGGCAATGGGATGATATGAACGCAGACTGTATAGGGTCCAGCTTGTCTCTCACTTTCAGTTCCCATCTGTCTGGTGAAGTCAGCGGCGTTGCGTGTTTCAGTGAAGCAATAAGAAAAAGTTAACATTCATCGCGAGCTTCAACATTCTCATGCTGTCTTGTTTACATGATGGAAGGATATGTCATATCATCTGTAAGTGCTGCTGCTTTACTCTTCATATGGTTTGTGACATTTAGAGGATGTTTTTCTGTTTGTTCTGCTGTTTCTCTGTATGTTTCTAGAGCTGTTTCTTTAAAAAAGTATCACAGTAACCAATGTGGGACTTGGAAGTTCCTTTTTTTTGAAAAACATGTTAATCTGTAATGATAAGAGAGGCTTAATTTTGAGAGTTTTCAGGGGTTTTTTGCTTTGAAAATTGGGAAAGTAACCCTTAGTAAAGGGTTAAACCCTTGTGTGTATTTCCCCTGGTGACCTGGTCTGTTCTGATACTTTTTCAACTAATTTTCCTGTTTTTATGTTTAATCAAAAGCCTTCTAAAAAGTAATTTTAGTGTAACAACTAATGGACTTACTAAGCCAGAAAAAAAGACTAAAACTTTTCCTTTCTTTGTGACTAAATCTCTTTTTTCCCACCCAAAGTCATCAGAGGAAATCCTTCCAAATGAACCAGAGAATTACCGACCACCTGCAGAGCTGTACCCCTATCTGACTAATGTAGGGGAGATTTATGAAGGTGAGAAGACTTTGCTTTGGCTTTTTAAAAAGAGCAGAGATCACCACATGCCTGAGTGCCTCACCTTGTGTCACTTTTCAGACCACAGATGGACCTTCCACTCGGAGCGCGTCCAGCCGACAGACTTTGAGAATTCTCCGGTGAATCACCTCATCGAGCTCCAGTCGGTGTCTCCTCAGCAGCTGGTACAGCCGTACCGCTTCAGCAGCGAGCCCCTGCCCCTTCACCTGGACCCGGCGCTCGGGCCGCTCTCTGTGTCCCCACAGGTGAGTACATGTGTGAGGAGACATAATCCATGCATACAGTATGTGAGATGGAATATTGATTTTAAAAAAAGGAGGAATGAGCTCCTAAACTTAACACAAAGCAGGTTTTCTATGTGATTTTTTTATAAGCATGCAGCAGTAATGTTCTGCACTAATGAAAAAGCATTATGTCAGCTATTACTACACTATATGATTCACATCATTCATATTACTCACTTTATTTCCTCAGAATCAAGACATATTTACCCACTGCAGTCTGTTTACAGAAGCCAAGCATCATTTTCTACTTATTTTTTTGGCTAAGTTTGGTAATAATTTAGCTTTTCTTCCTTTTTTAAGTAAAAATGATTGGAATTTAGAATGTTAACAAGGGTTGACACTAAAAAATATATTAATTTAGTCAGAAAACTGCACAAAATACCCACCACTGTTTTCCAGTGCCCAAGTTACTGTCATAGGAGACAAAGAAAATCAGAAAACATTCACAATAAAGAAGCTAGAACCAGGAAATGGGGGGATTTCTTGTTTAAAAATGACACCAAAAAAGTCGCTTAACACCATCATTGCTGTTAATAAACAGAAATGTGTGGGTAAACCTGCTCCAGACTTCAATACTTGGTCAAACTGAACAGCTTCTTTGGATTAAATCTACTTTAACCAGAATAATAACAACACAAAATAGATAGAGAAAATAGATTTGGCTCATTTTAAATCTTTAAAGAAGCAGTTTCTTCTCTACGTACACGGCACATGATGTGGACAGTCGGGGATCTTTTCACTAAAATGTCATCTGCATCACGTGGTCCTGCAGAGCTTGGATTCTATTTTGGCAGAGCTACTTCCTCTTTTAGTACAATGACAGTGTTTTAACGGAAATGTCAGATGGTGGATAATTGCAAAACAAAAGAAAATTGCAGCTCTTTCACTCTACTGTGTAAACTCAAAAACCATGACATGATAAACAGGAAGGCAACCCAGGCACGACAGAATATAGGAACAATTAACAATGTATTAAAACACCTAATACAAGTATTAAAAGCCTTTAATAAAGTAATTTGAAATTGATTAAAGCCCTGGTGAAGCTCTAGAGTGGTTGAAACATGTTTTTTTTAATGATTTAGCCACTATAATAAAGGCTTTTTAACATTCCCTTTTTGATTGTTTTAGCCTGAACTGCCTTCCTGCTTATCCTGCTTTCCTCCCCAGTTCCTAAGAGCATTTTTGTTCCACAGTCTAATATACAGAGCAACAAGTCGTCTCTTTTTCCTTGAGCCATGACATGCTTTAAATTTCTCCTAAAGATCCCATATTACACCCCGTCCCTGTGCTATCAGTACCCGCCCTCTGCCTCGCCTGGACATTATTACTCAGAAGAAGAGCAGAGAGGAATCAGCCCCCCGCTCGAGGTTTCAGAAGGAGAGGATGATCTTGACGACCACAACCGATTGTCCTTCAGGAAAGACACTAGTGAGTATTTTCAAAGCAAATTGTCTACTGACATCAAGTTCTAATGTACTGAAAGTCATATATACACTTCATACTTTTCCATCCAGGCAACAAGAAGAAAATCCGCTTGTACCAGTACCTCCTGGACTTGCTACGAAACGGTGAAATGAGTGACAGTATCTGGTGGGTGGACCAGGACAAGGGCATCTTTCAGTTCTCCACCAAACACAAAGAAGTCCTGGCCGGCCACTGGGGTGCTCAGAAGGGAAACCGCAAAAAAATGACCTACCAAAAAATGGCCCGAGCTCTGAGGAACTATGGGAAATCTGGAGAGATAAAAAAAGTAAAGAAGAAGCTAACCTACCAGTTCAGTGAGGAAGTGCTGAGGAACCGCTATTTACGTCAGTATGCCCACTGATAACAACAAAGGCTGCCTGTCGTTACGCTGAAATCACTAAACAAGCCCTGATTTGCCTGTTTCACTTATATTTTCTACCAAGTTTTCTAACCTATTTATTTGTGATACCAGTGTACATCTTCTATGGCATTTGCTTCTATATAAACTTCTTCATTTCAGACTCTTTGTAAATTGTGTGTTTCAATTTGTGTACAAGGATTATTCAATGATTAAACATCAGTGATAGCTAAAAGCTAAGAAAAAAGAACTTAAACAATAATAGAATTGTTTTAACATAATCATTTTTTTGACAATAATGTGTGTAAATAAAAAATGTTTTGGTCAAATTACTCAAAAGAACTTAATTCACCTTTAAACCAGCACGAAGCATGTTTTGACCCACAGCCTAATTCAAAATGTCCATTTATAAATGAATACATTGTTGTTTTTAAGCCTTAAAAACTAGAGAGCAAAAGCCAGATGATTAAACAATCAACTTAAGGGCTGTGCAATGGCAAGAATCTGCTGAAAAATTCTATATCCTGATACAGGGGTTATGATTTAATATATTGTCATAAAAGGTCAAAGACGAAAAGGGTCCAGGAATTAAAAGTGCAACACAAACTACTATTTTGTCTTTTCCCTGTATATTGGAAGGTATCATGTGAAAATATTTTTATTTTTTTTAGCTAAATAGTGGAAATTATACCATTTTATACAATTTAAGTAACGTTTTCATTTTTACATACATTTTCCTGTTACAGCAAATGCCTGTAATACTCCAAATTAAGTATTTTGAAAATGGAAAATGTTGTGATTTTTTTAAAATGCAAATGCAGTGGCATATGCAACATCATGTGTCTGTCTGCTACACATCTTTGCATGTAAAACAAGAATAAGATGTGTGTGCTAGACAGATGGAGAAACTTAAAATGCTATTGCAGGTAGATTGTAGATGAGTGGCCTGGAAAGACGATACACACAAAGGCAAAAGTCAAGGATAACATTCAACAACACACTTGCAAAGAAAGACTGACAAGCAGACTGGAGTAGAACTAAAATAATACTAGACAGACAGACAGATAAATAAATACCTTATTTTGAAGCGCTGTTTCCGGTTTAACAGAAAGGTAGTTCATCCTGATCCTGATAACAGATAGCCATATCACATCGTTATCTTTATTATATTTGTTGAATAATAATTGGTGTAACAATATTGTATAGAGCCTTAAACAGAAGCTACGTCCTTTTGAATACGCGCTGACGCTAATTGTGAGCTTAATAATGTAATGTAATAATAATGTATTACAAGCAATCACAAAAGCTCATAAAATAAAGAACGAACGAATGACGCCATGATGGCTTACTTAACTTTAGTTAACATAACAGTTCTACAACATATCAGCAGATAAAATAAATAAAATGACAACGTTATTATTTATTTGGGTTTTTCAAATTAAACTTCCAAACGTATGAGCAATTTTGAAAGTTTACAAGTACCGCCCACCCAGGTCAACTTCCGGCGACGTCACTCTAATCAGCCAATCAGAGCACAGGCGTTGTTGCGGTGCAAATTTCAAACCCGTTGCATCGACCAACGGACGGGCAGCCGGACACCAGCAGCCACTCCAATGTTAATGTGGATTTTTTATTAAAACATCGCGGCGTTAAAGAAGACGGTTTTTTAAATACATTTTAGGAGTTTGTGGTGGCAACATGCGAGTGAGGTTAGTAACGTAATGTTTTAATTAATTTAGCTTTAATTGTTTACGTTAACAATGATAGATGCAGTTGGCAAACTGATTTCCTGATTAGCCTGTTGGTTTTAGATAAAGCTAGTTAGCTTTCACGACGCTTCACAGAGTTTGTGTCACGTCGGGACGGAGTAGCCGTCTGTATGTGCTGCAATGGGTGGTTTTGAATGGTAATTAAGTTTTCTGTCATGCTCGAGTTGGCGCTATTTAACGTTACAACTGATGCTACAATACAGCGTCGAGAAGCTAGCAAACGTTAGCTTCCTCAGTGGATGAAAGGATTGTTGCGTCTAACGCTAATGTTAGCACTCTGCTACTAGCACAGTTTGCTCTGGCTTTAATTTACTCGCTAGCGCTAACGTTAATACGGGTTTGACTGGTATCAGGTGTTCAAACTCCACTGACCCACTCGCACTGTTGCTTTTCTTTACAGTGAAGTCCACGCAGCAGAGTCTGTTGCCTACCTCAACAGAGCACTTATCAGGCTGCAGGATATTTGGGAAGAAATCGGGATTCCAGAGGAACAGCGCCTACAGAGAACCAACGATGTTCATAAGCACATAAAAGTGAGTCCCACATCAGTTAGGATTAATGTCTGGTTGATAGTGACTATACAAAAGTGACAAATTGACACTTTTTTTTGTCCTGCAGGGTCTCCTAGACCTAATGATTGCAGAGGAAGAAGAGCTCAAGAAGAGGTTGTTGAAAAACATACAGTCATGTCTTAAGGAACTTAATAATGTGTGTGCTGAACTTCAGCTGCCCCCCTTTGAGGTACAGTCTCATTAAGAATTATATGGTTGATTGCTTACACCTGTCTGGGAAAATTGCCAGTACATTTGAACTATCATTCTGGCTGTTCATGAAGGAAGAAGATGGCTGCACCATGTTGCAGATGGAGAAGAATAGCCGCACACGTCTGGAGGTGATGAGGGAGCACAAGAAGCAAAGAATGGAAGAGCTCAAGGGCCTCGTTGTCAAAGACCGTGAGCTGTGTGATATTATGTGCACTACCCCATTTTGCATTGACCAGGACTCCATCCCATCACTGAAGCAACTGGAGACATATCGTGCCTACCTGGATGATCTGACCAAACAGAAGGTTTTACTGGAGTTTTGCTCTTCTTAATTTCTTTCTCACCTTTCCATATTAGGGTTATAACCTGTGTTGTCTTTTCAGGAAAGTCGTCATGATGAATTTGTGAGTGTCAAAAAGGAGATTGCTGTTTGCATGGATGAGCTGGAGCGCCATCCAGAGACAAGTTTTGAGATGGATGTGATGTGTGAGGATGAAGAGGCATTTTGTTTGTCAAATGACAACATTGCTGCCCTTAAACTACTCCTGAGTCAGGTGATTTTGTAACACTTACATCTAGCTGTTTGTTATTCTGACACAGGTTTTAAATCTACAATGTTATGTATTGTATTATATTATAATGGCTGATTTGTTTGCCTCCTTCCAGTTACAAGAACGCATTGCTGAGAATGAACTTTGTTGTTCAGCTCACCGCACTAAGATCCAGGAGTTGTGGGAAAGACTTCAGATTCCCCAAGAGGAGAGGGAAGCCTTCTCTGAGCATATGGTCATGTCAAAGAAGAGAAACATTGAGGCAGTAAGAAATCGACACTATGCGGCCATTTAAATGAATAAATGATCTCAGACAATGCATTGATGTTCTGTTTCAACAAACACCTACATAACAAGTTTTATTAATGTGCATTCTGTCTTTCCAGCTCCAGGCTGAGGTCCAGCGTCTCGAGGTGCTGAAAATGCAGAGCATGAAAAGTGTCATTGAGGCCATCAGAGCTGAGATTGCCCTTTTGTGGGAGCGATGCTTCTACAGTCAGGAACAGCAGCAGGCTTTTGTTCCATATCATTATGGTGAATATCTGTGTTCTAATGACAAAGCCCTAACACTGAATATAGGCTGTTGCTCATCACGAAGAGAGTCTTAGTGCATGTTTTATTTCCTCAGATGATTTCACTGAAGAGCTCCTCAACCTGCATGAGGCAGAGGTCAGCACCCTGAAGAGGTGTTACGAGGACCACAAAGAGCTGTTTGAGGGAGTCACAAAATGGCAGGAGAACTGGACCTTGTACTTGGAACTTGATGTAAGTACTGTCCTCATTAATTCAGTGGGGAAGCATTTAAAACAAACTTATCTCGGTGAAGGCGGGGATACAATTCTTAGGCGCATCAAGAGTCTTGAAATTTAATATCTCAATGTAAAAAAAGCCAATTGGGCATCGAGTCCCATCTAACCGCATCTAATTAATTTTTAAAAAATGGCACCCTAACTAAAAGAAGTCACACAGAAAAGAATAAATCTTATAGCAAAGAGAAAAAAGTGGGGTTGCATCAATGATAGTTTTCTAACAGCCCTTGTAATTTAATCATACAATGCCGAGAGATCCATAATCTTTTTGATGACGTGTCTGTTCCTCTCTCCACCTCAGAAAAAGGCCAATGACCCCTCCAGATTCAACAACAGAGGTGGGAACCTTCTGAAAGAAGAGAAGCAGAGAGCTGACCTGCAGAAAAGTTTGCCTAAGGTGAGGAAATCTTTAAAAGGGGTGTTTATTAACATTTATTGTCTGTCCTATAAATACAGAAACAGGGCTGCTATTTAAACACCTCCCTGCTTGTAAGAGAAGGTGTTGTCAAATTAGACCAATTAGTAATAAAACAAATTGGTTCAAGTGCACCAAATGTAATGGGAGTGGAAACGGCTGAGGATGTATGTGCATTACCACTTTTGTCCAGCAGATGGGGATATTTCAACTAATTGTTAGATTGTTATTTAAAGTAGACTGCTGATCCACTGTCAATAGTGAATGTGATGAATATGTCACCAGGGTAAAATTAGTGTGTCCTGTTTGTTCCAGCTGGAGAAGATTCTTAAAGCCCAAATTGATGTTTGGGAGCAGGAGCATGGCCGGGAATTCCTGGTCAATGGACAGAAATTTCTTGAGTATGTACAGCAGCAGTGGGACCGCCACCATTCTGAAAAAGAGCAAGAGAAACTGGAGAGAGTGGGTTATTTCTTTGATTAAAGATTACACATATACTTAAATTTCCCTGCCCAAGTACAATTATCAAAACATTCTTCTTTTATTTGAATTAGCAATTGAAAAAATCTAAGCAGATCCAGGAGGACATGTTGTATGGAACGTCAATGAGAACACCATCCAAAAGGCGGATAGGAGGGACTCCCACACCTGGAAAAGTGAGAAAGGTAAAATGGTGCTCCAGTTTCATTAGATGCATTGTACATCTTTAACTGAATGGATCTCTGTGAGGGAATACGTCCAAATGTTGATCTATATTTTTCATCTGTCCCCTTAGCTCAATGGCACCACGACCCTCTCCACTCCCAACAGCTTCCTTAGTTCAGGCCTCGGTGGAACCATGTGCCAGTCCTCCATCCAGAAACCACCTCTGTCTGCCAGCAAGGTATACTGTCGTCATTTTGACTCCTCTCACTGACAAATGTAACAGTGTTTTGAAGGCTAGCTTTGTATTTGATTCCCTTGTTCATTATTTATGGTATTGGAGTTGAGCAATATTGTCTTTTTGTTTAACTTGCATGTGGATCATTTATCAGGGCAAATCAATTCTTTAACTGAGAATTGGCGATGCCCCCCTTTTTCCTTTATTTTTAAACATCCAGTTATGATCCTTTAGTCTGAAATAAAGTCAAATCAATAGGTGGCAAATAAGCACATTCCAGTTGTTCTTGTTGTAGGGTCATGGCCTGCGAACCCCTGGACATGGAAAGACTCCTCGTGTACTAGACCGAAACAAGGAAAACATCTCCCATCTTAGAAACACTCCAGGTGGCGCACTAAGGTCTCAGGATACTCAAGATCACACCTTCACCATTAACTCTGTTGCTGGCTCCTATTCGGAATTTGCGGTAAATGCGGTTTTCCATTTGTTTAGTTAGACCCTAACTTAGTCCCCCAAAGAAGTACCCAACATTTTTTTGAGTACCACAAATTAATGCTGAGGGCAAACATCTAGTCTGTAGGATTATACAATATAGTTAAAAGTATGACTTACTTTCTAACTTTGGTACATTTAGTATTACTGTTTGGTTAACAACACCTGTTTGACTTAGAAATTCCCTTTTGGAAAATGTCTTGATGCTACAGACAGATATTTTTGTATTTTATACACAATTCTCTATAGCTTTTTTTTAAATGACAGAAGATAAACCATCTGTAAACTGAACAAGTATTGGTAGCATGATGACAGAACTTGAGCCTCCTTTTGGTATTCAGTCTGCTGAACATTAAATAAAATGTAGCAAATTAACAAAACAACTAAAAAGCAAATATCAGTACCTCTGCAAAACATCACACAGCAGTAGAAAATGTATATATACACAACAGACGCACGTATTAGATTATTTTTATTCAGGCAGTAAATCATGAAAAAAAACATCCACTGTAGTAAATTCTTATAAAATTGACTGACTCAATCACTTCTTTCCAGTTTAACTAACAATTAACCACCCACATTTAAAAAAAATCTGGCCGTCATGACAAAGGTTTTCATGGTGTTTCATGTTGCCATGTGAATACACATATACATTGACATTTTGACATGTTAAATATGACCAAAGTCTAATGTTTGAGAGTAAAGATACTCTAAACTAAAATGTGACTTTCCTTTACAGAGAGACCTCTCGAAGGCTTCTAAATCGAATGTGAGGTCAGGAGTGCTGAACTCTACTGTCGGCCATCAGTGAAGGGTCAGAGGAGCTGCTCCAGGGCCAAAGGTCGTCCCGCTCAGCGGTAGTATGGTGTCATTTTCCAGTGGACAAGAGGGAACTTTAATGTAAACCTCTTACAAAAAATGTAAATATTTAAATCTGTGTGAACATTTCAAGTCTCTTCTATCCTTTCTTTGTAAGACTTTATGTCAGGGTTACTGCTGGAGCAGTTTTCTCTGCTGCATTTTTGTGGCATGTTATTTCTTCAAGGCTGTTGTGGCTTTTTTTTGTCTGACATTTTTCTTTTAGGCTACAGCCTTTTAAAATCTCCACCACATCTAGAGCACTACTTTGTTTTTTTTTAGTACTGTAGCAGCTAGCAAACGCACCATGATTTTATTCCTTCAGCTGGGATGACAGCTAAATTTGCTTTTCAGAAAGAAAGTATTTTGAGTGCTCATTTTTAAAATCAAGCTGTAAATAAACATTTTAAAAAACATTCACCCTGAGTGTACCTGTTGTGCTTGGTGTGAGTGCTTACAGATGGCAGACAGACAGAAAGTAGCTGTAGTTGGGGAGAGATTGATGATGAGCTTTAGTGTTGGAGCTTTATTTAATCTCTCCTTTATCTGAAACACTAGTTGCATTACACTTTATGCTGGAGAAATGTATGGAAATAAAGCATGATCAAATAAGGGTATATAACATTTTGAGTATCTGAAGTTTCTGAATTAGTTTTGCAGCTGTAAAAATATTTTGAGACATTTTTTGCACACAAATATATATTTTGCACGTCAGATTTTTGTAGCTGTAGAGATATTGTGTGTGTACAATTGAAATTATTGCAGGACTGTTTCCAAGCATGGTTCAAAGCGTCACAAACTTCCTATCTGTGGATGCCAAGGCTTAAGGCTACAAGCTGTGAGTTACACTTAGAGCACAAATTTTGACCCTGGTTTTACACTTGAGGGCTGACCAAGCAAACTTCAGATAAGCTCAAAATATCAATTACCTTTACTTCATCACATAACTACCAAAATGATATATTAAACAAGAAAAAGCATTTCCTGCTGAAAATGTTTGACTGCTGAAAGCTAAAAGGAAGAGTTGGAAAGTTAAATCATACCAATATGTATGGTATGTACAGAATGTGTGTACAAAATGTATACTATGTGTGAACCAAAAATGCTTAAAATAAACTAATTAAACTCTGTTTTTTGTTTCTGTTCTGACTTTTAGGATGTCCAGAACTTGGGGGAAAAAGTCATACTATAGCATGTCGATTTTTGTCAAAAGTGTTCAAATTTTAAAATGCCTAAATATGCTTAAAATAGACTAATTATACTCTTTTGATACCTATACGGGCATAAAAAGGCTTGAAACGCAGAAAAACAACATATTTTAGGATGTCCTTGAAAAAACAAGGCAATCAGAGATGGCAGACTTCACCCCATCGATGTACCAATCAGTTGAAGTGCTGTTTACTTTGTTTCACTGCAGGTTGATGAAGATGATGTTTCTGCAGCTTTATGAAACAGTCCTCTCAGGGTTGACAGGATAAAAAAGTAGCATAGTTGGGATTTGAACTCACAACCTTTAAGTTGCAAAACCCCTTTTAATCTGCTGAGCTATCAGGATTATGACACTAACACAAAATTATTGAATATTGACAGTTTGGTTTTTAGTTAGGTTTTTTTTTTTAGTTTTTTTGTGAATGGAAAAACTAGTCAGTTTTAATTGAAAGCATTCAAATGATCAACTAAAATGCATAAATAACGCAGGTTTACCTATAATATGTATTGTGCATGTGAAGGTTATGTGATCAGCTCTCCTATCACCTGTAGAGGTGTGAGTTAAACTGTCTGCAGACTAAAACACTAAGGACAGTGGCGTACAAAAACTTTTTGAAAGGCAGGGGCGAATAGAAAAAATGCTTAAAATGTCCCAATTTCAGTGTGTTGATCCATATTAGAGCCTAATCTATCCAGAAATGACAGAAAAACACCATGTTGAAAAATGGGCAAATTTTCAAAAAGTCATACTATAGCATGTCGTTTTTTTTTTTCCCGAGAATTTTCAACGTTTTTCAAAATGCACCAAATTCGCAGGATAGCTTTATTAGAGTCTGTTGATGCGTGTCAGGGTGAAAGTTTTTGAAAAAGGACAGAAAAACACCATATTATAACGTGTTTTTGTGAAAGTGGTCAAACTTTAAAATTCCTTAAAATGCCTAAAAAT
>CAFUXE010001719.1:0-34204 GCA_903364295.1 Serranus cabrilla | reverse complement strand
ATGTATCTGAAAATTAAACAAATAAAATCCCAAATCTGAAAACTTTATTTACAAACATGA
Organism: Serranus cabrilla; assembly: GCA_903364295.1. Classification (NCBI taxonomy): domain Eukaryota; kingdom Metazoa; phylum Chordata; class Actinopteri; order Perciformes; family Serranidae; genus Serranus; species Serranus cabrilla. The sequence continues at coordinate 34,144 of CAFUXE010001719.1, read as the reverse complement.
TACAAATGTCACATCTTGTGTATAGAAAACACCAAAATCATCTCTTAGAATCAAATGCGTTATATGTTTAGCGTTTAAAAGTTTAATGTTTATTTCCACACTTTTAAATCAACTGCTTCCCCTAGTCTCTCGCACATATTAGTAAATCAGAATATCAATATTTTTTTCAAATTTTATATCCTCAGACTCTCACGAGAACATTTAAAAGTGTGATAAATAAACTACTGTATAAATCTATTTTTTAAGAAAAACGCTTATTGTCTTTTCTTGTTTTGTTTTCAGATTTATAATTTCACTCGTTAGGAATATGAACAAACCGGATCTGCCTCTGCATTCAGCTAGACGCATTGTGAAGTGCATGTACTTACCCACAGCTAGAAGCAGTATACTGGCCACAAAGCAGCCTGCTGCAACACTTAGATAGTAAACTCCTACACGCATTTCTGCGGGCCACAGTGGGAACAGTGTGGCTGCTATCACTGCAATGACTGAAAGACACAAAACACACACTGATGGTGTCAGTACAAAAAAAAAAAACAGCCACAGATAAACTCCATTCAGTTGTTCAAAAGGACTTCATTTACTCACCAAGTATCAGCCCCATGGCAAACGTCTTGAAATGAACAGGATCGTAAATCCACACGTACACCTAAAGACGAGACACATTTAGGTTGATAACAATAAACATGGAGGGTCTGAGTCTGTAACTCTACTGGAGGGATGAACACCATCCCTCTTCAACATGTTCCCTCATTTATATACACAGCCTTTATTTAATCAGGTAATCTGAGAGAGAGAGAGAGACCGGAGTACAGCAGATACAAAGGAAAACAAATATAGCCAGACATAACAAAAGGACATTAAGCAGCAGAGCAGCATTTATGCCAGCGCCGAGAAAAACACTGAACTGCAATAAACTCGACCTTCTGTGAGTCATTCACTATGTAACATTACCGTCTTCCTTTTTAAAATGCCTACTTGTGCTTATGTGGTTATTTTGATGGCAAAACAAAAAAGTATTGAAACATATTGCTCTGCTGTTCTACTGTAAAGCTTCTTTGAGTATCCAGGAAAGCGATATATAAATCTAATGTATTATTATTATTACACAAACAGGAATATTGTATAGTGTAAAGTAATTTGCCCCACTGTCTGTTTATTTATTCTCTCAGCACACTCACCTCATTTCCATCTAGAAACAGCTGATCCTCATGAGGCTCCAGTTTAAACTTCTTCTTCACCTCTTTCTTCTTCTTGGGGGTTCCAGGACTGTCATCCTGTGAAGATTTATGATTCAAATAAACTAATATCATTTATGATATCTTTATTTTACATCTAAATCATGCTTTCTCCAGTGACTTACATATTGTCAGAGAGGCAGGTCATGGACTGTAACCTTACTTATACTTACTGGTGGGTTTTACTTGCGCTTATAAAAGGAAATGTGGTTTTGTACTGTCTTGCCAAGAATAAGATTGATATCACTCTGATGCCTGTACTGTACATACAAACCAATAGCTAGGAGCCCGCTAGCTTAGCTTAGCTTAGCAGAAAGACTTGAAACTGGGAGAAACAAACATCAACAACAAAAATATTCTTGTCTCGTTCCAGGCTGTGGAAAATGGGAAATCTTTTAGAGATGGTGTTGCTTTTGGTGAGGGTATTTGCTGTTTGTACAGGAATGCATGTCAGTGGAGGAGCAGGTGAGTTGTTAACGTTTGAATGACTGTGTCCTGAAGGCAGGAATGTTTTGGCCGTTTGGTTTGCATCTGTCTTTTGTTGTTTTAGTACACAACATCTGTTGTTCCTGAAGTATCTCATGAAATGGAGAACAAGAAAAGATAGAACAAGCTGAATGATCAGCCGAAAAAAACGTCTCTCCATGCTGCATGCAGTAAAGTTTTCTGATTCATCACATCAGGTCTGTATTTCTGTATTTGAGTAGAAGTGCTTCCTAAACTGCCAAACTTTTCCGATAAGTGTTGTTGTTATTGGAGGGTCTACAATGGTCGTCACAATACTCACTCAAACTGGTATTTGGTCCAAAAACCCCTAAACTTCTATTTTCCACAGGGTTATACTTTCTCTTTTCACTGACCCAGAACACACAAACAACAACACACAGAGCTTCTTCTCTACATGATTTCTAAATACCTGTGTACAGAAAAATCAATATCCGCCCGCCAGTGTCAGAGCAACTGTGACCAGTTATAAAACAAACATACAAAACTGAAATAAGTGTGAGCGGTACAACACCCTGCTGCAGATAAACCCGACTGACAAAGCACTAAAAATATACAGATGTTTGACAATGAAGCACACACATTTTCATCTACTCCATTAGTTCATACGGTATAATTTTTTACAAAATAGCTCTTTGTAATGGAACATGCTCTGCCATTATCATTAATTAAAAGAAAGACCAAACTTACTGAGACAGGAAATGATAACAATGACAATGTAAAAAGACGTATAAAAAGAGGTCAGCAGTGTTGGGTAACTTACACTTTTCTCTTTTTTGGTTTCAACAGCCTCAGACTCTTTCTTCTTCTTCCCTTTTTTCTCCTCCTCTTTACTGCTGTCGCCCTTGGTCTTCTCCTTCTCTTTCTCCTTTTCTTTCTCTTTTTCCTTCTCCTTCTCTTTCTTGGTGTCTTTCTCGGGTTTCTTCTTCATCACTTTGAGAGCCCGGTGGAAGAACTGCTTCTTTAGGAGTCTACAGAGGAGATGAGGAGGGTTATAAACACTGATTTGGTTTAAAATAATAACTCTTTAAAGGAAATGTCAGGTGAAGGAACATTTGAGCTTTGCATTTGTGAGTTTCTTCAGTTGGTTGCTGTATAAGACTGAACGCTGTTTTATTCAAATGTTAGTGTCACGCCTGTAGGGCATGGTTTTTGATCATGGATGACTTGCTGAAGCCTTTGAAGTATTTATTTATTTTTTTAGCAGAAAATATTAAAAATTAACTGGTTCAGCTTCCCAAATCTAAATATTTGCTGGGTTTCTGCATCCTCTTAAACTGAATATCTACTAATACGAGGACATCACTGCAGTTTTGTGGAAGTTTGATGGACAGTTTTCAACCAAAAAATGAAAAGAAAATAATCAGTAAATTAGCTGATAGTAAAACATAATTGTTAGTTCCAGCTCCACATACCAGTGACCATATTGCAGGTATATGTTTAATATGCTTAGATACCTCTTTTAGAACAAAATCCTGCATATGACAAATGGTTATTCATCATCAATGCCAGCTTGTAGCAGAGTGTGTGAGGCAGCTAACCTGTTGCAGTAATCCAACACAGACTCCCTGGTGGTGAACACCGCCTCCTCTCCCTTCTTCGCCTTGGCCCACTTGGAGTCCAGCAGACAGTCCACTGCCTTGGAGGCTAAATGTGGAGACACAAAGAAGAGATATAAAAAAACACGGAGCGGCACTGGGCCTGAAAATGTCAACCAGTAATTATCCTGGTAAACTGGGCTTCAGAAGCTTTTATCGGCTGTGCAGCACATATGTTCATCACAAAGTAAAGGCACATGGAATCTATTTATTACTTCAACTAATCTAAAAACAGAGTACAAGACGAATCAGAGGGCAGCATTTTAGGAGTAAAATACCATCCTGATGGGTCACTGGGTGCCAGCAGAAACAAGTTGAAATGGCTCACTTTGAGCAAACATTTGCTTATTTACTCATCTTGCAGTAATAGACCAACATTATCCTTCATTTGGAGTTGTTTTTGTGTCCACCTGATGATTGTAAGGGCAATATTCACTCTCTTTTAGAGCCTTTTCACAGAAAACAGCTGCCTACTGTGGTTGAAAATGACACAATGAGTGCAGTAAAGTACACCAAAACAGTAGGATTTGTTCTTTTTGTAAAAAATATTGATCATAGCCAGTTTAAGAACATCTACTAATTGCTTTATCTAAGAAATGACACTTCAAAAATGGCGACAGGCTTTAGATAGCTGTGTGAGCAAAGGCATGTATAATGATGAGAGGAACAGGCGGCCTCAGCAGTCATAACCTATTCTACCCACAACTACTGAGCAAACAATATTTCCCAACACTGACAAATGTATTCCACTACGCCACAGAACACGACAAATATAAATACGGTGTGAGAGGATCAGGTGTGTAAATAGGATTGCAACAGAAATATTCGTTTGAGTTTGACAACTCCTCAGTGGCACAGAATACTCCCCAAAATACAAATGTGAAAAACACATTTCATTTACTATAACGAAATTGGATGCTGAGGAATCTCTGTTCACAACTGTCAGGGTTTTTTGTAAGCCCTGGTGAAATAAATAAAGTAAATGGCTTTTTAAATGGAATGCCTGGATTGCCTTCCTGTTTACAACCATCAGTGTGTTAGAAAACAAACAGAGAGGGATTAATCTTCTGCTTCACACCTCCCCTGGTGTGTCTAGGTGTTGTATCTGTTGCCTCACATAACTGAGCACTAACCAATGAAATAGTCGACCCGGTGTCCCATCATGTTGGTGGACTTGGTGGGGCAGTTAAATCGGAGGTACTTGGCCACCGCCTTCTCCTCCTTGGTGGGCTCGCTCACCTCCTGCAGGGCCACACAAACACAGAGATGAATATACACACATGAAAACAAGATCACAGGTAGTCCTCCCTGCTGGTATAATTATGTTCTTGTTATCCGGCATTGAGCTACAAACAATAAACAGCAAGAGCTATGTTCTGGGTTTGCTAACTCCTTCAAATGACTTGTTCTGCAAATTGAAACAAATTGTGCGACTCCCTGTTAAATGAAACTGTTGCAGAATAGCTTCAACAGCAAATGACACATAAGGAAAAAGGTTGTAAACAACTAATCAGCTCACAGTCCAGTTTTTAAAACCAAAATCAATATCAGTTAGGGCAAAATGTGAGCCAACACATGTAGGAGAAAATATAATGCAATATCTTAAAAAAAGGTTAAAATTACATTTACCAGAAGTTTAAAGTTTTTTTCTTTTTTTTTTATGTATTAGTATGTAGCAACACCTGTAAAACACAATGCTGTAACACTAAACAAAACTTGGTGCTGCCTATGTGCATGTTTTTTGTACTGCACATTATTGTATGCAGTGAAGGACACCTGATATTACCTAACTAACATTATGAGCTTAATAAAAATAACTATTATAAGTATTTTAAGTAGTATCAAACTCCAAAGCTTAATTTATGTTATCATGTATGAGTGTTAACCTTTGTTCAAATGTTGAAATCTGCTTGGCTGAAAAAAGCCTGCACTGTGCACAGTGTGTGCACCTCTAGAGACAGGTACACTTTCTGTCTTTCCTACTTTACAGTCCAGTCCAGCTTCATATAGTGTAAATGTTAATCAGTAGCAATAACATAAAGTGGTTAAACTCTTCCTCCCTTCTTACAACATCTGCACTGTCTGCTTGCCTGCAGCACTGAACCACATGCCAACACAGAGGAAATGAGAGCATCAGCACAATGAGAGTCAGTGCTGCTTTAACCAGTCCAGCAACATGAGGAAGACGAGGCCATCAAACAGGCCTTTGTTTAAAGAAGAGGTATCAGTCACACAGCCGCTCAGTTACATGAGACCCCTGCACAGAAAGCCCCCTGTCACGGTCTATATGATCTACCTGGCTTGACCACATATGGATTAGCTGCTCTGCTTCAACAGCCACAGTATGTGAAAATGGATTGCTCCTGCTGCACAGCAACACCAAAGAGCTGGTCCTTTAAAATATATATCCAAGTAAAAGTTTTGGCTAGATATGGAAAAAGGATTCCCAATTAATTTAAATTTGATTGAAATCACAAAATGGCCTAGTGCAACATCCAAATTGCAGGAGGCACAGTATTTGTTAAAGGCAAAAGATGTGTCTAAATTAAGTACTGTGGTGTTGCAAAGATGTCCAGGCTAACAAATCTTACTCCACAGATTGAAGAATACAATCTTTGTTCGGTATAGATCCTTAGAAACAATCAAACTGGGATCATTTCAAAAATATTTGTCAATGGAAATGAGAAAAATAATGCAAACATGATAAATCCCTCCTGTATCATGAAACACATCACAATAGCATTATCGGTAAAAAAAATAATCGCAGTCAAATATTTTTTCTAAATTGCGCAGCCCTAATATATCCCCCATTGTAACGCTTTAATACTGTAAGACAAAATGAAAATAGCACCTGAATAATGAAGAGAAGGAATGTCAAAAAAGGAGATAACTGTTGTGTAATGTAGCGTGGTGATCTTGGGGAGCCTCTTTGAAGGCATAAAGGAGATAACAGTATGTGTTGTTATGTAACTGAACTCAAACATGCAGCGACCTACACTTAGTTGGGTGGTTTATTAGGAACACCCACCTCAAACTAATGCAACAGCCCTGTAATAAATCCTGCCTACATGAAGGTTATGAAGTTTTTCTAAGAGGTGTTAATTCAACTTTATTTTTATTTTGTAAGCTGCAGTTTATGGCACTGTTAAAATGTATTTTCTCATATAGAGAAATGTTTCCTCATATTTATACTACCATGGTTGATTAAAATGAAAGTGTACATTGAAATGATTGATATAATTGATATTTATTATATAACTTTGATAGAAACACTTCTAAAAATGGGTTTAAGAGAAATGTAAACCTCATGAAGGTAGGATTTCCTGTAGCACTGTTGAATTAGAGAGCATTAGTTTAAGCTAGATGTACTTAATAAATTAGCAACTGTGAATATTTATCCAAGCAACATTCTTTGCTTCAAATCCATTTCAGCCTCTGAATGCTGTAAGGTAAAGCGCAATCAAATGGCGCTTTAGTAATCAAGAGAAACTGAAGCAAACAAATGAATACTTTTATTGAGATACTTATTGTGCAATAGGCCTCTTTAGTTATGGTCCACTCATAGTATGTGTTATTATGCAGCTGAGCTGAAACAAACAAGAGAACGACTATATTATAATGTTGGCTTGATGCCCTACAATAGGCAAATTCATAATTACTATTCATCTACATCCAACAGAACATGGCGTGTAAAAACACTTCAGCATAGCTTACCACAGTGCTATGTAGGACACTATTGCTGCGTCTGAAATCCACACTACAAACTGAATACAAACTGTTTTGTTACTGACATTTTTAAATATTCATTATATTGCCCTGTTTCTAGTTTTATCACACAATAAAACCAAACCCTGAAATAGGGCAGCAAAATTAATAGAAATCTTATAGAAATCGCAATATGGACAAGAGCAATATCCAAATAGCAGGCAAAATATGTGTCAAAATACCATTGGGAAATAAGTACTGTGGTGCTGCAGAGATGCCTTGGCCTACAAATCATGTCCTACACACTTAGGAAAATAAATCTTTGTTTGGTAGAGATCTCTGAAAACAAACAAAAACAACATACTGTGATGATTCGCACACATTTTTAAATTAAAATGAGAATACAAAAATTATCATTCCCTCCAATACCACAAACTCTGATTATATTTATGACAGTATGAACATAAGTCATGTCTGAATAAAAACCAATAAACACACAATCATACTTTAGTTAGCTAATCTGGAATTTAAGCATATTTATCAATGGACAGCTGAAATTGGAGGCTCTACGGGTAACCATCGTTCTTTACTGGCGACTTGGAAGTAATGAAATCATTCTTGAGTATGTGCATTTGTTTGTTGTACAGTTGTTTTTGGATAGTTTGTTTTCGACTTTTCAATATTTTGTATGGTGTGCTTGGTGTTTTTGCTGCTGCTGTAACACAGTAATTTCCCAGTTTAGGACTATAAAGTATATCTATCTATCGATTGTCAGTGTCTGGATATTATTGACTACGTTTTGGAGTGATGTTTAAGTTAGCCGAACCTGTAGCCACTCTATAAACTGTTGCTTTAACCGAAATCAATGCTGTAGTCTCAAACCCCTCCCGAAGTCACACCACCTCTGTACCACCTGCACAGTAAGTAACATTACGAAGCACAGTGTTGACTCATTAATTTAAATTCCCGCAGATTGCTTCACGTTATGTAAACACGTCTGCTTAGAGCTGACGCAGCTTAGCCAGAAACCATTTACAGCTAGTTCAGTCAGAATAAAGATGGTGGGCTGTGAAAGCAGCTCTGAATAAAACAAAACAACACAAATCTCGCGTGTTTGTGTGTTAGCGTGAATGTTCTACAGGTAATGACGGAAACAATTAGCTCGGAAACGTCTCACCAAAATACAAACACTAACATTTGTTTTTGCTAGCAAGCTAATGCTAGCTACCGTTAGCCGTCATCTGGCTTACAGATGCAGCCGGATAACGGCTCTCCACGAGGATGCTGTAGCTAACGAACAGCCTGCAACAGGTCGTAAACCAGCACCGGGTTTTGATCAATTATCCTTTAACCTGCTCGGGGAGTAATTTGTGTGAATTCAGTGATGTTACCTGGATCCGTTTCTTGTGCCTCCTGCGCTCCGCCATGATCCTCCAACTCAGCTCCTCTCTGACGTGCGCGAGGCTGAGCGCGCGCACAGAGTGTAGTATCGCGAGACTTGCCGATCAATAAAAAAACGGTTATTTCCTTCACAACTGTTACAAATAAACGCGATTCACCAACTTTTTCCTTGTTTTTCTTCGTCGTTTCTGGTGATGGTTTTGTCATAATTGGTTTTCATCCCCTCTATTTTGTTTTTTGACACGATTTATTTATTGTTAATTTGCAGTAATGGAAAGTAACGTTAGGTAAGTAGGCTACCACACTTTAGTACAGAAGTACTTGTACTTCACTTTAGAGAAATATTGTGCTTTTTACTCCAAGATTATATATTTTTACTTGTTTTGTTAATTTGTTTGTTTTATTTTGTTTTGTTTTGGTTTTGATGGTGATTTGATCTGTTTGATTTCATTGTTTTTCATGTGCCTTTGGCATAATTTATTTCTATCCCCTCTATTTTGTTTTGATTTTTGTGATTCTTCTCTTTTTTATGCCCATGACAGATAGAAAATACGGCAGATTTTCTATGTAGAAAAACACTTTATTTACAATCCAACAAACGGTATCAAACATCCGAACATCTCACATTTCATTACTCAAATATAAAACCATTCCCATATGATGGTCTACAGAAGAAATGACAATTAGCAGCTTAAGAAATAAGTAAGTTTAAAGCTACAATCAGACATTTAGAGGCCTGTAATAAAAATAAAAAGGAAGAAGAAAAGAACAATTATATTGGACCTTCTTATTGCCTCATAAATCACACATCAGTTTCACTCTGTTGTTAAAAATATATGCACATATAGGCTATATGTAAAATACAAATATATAGCAGACACCTGGACCATAGTGTGAACCTGTGCATTAAATGTCCAGGCAGCAAGTAGTAAAAAAAAAAGCATCTTCAATCCAGTTAGTCATTATGTAAACAAATCCACCACAGTGGAGTTCAGGTAGAGCCGTGCAGGTGCAGACTGGGCCTGGAGAGTCCTGATCAGGCCATCTCACTGCTGGCAGACGGAGGGGAATTGTTTTCCGTGTCGTTCAGGTGCTCTGTGGATTTGAGGACATCAGGGTCTCTTGGACTTGCCAACATCTCCTCGCTGTTGCAGTTCACAGGGGAGCCGATGTCTGATGAGCGGTCTGCAGGCTTCTCAGGAGTGGCCTGCAGGGCGGAGGCGGAGAGCGGCAGGTTCATCATGTACAGCATGTTCCCCAGACGCCTGGACACCTGGAGAGGGATACAGATTAGACAGGTGATACATATTAGACATGCATCATCGCCAAAATAATTCACAATCACATCTATAGGAAATGTGATAAAAGAAAAGAAAAATTAATGCTATCCTTCAAATTCATCTTAACCTTTCGTTATTTTACATTTGGTGCATTTTTTCGCAAATGCATTACTTTTAAAATAGGGAGGTGGAGAGAGAGTCTAACTACAAAATAAAGCAATAACAGAAAGAAACAAATGATTTAGGAGCTGCTGGATTATCTACACAACATCATCATAAGTGTATTAGTGTCTTTATATCTATATTTCATATTTAAAATAGCACGGTCATTGATAATAACTGCATATTGTGACATCCCTATAAAAATGTTTTAACTTTATTCTATTTACTTTTTTTTCTTAACATTTTATTGTTGTGATTTCTAGTCTTGCAAAATTAAGTTATTTGTTGTTTATTTTTGTTTCTATTTTTTTGGTCTGTGTTTTAAAATCTGCAATTTCTACTCCTGTGTATCATTACTTAATTTTCCTTTCTTACCTGTGAGCGGATCTTTAGAGCTGGTCCCAGTTTGAGCCCCAGTGTGTCCAGTAGATGCTCCTCTGACAGGAGAGGCAGCGTCTCTCCGTCGATCATGTGGTCCTTGAACGTCTGCAGAGTGAAATCACTCAGCGTTAGCACAACAGACACTACAAATATATACATAAAGATATAAAGGTAGAAAAGTGGAGAAACCCACCTGAGCATATTCTGAACATGTAGGTATACTGTTGATAAAGTTGTAAACATCATTCACTGTCCACTTCCTGACGTCTTCAGACACCTCGTCACCGTTAAGAAAGAGACTCGGTGGACCTGGAACAAATAATGACAAACATCTTAAACATTAAAGAGGACATAAAGCTCAGTCTGCTCTGATTAGTCAGTGTTGCTGTGTTTACTGTATGTTTTTATCCCACAAAATCACCAACAAAAGCTTCTAAACCAAAAACTACAGTATTGTAAGATAGTAAGTACGACAAACCAGTCGTTCTCCCACAGCAGACAGTGGGCTACAATTTGATTTAATGTAACACTGTATCAGCTCCTTCAACCACTGCTGCTTAAAGTCCCTATTATACAGTGTATATATAAAACAGAAGACAAGGGAAAGCATAGCAATAGGTTTACAGCTTTGAATTAACTTGCTGAAAGAATAAATTTGTCTTTAGAAGCTCACCAGGTGGAAGGAACCCATTTCCAGGGACAGGGAACATGTAAGGCATGCCCGTGAGCGCTCCTCCAGCCGACGGATACATGAACTTCTCCTGGAAAGCGGAACATTGGCTGGATATGTCTTTATCATTTGATCCGCTGTTGGCCACGTCGGACCCATCCTGACTGTTCACGCAGCCTTTACGCAGACCCTGCTCGCCCTCTTTGTAGTTCTTCCTGCTTCCTGCGGCGAGTTCAGAGTCTATTTTAACTTGATGGTGCGTCTTGCTGGTGGCACACTCCTCCCCCATGTCCCCCTTCGCCTCCACCTCTTTCTCCTCCCCTGACGTGGCTCCCGGGCTCTGCTCTACGCTCTTATCTTCAGCCTGGCCCTTCAGGTTGGACACATGGCTCTCCACGCTCTTGTGGGCGGTGGGCCTCCTGCCGGCCCTGCGGCCCCGCTCTCTGTGCAGCGTGCTGATTGGCGGGTACGGGCTGGCCGACATGAGGATGCTGTTGGAGTGCAGCTCGTCCAGCGTGGGACGGTGGACGAAGACATCGTGGCCATCTGGCATGCGCTGACGACCTCTGAACGCCATGGGGTTGGACGGGTACGACATGGAATTATCGATTCCCATCAGTCCCTTCTGGTGGGCGTTCTCCAGCTCCTTCTGGTGCAGGATGGCGTTCATCTCCATCCTGAACAGGAGAACACACCAACATTAGACCCATGATGGAGCCACTTTATTAAACCCTTCTGCCTCACTAGGGACATTGTTGACTGAAGTTAAACCTTGGCTTTTTCATTTTTTTTTCAACCCACATCATACAGTCTATTGTCTCAGGCTTTCAATCATTCATTTTCTATTTTCCTGCGTTAAATGCAAATCTGTCTTAATGTTTCAGTTTTATTCAGCAGCAGCTATGTGGAGCTGTGTGTAGGAGGAATAATCTGTGCGGTGGTGATGATATTCGGCACACTCTACCTGGCAATATTTTGCTTGTGAATGAACTCCTGACGCCGAGCCACTGTTTCCATGGGCTCCGAGGGCAGGAAGCCATATCCAGCTGAGAAAAACACAAGGACAGACGAGCTGTTAGCTTCGAATCACATTCCTTTAAATGATCCCAAATCGCTGCAGAGTCTCTCAGGTATAAAATCAGTCCGTGCTCACTTGCTCCGGGGAAACCTCTCCCAGGCATGACGTTGGCGTGAGGCGGTAGAGGTGGACCCAGGTGAGGTCCCATGTGCATCTGTCTAGCCTCAGAAGCTACCATCTCAGAGGGGGGAACCATCTCTCTGGTGGAGGAAAAGCATGAGAAATCAGTCATCTAGACTGGATATAAAGGGGAAGATAATCAGCTGTAAAAACCGATATTTTCTCAGTACAGAAATGTGCATCAGATGTTTCCTCAAGCAGCCATTATGCACCTGGAAGAGACAATCCTCAGGGGTGCCCTTCACCAGAGAGCTCCACTTTCAGTTTTCAGAGAGGATTCAGGTACATACCTCTCCATGAAGCGAGGCTCGAACTGCGCCGGGACCCCCTGTAACCTCTGCTGCCCCTGGGCCAGGATCTGTGGAGCCATGGCCATCTGGTTCCTCATTATCAGCTCTTGCCTCTGCCTCAGCTCTGCAAGACAAGAAAAAAGCTCCACAGGTCAACAAGAATTCAGTTTAAACCACAATACCTGAGACGTGCGCGGACTGTGGAAGACGTAGGCAATCCATGAAAATCAATAAAAATGGCAGACAAGGTCACAAAGTTGGTGCAACCTGTTTGGAGCTCCACGCTAGGAATCCAACATTTAGATAGTGGCAGGAAATGTGTAAAAGAATTATATTAATGTATACACATTTTAGTCTATAGTCTACACTTATTTGCATAATGAAGGAGAAATGCATTAAAAATGGATGTGGAACTAATAATAAATAAATGAATACATAAATAAATATATTTTAGGGAAATACTTTTGGGAAAAATGTGAAGGTAAAATAAATCACAAATAAATAAATAAAACCAAAGAATAAATCAATTTACAATTAGTTTAAAAAAGAAAATAAATGGAAAAAATAAAAATATGTAAAAGTTAATTAAAAATGAATAAACAATAAATAAATGAATAAAAGGGAAAATAAATAGGGGGATTAATACAAAAGTAAATAAATAATGAAACAAAATTTAAAAAAACATTCATCAATTATAATATGCCAACATTTGTTTCTTATATTCTTTTGGGGATATTAAATGGCATATAAATGTATTAATGCAGTCATTAATTTATGTTTGATTTTAGCAGCTTCTGTATTTCTCATGTTGTTTTGCTGCTTCGCCTCTTTTGTTTCTGTCGTTTCTCACCTCCAGCCGACATGCCGTTGACCAGACGGTACCAGTGCTTCTCATCCAAAGCTCCCTGCTCTCCCAGCGCTGTCATCTTCCTCAGCTGCTCCCGCGGGGTCATGACACACACGACCTTTGACCTCCACCTGAACGCTGTAGAAGTTTAAAAAGAGGGTTACACAAGTGAAACAAACCGGTGATTGTTATATAGTATTAAATATTTATTTTTACGGTGTACATTAATAGAAAATGGAACGCGGATCCAAGTGCATATTTTGCAATTTCTTATTACCGCCACAAGGGGGCAGCAAATATCTTCACACTAAAGAGTCTGATGACGGTCACTAAAAAATGGTGAGATGATATTATTTCTCCAAAAGAGGAATAAAACATTTATTTAAAAAAGTATTATAAAATTCTAGAATGTAATAAAATATATTTTAAAATGTTTATTCCAGAGATAAAACTTGCTTTAATACGCATATATTATTATTACTATGACTATGATTATGATTATTTTTATTTTATTTTATTTTATTTTACTTTTTTCAGACAATGTCACATTGAACGCAACCTTATTTTTTGCTCTTTTTTTGGGTATTCATTATTATTTATGCAGAGCTGTGACAATGAAACTGCTTTATTTAGATCAGAACAGACAACATTTAATTTAAATAATAATATATATTTAAAAACAACTACATTAAGCTACCAACAAATCCATTCCCTGACCTTTGATCCTTCCTCACCTCTTACCTCCAGCCCAGCTTTAAGCATTAATCTTAACCTTAACCCTCACTGTAACAAAACCTAATCCTAACCTTAAATTGAACATTTAAATCCAAATCCTAACCTTACGCTCACCCCTTAAAATGTGGAGACCAGCAGAAATGTTCCTTATGTGGAGGATTTTCTAATTTTTCTTGCTTTGCCAGAACACTTGGTCCTCACGAGTGTAGTAACAACATGACACACATGTAGATACACACACTCCAAATGGCCACATTGTTCTTGGCTGAGCCAGCAGCTTGTGTAAACAAGCACAATCGACTTAAACACCTTCAATTAGCCTTCTACGCTGCAGAAATCCCATTACAAAATATGATACTGTAAACGACAATAATCCAGTGCTGCTAATCCGGAGCTGTGCAATATGTTTCTGTTTGTAATCTGAATGTGCATGAAAGTTCAGCGCCTCCTCGTGTTTTATTAGTGATCACAATTGATTTATATGTGCCACGTTTTCTCCCCTCCCCCAGAGAAATGTTGCCACCAGATCCGAGCTTTATCCGCAGTCCCTCAAGTTCCCTCTGAAGCTGAATCTAATCTGAGGGCTGTAATCCGCCTATTAGTCCTGCAACAGTCTGCTAGCTACATCTGCTGACCTGCCTGAGACCGCCCTGCTGGCCCGTCCAACCCCCACTCCACCTTCCCAGGCCCCTGCTACCCCCAGGATCCTATTAGCTAAGTCCTGGCTATACAGCACTTTAAAGGGATGTGTTGGAGGTAATCCGCACGTTTAGAGTTTTACCCTCAGCAAACCTTGCCTGTAAGCATCCCGGACAATACACCCTAAGTGCTAAGCCTATTAGCCTCCATTAGCTCCCAGGATGTCCTAAAAACACCTTGGGGATAAATCTGGGGATGCAATCGGTTTATGTGGAGCTATGTGGCGCGAACACATGCACCCAGCCACCACCTACTTCACTGCCAATGTCACAACAGCTAGCATCAGCAAACGGGATGAAATGTATTTCAACATTTATGTCTGTGTAATTCCCGAGTGGGCACTAAGCTCCGGGGCCTCGCGGCGTTGTGTAATGTATTATCGCCTTCGCAATATCTCCACTGGGAGCTAATGAGTTACACTATCATGTGTGGTGTGATACTGTGTGATCAGGACGGATTACACACTTAACAAATAAATAGAGAACTTAAAATAATGTTTCTGTTTATTGTTATTGGAGCTTCTTTCTATTTTTGCAGCTGTAAAACTGAAAATTTTCCCATTGTGGGACTAATAAAGGAATATCTTATTTTATCTCATCAAACTGTAGCAGGATTTTACCTCAGGACATCATTAGGTCCAAGCAGAGTGAAGCCGCCTGTTTACCCCCCAAATTTAATACTCTGACTGAAAAATATTCTGTCTGCTGCACAATGATGAAGACGTTTAAAACGTTTCCCACTTTATTTTCTAATCCAGCAAGCACAGGAGATGGATCTTTTTGCTCTGTTTGTACAATGGAAAGAAAATTGTTATGTTATAAAATCTCATCAGTTACATCTTTAATATCTATGTTTATTTTCTTATGTAAATTATAGTTTTATATTTTGTATCATGAGTTGAAAACGTTTCTGTTGTGCTGTGAGCTCATAAAATGAGGTTACTAATGTTCGTCGTATTGGCAGTAATGGTAAACAAATTCAAATGTTAGAAATTCCTGATGATTCCTTTCAATGTCTTACATTTTCATACAAAAAACATTGATATTTTGCTTGAGTTTTACAAAAGAACGAGCAAATAAGTGATTTTTTAGCTCACCAAAGTAATAAAAAGAAGTAAGTTAGATAATAAAACCAGCACATGCCTCTCAGAGCATAAAAAAATAACCAAAAGTACCATGAATATAAAGGACTAGCTAAAACAGTGGCCTCATGTTATCATCTTAACTTTCTCTCAGTGTATAATTTGTTGTTTCTACAGGATTTTCAAACTCAAAATCTCTTCAAAGTAATGAAATAACATGAAAAAATGCTGGACCCTCACAGCGGGTCTGCACTGTACACTGTGTTCGTACCTGAGAGGAAATACCCAAAACAAGATATTTGGTCAAAGAACCTGACAAAGAAGTTTGCTGATGGTAAACTAGAACTTCAGCTGTGTTCCTCATTGTGTAAATAGAGCAAACTGATCTGTTTACCTGTTTTTGGATTAGGAAGTAAAGATGCAACAAGGCAGACAGGTTACAATTCAATTCAATTGTATTTATATAACGGCAGATCACAACAAAAGTCGTCTCAAGTCTATTTACATGAAGAGCAGGTCTAAACCATATACTATATGATAGGTATTTACAGAGAGAAACCCAACAAATCCCACTGTTAGTAAGCACGAGGCGACAGTGGCAAGAAGAAACGTCCTGTTAAGAGGCAGAAACCTCCAGTTTTCATAAGGTAAAAAGAGCTTTTTATGATTCTGTAAATACCTTCAGTGTCGTTCCACTTTTTTAGAAACATAGCTACAAGTTTAGTCTCAGTTTAATACTTCTGCCTCTATATGAGCTGCAAATGTAAACAATACCAACAGCAACAACACCGGCTCTCTACATAGTTATTCTTAAAGCCGTCCCCGGTTTTGATTCCCCGAGACGTCAGACTTACGATTTACAGTCAGCAGACCAGGAGAACCGATGTCTCGATTTTCTCAGCAGTGAGTTGTACTTTTGCAAGATAAAAGGAAGCAGGAAGAGATTTCTTTCTAGAATTTTCCTGGAAATTTAGTTTCCATGTTATATTTAGTGGTTTGTGGCAGGATGAGCAAAGAAAAAGAAGTTGGCCAAAGGACAAAAACAAAACCAAAGCTAAAGCTGAGTTTCAAAAAGTAACTAAAAGTAAGTTGCGTCTATCTTTCATTCGCTTCCAAAACAAATGCGCACGTAGGCGGATCAAGATCTGTACGACACGAGGAGGCGGAGCTCAAGGAAACAGTACCGCTTCTGTCCACAGGGGGTGCCAGAAATCTACATAAAATTAAAGTTACTTGTAGTTGCTTTAAAGACGGCCTTGTAGTTTGTTTTTTTGGAAAAGAAGATCACATGAGAGGATGAAACGTGTGGCTACAGCAAAGGGAGCATGCAGGAGTCTTTAATAAAGGCCTCTTTGATCCCAACTATCACATTTAAAGTCTTTAAGTGAAGTTGTAGCCCGACGATTGACGTGTACCGCCACAACACGTCGTCAAACCTGACCGAGCTTAAAGTAGCTTCATCATCTAAACTGGAAATTCAGTGAGTAAAACTGTCATTACAGGTGAGTTTGAAAAACTCTTGTCTCATATTTCCTCGACAAACAGAGGCCACACCGCAGCTGCCAAATCCGGGGATTGGACTCCTTGGATTTGCTGTTGCTCCTGGTTAATCTCATTACAAGAATGAATTAAAGGGAAAAATTGCTGACGACTTAGATGGAGCCCTGAGGAGGTCATATCAGACAAGACAGAAGTATTGTCTGGTCCTCGTTAATCCGCCCTCACACAACACACTGAAGCATGTATGTTCTGCCCGTTACATGAAGCAGATTACATGTTACGAGTTGTAAGTGACGAGCTGCAGGTATTGATTTAAGAATTACTTGTGGTGTCGCTGGTTCACATGAAAAAGTGTTGAAAAAGATGATTTAAAGGATAAAAAAATCAATATTTAGACATATATAGAGTCTAATACAGGCACAATTCATCATTCCTCACGTATCATTTTCATTTCAATAAGCACTATTTACAGAATCTGGGCTAATTATCAGGTTAATTAACCAGATTTCAAGGTTGTTCATCTAATCGCATTGGCCTTTAGATTAATCACTTACTGAGGGATCAGCAGCCTTTTATACAGTTTACTGCTCACATTATGCATGACGAGATTTCACATTTTTGTTTTTTATATCATCGTGATGCAAATGTTCAGCCACGTGCATGCATTTTATGATTGTTACTGTTATTATTAACCACATGCTGAGATATTAGACAGTTATATTGCACAATCTAAGTTAAACAAAGTAGATTTGGTGCTTTTAAAAAGAACTCCTGCAAAACAAATGTGACGTGCAACAACTGTAATACAGCTTAAACTTGTCAAAAAGAGAGAAAAGGTGAAGTTTGAGTCTTACCTTCGAGTTTGCAGCAGTGATCACAGCTTGGAACTGTTTTTGTCCCAATTCAGGTAAAAACAGAAGCAGAAGATATGAAGGAAAAAGCTGTGGAGAGCTCTCAGGCTGCCTCTCTCTGCTGTCCCGGCCTCCCACTAACCAGCCAACTGGTCCGAGCGCTGCCTGCTGCCAGCTAACTGCCTTAACTAAAAAAGACCTTTTAAATACCGATTCATTTCATCTCCATTAGATGGCCTTATCTCCTGCGGTAAGCCCTCCCTGCCCTGACATCACTATGATCTCCCATCCAACTGCTCGCTGCACCTTGCAACTGATGTGTAATTACTGAAGCAGCACTGGTCCTAAGCATGGAGTGCTAAACCTCTTTCAACGTTTACCTCACTAATCCCTTGTTAGCACTTTAGACCATAGTTAAGACACCTAAATGCTTAGCTTCCTTTTCCAGTGGCAAAATGTCCAACCCCTCCTTAGCTGCTCGGCGGCCTCATGCAGAGAAGCTACACGATGCTGCCTGCAGACTTTAAAAAATCCTGCAGATCAGTCTTGTTTTTGTTTTTCCTCACATGTCTCGTTTGGGTGTCAGAGGTTTTGTGCTCCCCGGGGTGCCTCAGGGGTCGACCCAAACATGCTTGGTGGTAATTTGCTAGAAATCCGACTAAATGTTGGCCGGATGATCCTCTCAGACCTCTTAATCTGACAGTTTGTGCTCACCAACCGCTTACTGCAAGGCCCTGCACTTCTTTCATCATGTTTTCTTTTAATGCCGGGTGGGCAGAAAGGTGCTCAGCCGGGGGGGCTGAGGCGGATTCTGCTGAACACAGACGGGATGGGAAGGAGGCGGGCTGCAGTCTGCAGGACAGCTGAGTGAAACTATACATGTCGTGTTGTTAAACATATACAATAAGTGCCTGTTTATTAGGTACAACAAGCACTTTGGACAATAAGATCTCTAATAGCACACATTTCATTATATATACACATACGGTTCGCAGTTGAGATAAAAGGCTGCAGTGAAGTGCAAGAAAACACCAAGTAAATAAATGTACGTAAATGTTGGAAGTGAAGTAGTCACAAGGGTGATGTGAGCCACGGAAGGTACGTAAATAAAATGATTCATAAAACATGAGCCATGGAAGTTACATAAAAGAGTTTGACATGCGCCATTTAAACTCTGCATCGCCTTCAATCATTACTACTACATCAGCAAGATGGCAGCGAAGAACAGTCTAAAAATATGAGTCCTATTTTTCCTGTAAAAACGTGCTATTTGACCAACACCTCTTTATTGTAGGACAGTTAAGTAGTAGTAGTTTAAGCTACATGTACCTATCAGACTGCTGCAGTCAATGGACGCTCGGTAGACAAACAACTCACTTCATACAAAAACGTGCAGAGTTTTTCATGGATGGATTATGATTTGTTCTCATTTCCTACAATTTGTCTTTTTGTGTTCTGTCTATTTTCTTTTTTATGTCTCCTTGTAGTTCTTTTTAATCTATTTTTACTTATTTTTTGGTCATGCACGTCTCCTCGTAATCGTTTCACATCTACTTTAAGTAATTTTGTGTCTTTGTAGTCATTTGCATGAACTCTTAATTGTTTGTGTGTTGTTGCAGCCGTTTTGCATCATCATCTGTTTTCAGTCATTTTTCTTCATCTAGTATTTGTTTTCCATCTTTGCAATTGTTTTTCTTCTGTTTTTAGTCACTTTGTGTCTCTTTGTGATTGTTTTCCAGCTATTTTTCATTATTTTGAATCTCTTTGTTATTGTTTTGCATTCATTTTTAGTTAGTTTACACCATCTAGTAGATCTTTTTTTAGTTATTTTGAAATCCCTTCAGTTATTTGTAGCCTGTATGTGTTCAGACTGGATTTTGGGTTGTTTTGTTTCTACTTTCAGTCATTCAGAGTCTCTTGGTGGTCATGTTTTTTTTAATTTCTAATGGCTTTTGTGGTTCTTTTTCCTAATGATGAGAACCACACAGCAAATCTGTGACAGAACATGAAGAGGTGCACCTGGCCATCAGCAGAGCTTTGGTGCACTGTCACATTCAAATGATGCTCATTTGAGTACTGAAGAGGCCCAACGTGTGCCAGGAAAACACTCACCCACAATTACAGCACATCACGTTACACATTATTCAGCACAATGCAAGCAAACACACGTTTGTTAATGTGTCGCCATCCAGGTGTGTTGATCCCCAGAACAAACCTCAACATTTCCATTAACAGTGTTCCCTTTCTGTCTCATTAATCTCTATATACTGTTTTGTTCACTATCCCCTTAACTTCACATTCCTCTGAAATCTTTTCCTCGACTGTGTGTTTCTGCAGGAGAAAAAGTAGGTTGATATTTTTTCCTGAAAAGGAACTAATGAAGGACTTAGGAATTAAGAGAGAGCACAGCATTAGGACATCTAAACCGCTAATTTAAGAATCTCTAAGCTTTTTATAAGGGATTTCTGTCCGTCTTGTTTGCACCCAGCATTAAAAAGTCACAGTGAGGCGAAAGGATCACAGCAGGTTTAACCTCAAGAAACAGGCCTGGCTATAAATTCACTGAGTCAGCGCAGACTAACGTCCATCTTCTAATTACAGGAGCAATCTGGGGTCCGGATCTCATCTGCGTTTCCTGTGTTTTCCACGTCGAGTGACAACTGCACCACAAAGCTGTAATCCCTCAAAGGTGGAAGTCTTTTACGCTCAGTGGAAATCTTGTTTAGGTGTTGATTACCGTGAGATCCCGGGTAGTAGGATTCTTCAGGATAAAGAATCCCTGAAATAACTGGCAAAGCCTTTAGATCCTCGCTGAATTACATTTGGAAAATACCCCCTGACACAGAGAACGTATTCAGGTCTGTTATTAAAGAGAAATAAAAAAAAAAGTAGCAATACCACTCTGTAAAATCACTGCTTTGATTTACTTAAAGCATTAAAAGTCCCCTCAGAGAGCTATATAACTAAGCTACATTATACTATATTACTTTTATTGATACTTTAATGTATAAGCAGCATTTTTATGTTGCAGCTGGTAAATTTGGGATGAATTCAAACTACTTTTGTGTTTATTTATTTATATTTTAATATGATTACAGAGTGGTGGAGACAGGGATGGGAAGACACATGGAGCCAAATCATTTCAGGGGTAAAAAAAAACAAAAACAGGGGATAAAAACCAGACGGATACATCGGTTGACAGATATTTTTGGGCTGATATCGACCAATTAAAGGCACATCAGTATCGGTGTATATGCTGTCAGATATAAGAAAAACCTTTTACACAATATATAATGCAGAAAATGTTGCTTTTTTGCGTAATTTAGAAATGTTGTGAGCTATTGATTCAGCAATTCTTCCAGCAAAAACAGACAATAAATGGTTCAAATAACTTTATATCCTGCTGTCTTATTTATTGGTTATGTTTTATCTGAATCTGTAAATTAACTCACTGAAGAAAAAGATAAAAAGAAGAAATAAAAATTTAAATTGGACTTATGTAAACGTATGCTGTTAGTTTCCATCACTTGCTAGAAAAATACAATACATTTTTCATCCATTTTCCCATGATTGAAGGCAGAGGATCATAAAAACAACTCTATCTTTATATTATTATTACCGAGGGACTAAAGCTCAGAGTCGTGAGATACTTGAGGATATTATTTTTAGGCAGGTAATCTAGCTGGAGTCGCTCCTCTTCACATGTCTGCATCAATAAAAGAAGAATATCTCACCCTGACAGTCTCAAGTGGGCTGATCAAACACCTCGTCTGAGGCCGATGTTTTACAATGTGCTTTGAAGAAAATGACAGAAAAGGTTGGAATGAAAAGTGAAATGATTAGCAGAGTGTTTGGTCGGCCTCTGATTTCTGAGGCTGTAAAACATAAATCCGTGGCGTGGGTTTCACTCATATTGTTGGATTTTTAACTCTTTAACTCTTATTGTGACTCAAATGGTTAATTCATTGTCAAAAAGAGAGCCTACAGTTCACTGCAACATATTCTAATGAAGGGGTTAGGATGATTTTTTACGGAAAAAGAAGAAGAAATATTTCTTGCTATCCAAGCTAGCTAGGTAGCGCTAGCATTAGCTGATGACGTAGCATCATTCTGGCTCCGGATCTGTTCCCCCCTAAAAAGGTCCCCACTGTTCCTTTGTACAAGCATTAAAATATGACTCATATTTATATTTGAGGCCGCCCTCTCCCGCCCTCTAGCAACCGTAATAATTATGAATGACGGCGAGGCGAGTATAAAGCACGAACAGACTTTCACCCAGGAGAACAACATTCATGTCCCATGTAAAACAGAAGTAAAAACATCATTTAACTTCCATTTGACACATTTTTATGCCCTTCTGGTTGTCATGGCGTCCTCGTACCTACTTCACTTTCAGCATTTATGTGCATTTATTTACTCTTTAAACAGCTTTTATGACGCCAACCAGGAAGTTTTTTTTCTCGTTTATGTAAATGACAGGCGCTATTTTTAAAACGCTCTGCTCTGTATCAGTGAAACGCTCCTGTGGGTCGTTTTAGGTGGTATTGAACGTTGATTACCTATTCTGTTGTTGGGGTTGGAGATCTTGTTGTTCTGCGCATGTGCCAGTTGCTATAAACAGTGTAGGGTCAGCTATAAACCGGGTCTCAGAGCAGCAGTCTACAAACCAAATGGTGACCTCACAATGACAACATCCACCATTATTATACAGCCTGTGGCTGAGACACTGAACTACCTGGTTAGATTTAGGCAACAAAACCACTTGTTTAGAAAAATCACAGGGTAAGGCTTCCTATAACCAGGCCTACTTACATACAGAACTACTGGCTGCAGTTACCACGGTGACAGGAGTACAGAAGTTAGTTTGTTAGTGCGGTGCACCTCCCACACACTGTCTATGTCTTAGGCTACATAAACTGACATAATTTCATGCCGTAGCTACTAAATTCAAGGCATTTATTTCATGCGATAGCTACAAAATGTACTGCGTTACTTTTTGCAGGAATCTCTGTGAAATCAACAATGACTGTCACAAAATATTTGCTTAAACTCTCTGAAGCAGCACTGCAGTTATCTAACTTTTACCTGTCAGTTATCTCTGTTTCTGTCCGGGGCCTCTTTAAACACAATATGTGAACAGGTGCCAAGTCTCACACATCTTTACACAACTTTCTTGAAAAATAACCTCACATGTAAAATATGAAGGAGGGGCTTCAGAAACACGCATCTATAAAAACACCAACAAAAGTCACAGAACTTCACCGCTGCCCGTTAGTAAAGTACAGGTAAGCAACAGGCAGGTTGGTGATACTGAGATGAAAATCTGAATAACTAAAGACTTGTTTTTGTTCCCTTCAGGTTGTGGAGACAAGATGAAGGCCATCCACGTGGTTTCCCTCACGCTGCTGTCCGTTCTGGCAGCCAGCGCTCAGGTCATCATGCCTGGAAGATGCCCCAAACCGTCTGTTCAGGAGAACTTTGACACTGCCAGGGTGAACACCAAACTTTAATCTGTTCTGCAGGAAAACAAGGAACCACTTCTGTTCCATTTCCTTTAAATTAACTCCCAGAAGTTAACAGATTAGGCCTTCCATTTGTCCCACTGAACAAAATTGCCACTTAATGCCTGAAGGCTCTGCAGCTCTTCATCAACAACAAGTTCATTTCATGCTCTCGTGTTCGTGCTGTTTTCTCCGCAGTATCTGGGTAAGTGGTATGATATCCAGAGGCTGCCACATAACTTCCAGAAGGGCGAGTGCTGCACTGCCACCTACAGCCTGAAGAGCCCCGGAGTGGTTGGTGTCCTCAACAAAGAGCTGCTGTGAGTCATGTTTTATATCACATGTAAAAATTTTTATAAAATGTGTTAAAAAGTCTAATGAAAATATGATAATGTGCTATAGATTAAACTATCCTAACAGTATAAAAAGCCTTTAAAATATGTGCATTAGAAATCATATTCCAATGATATATAACAATAAAACTCAGCACTTCTTCCACCACTGGCTGTCTGTGTAAATGTTTCTTATTCTCTCTTTGTGTGTTTCAGTGATGATGGGACAATCAACAGCATCAGCGGCTCGGCCTGGGCCAAAGACCCGTCTGAGCCCGCCAAGCTGCAGGTCTCCTTCTTTGCGTGTAAGTATCACAAATTAATAACTCTAACATATATCATATATATCATCCATCCCACACTGAGTGTAACAAGTTCAAAACACGCACAATACTTTGAATATTACATTTTTTGAGTTAATTGGGTTACATTATGTAAATGTAGTACTTTTTGTGGAAAAGATTGACTTGATATTTGATGTATGGAATATTTAAAAGTATATCAAACACATTCATAGTCAACTTTGAAGCAAACATAATGCCAAATTTAACTAAATATAACACCACTATGAAGGACAGTTATAATAAATAAAATAATAATAGCACTTTTCATCTAAATTACTTATATTATATAATATATAAAAAGTCTTGTGTGTCTCCGGAGGATTTATGACTGTAACAGCCCGTTCTTTGAACTCTGGTCCCTCTCCCCCTCCAGTCTCCCCCCCTGCTCCTTACTGGGTGCTGTCCACCGACTACGATAACTACTCCCTGGTCTACAGCTGCACCGACCTCGGGGTGCTGCACGTGGAGTTCGCCTGGATCATGAGCAGGCAGCCCACGCTGCCCGAGGAGACCCTGGAGGAGCTGCACGGCACCCTGTCCTCCATCGGAGTCCGCGTGGACAAGCTGCTCACCACCGACCAGGACGTGACGTACTGCAGCGCCATGGAGCCGTGAACACACCGCGTCTGTCTGTCTGTTTTTGTCGTGCAACGTCAATGCAATAAAGTTATTTAACCAGCATCTGCAGCGGTGGAATGTAACTAAGTACATTTACTCAAGGACTGTTCATAAGTACGATTTTAAGGGATTTGCATTTTGAGTATTTCCATTTTATGTAACTTTATACTTATATTCCATTACATTTAGAAGCAAGAATTCAACTTTTTACTCCACTACATTTAGCTGACAACTTTAGTTACTTTTCAGGTCAAGATTTAACATAAAAAACATGATACATTTAAAGTAATAGTAAAAAAGTAAAATAAGTAATTTTATTTATTTTAAATTAAACCTCAAAACAGCATATTCATTCATTCATTCATCTTCTGTAACCGCTTATCTGGGTTATCCCGGGTCTGGTCTGGAGCCGATCCCAGCTGCATTGGGCGATAGGCTGGTACACCCTGGACAAGACGCCAGTCTGTCGCAGGGCTCAAAACAGCATATTAAGCAATTAAAATGAACCCTACCTTGAGAAAATTGAAACTGCTTACATAAATGCATAAATACAAATAATCTAATAATATATTTTAAGTGGGGCCATTCTACATAACGAGTACTTTGACTTTAAGTACATTTTGATGCTGGTATTTTTGTACTTTTACTTCAGTAAGTTTTGAATGCACAACTTTTACTTGTAATGGAGTCATTTCACAGTGTGGTTTTAGCACTTTTACTTAAGTAAAAGATCTGAATACTTGTTCCACCTCTGGTGCTTTAAAGTCAGGTTATGTTTCTGACTTTGGTTCATAGTTTTAATGCCACCAAAATGACAAAACATGTCAGTAATCTGTCATTTATATCTTGTCTAAAGTGCACATTTAACTGAATCTGCTGTTAATTAACTGCAGCTGCTGTCTACATTGAGGCTGAACAATATGAAATTGCAAGAGATATTTCAACTGCAACATGATGTGATTTATTGTTTTGATCTTATATCATTTATTTTTATTTTCCCATCAATCCAACCATATGGAGAGGCCATTGTTAGAGTAGTAGTTATTTTTGTTTTTCCTTTTTATTCTTGGATGTTTGGTTAATGGAGTTTGACCTTTTGTTGCATAAAAAATAAGCATATTTTCTCTTTTTAAGACATATTTTTGTAGTAAGTTTAATAAACTAAATAAACAAGATGTGTGTGCTGTACACTCATTATTTAAATCGTGGTATTATTTTCCTCAGTAAGTCAAAAGACAAAGACACAGCATGTATTTTTTCTACAGGTTTATTGCACTGACTTATCGCCATGGTGACACTCAGCAGTGTGTCATGTGGTCCTGCAGCAGCTGAAACAGGAGTGTCTCTGTTCACTGGTTCATGGGGATGCAGTAGGTCTCGTCCTGGTTGGTGGGGACCATCTTGTCCACATTGACTCCGATGGAGGTCAGGATGCCGTGCAGGCGCTCCAGCGCCTCCTCGGACAGGGTCGGCTCTCTGCTCAGGATCCAGGAAAACTCCATGCGGAACAGGCCGAAGTCGGTGCAGCCGTAGACCAGAGAGTGACCCTCGTAGTCGGAGGACAGCACCCAGTAGGGGCCGGGGGGAGTTCCTGCAGGAGGGACGAGTGAGACAGTCAGAGAATATTCACCACAGAGAGACAACATGTTCAGAGTCAGACTTCTTACCGCTGAAGGAGACCTCCAGCTTGGCGGGCTCAGCGGGGTTCTTCACCTTGGCAGCTCCAACGATGGAGTTAATGCTTCCATCATCACTGAGGAAGGAAACACTTAGTCAGGCATTTCATTTCACTTCTAGGTCCAATAGTTTGTTCCATTGGACCGAGTTTCACTGAACGATTTCTTTTTCATAAAAACAATACAAAACATCAGGTTGTGAGAGGTTTGGCCAAAGACATTCAAAACACCTGATGTATAAAGGTCAAAATAACATTAAAAAGGCAATATACTGTTATATTAAGGGTTATATATTTTAATAATCACTTCTTTCCAGTATGAAAGGTTTCATGCTTTCTTAATTCATCTGCACATTATTTAATTTCCTGCAAATGGTTAATTTTTCCGGCAAAATGTTACTTCTCTGCAAATGTTTAATATTTTAGCTTTAATTTAAAGTCAGATTTATTTATATTAGGTTAAATTTAATGTGACTGTGTTATAGGTAAAGTTTTACTTTTTCAGTGTATGTATAATGTATGTTTACTTGAATTAGTGGTATCTATCTATCTGTCTGTTTGTTTGTTTCCGCCTGCTGCATGTTGGCAGCACAGTGTTTCACAGTGAAGTCAAGAAGTCGTCTTTGTGTGCTGACAGAATGTGAAACTTTCCATCTAAGAGACATTCGTCTCTTGGCAGCTGTAGGACCAGCGAGCCAGATGCGTCTCTGAGTTCCAAGTTGGATCCGTCATTAAGCAGCAGGACGTCTGGCAGGTAGGAACCGTTTTACACAACGAAAGCTCTGAAACCTCCTCCAGAACTTTCAAACCACATGAAAATATGTGCCCACTGCATTTTAAGGGTGCAATTTGGTGACAGAGCTTAATTTTATGCCATGTGCAAGAAGTAAAACATGTTCTATGTAAAGAATAATGAGTACAATGTGGATTTAAAAAGGCTATATGCTGTTTTTTTATGGAATGACAAACTAATTTAGAGCTTACACACTTTAATTTGCTCTAAAAATCATCAATTCAAGGCTGTAACAAGTTATTGTAGCTTCAAACATTAAGAGTTTAAGCAGAACTGTAAGATATTCACACTGTAAAATGTAATTATCCTCTCTTTCTAAAAGTAAATAAATAAAGAGGGACCTTGATAAATGTCTGCTTGCTTTGTTGACTCTAAATTAAAGTTAGTTAATGCCACTTTCTAGTGAGCAAAGTAATTAAACTCATCAGGTTTAAGTAACCTTGACTAAGTCTCTGATACGTTCCCTGATAAACGGGAACTCTTAGGCTTTTTTTAATGGCTTCTGCTTACTGAACTTACTGAGTTGACATTTTATAGTCAACTTAAACTACCTATATTCAAGTTTCCTGCTATAACAGGAACTGTCGAAATACGGCGATTTCCTGCTTTTACAACTTAAATTTACATGGAAATCTTGAGGCAATCCTGACTTTTTAAAATATGAAGTCAACTTATAGTAAAAACCATTAAATCTAAAATACATCAAAATATTTTTTTTATTTTTCTTATATTTTCTACATTGTAGATTAGTTCTAAAGACATGAAAACTTTGATGAAACATATATGGGGTTGTACAATAAACAAATAAGTGTTAAACAAACCAGAATAAGTTTTATATTTTAGATTCTTCAAAGTTTTTAAGCTTTTTGCTTTGAAAGAAGGAAGAAGTGTGGAAAGCTGCCATGACAACTAAAGGTGGATACCCTGAAGAATCTAAAATTTAAAACATATTCTGGTTTGTTTAACACTTTTTTGTTTACTCCATAAATCCATATGAGTTCTTTCACAGTTTTGATGCCCTCAGTATGAATCCACACTGTTGTATATTATAAAAAAATAAAGAAAACCCCACTGACTGAGCAGCTGTGTCCAAATGTTTGGCTGGTACTCACAGCAGCTCACTGTTGAGGACCCCGAGGACTCCGGGACTCTTCAGGCTGTAGGTGGCGGTGCCGCACTCGCCTTTCTGGAAGGCCGTCGGCAGCTTCATGATCTCGTACCACCTACCGACGTACTGCGGAGGAAACACACAGCTGAGCACTCAAACTGACTCCCACTCTGTACATAACATTAATTAGAGGTAAAAAGCTGAGTATTCACCCTGGAGGGGTCGAAGTTGGCCTGAACAGCAGGTTTGGGGCATTTGCCGAACTTCAGCATCTGAGCGCTGGCTGCCAGAGCACACAGCAGAGTCAAGGAAAGCACCTGCATGGCCTTCATGTTTCACCTGCAGAGGAGAAAACACTTAATGCAAACAATCAGCTTTAAGTAGAAGGAGAAGAAGGAGAGAAGCTGCAGTCTGCTCACCTGTGATCAGAGTCACGACCTGTGCAGGACGCAGAGATTTGAGGGTCTTTTATAGACCTAAAGAGCCTCATTATTGATCCTCCAGCCCCTCCTCTGGTGTTTACATGTGAGTGTGAGAGCTGGCACCTGTGCAAATGAAGACAAAACGGACCTCACACACCCTCTGATCTGTGCAGGAGTAAATCCATCTCACTCACTCTCCTCCGTCCATTCATCTCCATGAAAACAACTTCTTGTTCACAAAGGAACTTCGGCCAAAAACCAGCAAGATTAATGTGATAATTATGAAAAACACAAGCGAGATCCAGAACTCTGCAGATTCAAAGAGGCTCTTGATATTCTGTGGACTAAAGAATTCATCTTTCATGTTGTGGACTTTAGAGGCCACATTTCCTCTTCACGGGCTAAAATTAGCATCTGCTTATTTGCATAGCTTAAATATTTGATACTTTCTTCCCCCCAAAACTTCTGCAAAAACCTTGTGTGTGATTCATGTTAGTTATGGAGCAATAGTTGCATGATCACTCTGGCTTTTACTTTGATTTTTAAAGGAATCGTTTTTTGGAAATGTGCTTATTCATTTGCTTTGTTTTTGTTTGGTATTTTGTAACAGAATTTAAAAGATAAAGGGATCAGCGGAAGCACGAGCTGATTAAAAGACGGCGTTCTGGCTCTTATCAACAACAACAAACAACTTTAAAAACACATTTCAGTCTCCAGACATGAGTGCCGTCTCAGGTGAACATTTACTGCATCTTCCTGCTTTCACAGACCTCCAATTCTCCGCGTGTTTACCAAAGTGCACACAGGTGTAAAGGAGGATTAATTGGGCACAGGTGCATCTGGTTTCCTTGATGATCCCTCAGCAACTCTCTCCGCCTCTGGATCCACTTTTAATCTGGGAGAAACCACTTGGAAGCGTCCTGTGGTGGTTTATCAGCGGCGGAGAAGGAGAAAACAAAATCAGACAAAATGCTGCAGGATACAACATCCTCATTAAAAACATTCAACACTTAGACGTCGTTATAAGCAGCAACAGGCAGGAGAAAGATAGTCGGAGCTGCTGTGTGTTGTGATAAACAAACTGCTTTAGTTGAATTTTAATCGGTTAATTATTACATTCAGCGCTTTATCTACATTCTCAGCTTTGTAATGTTTGTTCTGCATTAGAGAATAAAAGATAATGGAAGTAAGTTTTCACGCGGCAGAAATTATGTTTACCTCCTTAGGAGAAGTGTTCAGGCTGATGTGTTGTTTGATTTGAAGCCAGTGTTTCAGTCTGACAGATTAAAAAACACAGCAACCCTCAAACACCTTTTTTTTAAAATATAATTCAAGCAGCAGGTTTCTTGTATTTCCACTTACAACATAACAAGAGACTGTTTACCAAATCCATACACACACGTTTTATAGCCTACATTATGTACTAATTATCATCATATACGGTTTAAGAAACACATACATGTGACCCTTTCACAGCTCAAAACATGGAACAAAACTACTTTATGAGGCACCAAAAATACTTTAAGTTCAGGAAAAATGTCATGTTAAAATAAACACATCTGTACATACATGTGTGATATAGTTAAAAGTTCACTTTTTTTGAGCTGGAATAAAAATTAAAAGGTTTTTCTGTGGATTGTGCACCAATTTTTCACCACTCTGCCCCTAAAAAAGTACCCAGAGAGCTGCTCTCTCAAACATAAAATGTATTATACAATGTATTTTATTGTCAGCCAATTCTATAAATGATAACTGAGAAAATAAAGAATAAATAGGGATAAAATACGTAGCTAAGAAAACATTTTTACTGTGTTAATGTTGCTAAAGGAAAAGTCAGAATGTTAGAATGATTCATCATGTGGGGAATATGAAAGTTTGCACCACTTTTAATGGCAGTGCATCTGATAAATGCTGAGATATTTATGTCTGGACTAAAATATATCAGAAGCATGTATTAGAACAAACATACATTCATCCATAATCTGCAGTTGAACTCTTTTGTTCCTGATGAATATAAAGTCAAAGAGGCTCATCGATCCTTGTTGGATCGTGTTCTTGCACTCATTCAGTTTCTGGTTTCTGTTTTCTCACCTGAGAAATGACCTCTGACCTTTCAATGTGACACATTCTCAGGCATGTTTGACCAAAGCCATCAACACAAAGGCCCCAGGATTCTTATCTTTGTTAAAGGATAACCACAAACTGTATCAGTGTAACCAAACAGTCGCTGTGGAGGCAACACGAGCCAGTTAATGGACACTGAAGAACACAATAAATGTCTTTATAAATACACAGGATGATAAAATATAACCTGATCTTCCTTTAAAAGTTTGAATTTTATAGCACATGAGGTGCTTAAATCAATATTATACACTTTAACTAATGCATAAACTTAAATAATCTGCTCACAACAGGGACGTTCAGGAGTCACTGAGCCTGTGGTCAGTTTGTACATTTAGATATAAGCAGGTATGTGGAGGCTCCAGCTAGAAGAAATCTGCATTTTATATCCACGAGGCTGAAAAAAATATGATTCAATGCATTTATTTGGCCTGTCTTTGCAATGAGCAGAACAAGGTGAAGGAAATGCCTTGGAGGGAGTTTTCTACCTTCTTTCATGTCATTTATTTTCCACTGTAGGCAAAAAGTTTATTCCTGTGGTTGTTTCTATGGAACTTTTTTCTAAATGCAAAATGTGTGTGGTGCACGGTAGCTATACATTTAGTTTAAAGTCAGAGTTTAGGAAGATTTTTATAGATGCATAACTTGAACATCCCCTGCATGATGTTTTCCACTGCTGACTGTCCAATAAAGGCCTAAAATCATGCAAAATATGTCTTTAATTTGGACTTCCTGCAGCCAGAGTCACAGAAAACAGAAGCAATGTTTTGGTAACAAACTAATTACAGCGACACCTGAACAGCATAAATCACTGCAGTGCATTAAAAATATCATCCGACAAATGAAACCTTTGAGAACTTTTAATGTTCAGCCAATTTTATCATTAGCTGATGTAATATACATAATTTTACTGCTTCATAACATCTATTAAAGCCACATTATTTATCATTCAAACTAAATAAATCAGATTTTTCAGCTGTAGAAATTTACTAAATAAATAGAAATAAAGTTATGCTGCAACAATTCTGTAAGAGGCTGTCGCTTAAATTTAGCTGAAAGGTCAAAGATGGTGTCGCGACCTCTGTTGTCCTTCATCAGCAGCAGGAAATATTCTCAAGCTCCGTGTGTGTGTGTGTTATGACATACGTTATGCCACTTTCACTTCCACATGTGTAACCTTCAGCTTGTGTGTGTGTGTGTGTGTGTGTGTTTACACAGGTGCCAGGAGCCCCAACGTGACCCCGAGTCACATAACGCTGTTTGTCACGTATGTTGCAGCACGTTTATTCCACAAACACACATTTGATTGTAAGTGTGAAAACACTTCAGAATATTTATTACAATTAAATATTTTCTTTTCTAATTGGAGACACTTTAGTCACAGCAGGAAAAACTGTGATGTAACTAATAATATTAACAAGAGCTCCGTTTCATGAAGCATTTCAGCACCGGTTAGTTTTCTCTCCTATTTTTTAAATTTAATTATTTATTTAATTTTACTCTATTGAGACAGTTATGTCTACAATTACAGACACATCAGGGGGACAAGGTTAAAAATCATTAAATATCTCGCTATGCTAGTGGTTATAAATTACTTAATTAAAAGTACTTATACCACACTACAAAATGTATCCAGTACAAGTAAAAGTCCTGCATTCAAAACTTACTTCAGTAAAAGTACAAAAGTTATGATTGTTATATACTGTATATGGTTAATATATTATAGGATTATATTTAATGATGCATTATATAAGCAAGATTTTACAGTTTTCCATGTAGGGCTGATTTCAACTAATTTATATACTATTTTGTTGTTTAATTAAGAAAAAAAATAAAAATAAACATTATTAAAATATTGTTTTAATTGCTTGATTGTTTTTCATATTAAATCTTGACCTGAAAAGTAACTAAAGTAACTAAACCTGGCAGCTTAATGTAGTGGAGTAAAAAGTACAAGAGAAATTCATGAGTCAAAGTTATGTTTTGTGTCGTAGAACTAACCTCTAACTAAAACGTATTAAAAAAACAAATTACTTTGAGATGATTGAACCGGAAGAGCTAAAATGGGAACTAATTTCCGGGTTTTAGGTTTCTCACACTTCCTGCAGCACTCGATCATGTATTAAAATGCGATTTAAAGAAATATCTCCAAAACCTGAGACAAAAGAAAACAAAAATTAAAGCTGCGAGCAGCGTTGACGGGTCCTCGCATCTCCACGCACGTCGGGGTGGCTGCAGGACTCGGCTGATGCACCCACGCATTTCTGCAACCGCCGGACATGGCATGTTGTCCTGGGTTTTTCACATTTAGTAGCATTCTCTCATGTCAGGAAGAGCCAAATTTGAGGTGGATCTCATGGTTTGCAGCATGACATTGCACGATTGAAAAGAAGTCGCTTCGTGTTTCCACTGGGGGGCGCTATGATTGTGTATCTGCCCATTCCATTTTGTTTCTCTAACTTGAACCCACTTCAGGGGCTAAACTAAAAACTGCATAAAGCATGTTACTTCCTGTCACAAATGGGGGGCCCCTTGACAACTTGTCAGTAATTATGTATGGCTGTGTTCAAGCTTGGCCTCTGAGCACACGTGACAAATTTAGGCAGATCAGAAAACGTAAGGTCAAGTTATACAGTCTTGTGTTTAATAGAAAAACACCATATTTTGCATCCATGCCACGCCAACATAGTGCAACTAACTACAGAGCTTTTGATTACTTTTGATCCCAAAGGCCTTATGATGGTACAGACCAAGTTTGAAGTCAAATGGGTTAAGTTTTTAGTAGGACAGTGTTTCCCTTCCATTGGCTGAAATTCGACCGCAGTTTGTTTTAAAACCACTGGGATCACTGCGGCGCATGTGTATTTTCAAATTACCATAACTCCCCGCTAATCTGTGCAATTTTAACCAATCAAATTGCCCCTGAAAGCTGTGAAACAGGGATTTCTGATGCTATTACATGCATTACGGTAATGACTGAGTACCAGCCTTTTTTTCAAAATTGTGACTTTTTTTCAACATTTTGACATTTTTTTTTTTCATGACTTTTTTTCAACATTTTGACTTTTTTTTTTCATGACTCTTTTTCAA
>CAFUXE010001718.1:48938-68253 GCA_903364295.1 Serranus cabrilla | reverse complement strand
GCTATAGTATGACTTTTTGAAAATTGGGCCATTTCGCAACATGATGTTTTTCTGTCATTTCTGGATATATTAGGCTCTAATATGTATCAACACACTGAAATTGGGACATTTTAAGCATTTTTGGGCGTTTTAAGGAATTTTAAAGTTTGACCACCTTTGACAAAAGCATTCCAAATATGGTGTTTTTCTGTCCTTTTTCAAAAAGTTTCACCCTGACACACATCAATAGACTCTAATAAAGCTATCCTGCGAATTTGGTGCATTTTTAATAAAGTTGAAAATTTCGTGAAAAAAAACGACATGCTATAGTATGACTTTTTGAAAATTTGGCTATTTCGCAACATGGTGTTTTTCTGTAATTTCTGGATATATTGTGCTCTAATATGTATCAACACACTGAAATTGGGACATTTTAAGCATTTCTGGGCGTTTTAAGGAATCTTAAAGTTTGACCACCTTTGACAAAAGCATTCCAAATATGGTGTTTTTCTGTCCTTTTTCAAAAAGTTTCACCCTGACACGTGTCAACAGACTCTAATAAAGCTATCCTGCGAATTTGGTGCATTTTTAGAAAAACTTAAAGTTTAAAATTTTAAAGAGGAAGGCAGCAGCTTACTTGAGCAGCTCGAGGATGGCCAAGACGATGTCGTTAACGTAGCAGAAACCGGAGGCCTCTGACTTCTTTGCGTGGTGGAGTCCCCCAGCCCAGTTGATGGCGATGTCTGTCTGCTGCTTGTTCAACTTCAATGCCCCAGCTGGAAGAACGAATGAACAGAGTAAAAGATATATATGACATTAATGGAACTTGGGAGTTGTTGATTCAAATGTGTTCTCTTATCTTGAAGTGTCAATAACTTACCAACAGATCCACCTGTTGAGAGCTGGCAAAACTCAAACAGACCATCAAACACCGGACAGTCCTCTCCGACATTGACTGTGAGAAAAGAACGAGACAGAAAGATGGAACACATGTGGATATTCAGAACACTTTAGCGTGCATTGAGACAAAGGCAGACACTCACATCTCTGCATCTGCTTGCTATACTCAGACATGTTGTCAGGTCTGATGGACCTCAGGAACTTAATGTAGTCATCACTGTGGTATTTCGTCATCTCTTCACCACTGGCTTTGTGTGGTCTCTGTAAACAGGTAGAAACATGATGAGGAACAGTGACAGCTCAGTAGTCATTTGGTTTATCCAATTCTGATGTAAAGTCACTGATTGGCAAGTCTGTTTCTACTCACGTGTGTACAATGTCATCTGAATATGAAAAATACTAGCATCAGTCACAAACTAAAATACATATTTTCAGTCAGTAAACACAGCCAATGCTTTTCAAGCTGAACTCACAAATTTAATTATTATTAAAAAATTCCTCTTCCACCCAACTTTTTGTCTGTCAGTCTTAGCATTATAATGATGACCTATGAAAGTATAAGACTTAAGGAATCTATTAGTATCAGCCATTTTTATGTGGCAGGTACTACTGACCTGCTATCTCCCCCTAAAGACTTCCCAGCATGATGCCATAGTGTCTGGTTGTGTGGGGTGACATAACTCACATAGATCTCCATTTTCCTGTACAGTCCATAGTTAAGAAGCAGATTGTGGGTCATGCGGATCCTGTGGGGTTTCATGGGATGGCCCTGACCATAGTAGTAGTTCCCAACGTCCCCTTGAAAAGAAAAAAAATGCCCAGAGAAGTTTATATCACAACATTTGCTTGAAAAACTTATGCTACAATGCATTCCACTGCTCTTGTGTCAAAACAACTTCATGCCAAATGAGACTAGGTGATTAATCTAATTTTATTTTCATTTACAATTTCTTCTTTCAACAATTATGAAAACAAGATTATCAAGATAAAACGACTATTGTTCCCCATTCCGTTTCACAAACATGTATTGCAAATGCAGGGCACATGTCTTTTTTCTCTGACAGAAGTATGATGACTGATGATATATGATAAACAAAATATTGAATGTTTAGGAGTTTTAAGTAGGTTGTGGCAGTGCATTATAACATATGACTAGATAAAATGTTAACAAACATTAATATATTTTTTTATTTATATTAATATAATAATTGCTTATTAGTTTTTCTTTATTCCTCTCTTTTTTGTTTTCAATTTGATTATTTGTAAAGTTCAAGACAAGATTTTCTTTCTTTGTATAGTCTTATAAATGCATGTTGAATCCAACATCAATGAGTACCGGGAATCATGGTAAATAATCATAATCTCAATATCGACCAAACTAATTAAGGCATAATCGAACAGCACTTTGCCATCAACGGCATTTTACACTGAGGACATTGACATTACTTAAAATTACGATCTGGAACATTTATATCTAAAGTGTTCAATTTGCTGGACTGTAGCTTGAATCATTCACATATTGTGACCTCTATGTTTGCCAGTACAGGAGACAGGGGTCAATAACCAGACCTATCAGTGTGCATAATTTTTATTTTTGCATAAGTAAATTAATAGAAGCGTTTAAGCAGCTGAACCATACTGCTAGTACTTCCTACACTGACATGTATCCTTTCCTAAGAGTGCAATGCATAAATCACAGGAACAATACAATGTAGCTTAACGGCACTCATTTGAATAACCACTATCTAAATAACTGACAACCGGTGCACCGGTACCCACTTCTCGGAAGTTGATAGCAATTTGTTGGGAGATTCATTCAATTAGCACCGGGTAGACTGATGGCTCCCCTGCCCCCAAATGACCAAATTAGCGTATGTAAACACATCACAATACCATTAAAGGTTTGACTAAATTAAGGGAACTGTTCGGTTTATGGGACAACTTGAAACAGAGGTGAACACCGGATGATACACTGCATGCAGCAAGCTAACAGCTAGCTAAGCATAGCATGTAGCCTAAACAGGCTAGTTAGCAAAACGAACAAGCTAACGTTAGCTTGCTACACCGGCTAGCTAGCATGCTCGTACTGCACACTTTTCAAAAATGAATGTTACATTTCCTAAATATAATCACGCCTTCAATGCCGATTCAATATTGAAGAAACTGAGGTGCACACGTTGGATAATTACCGTCATAGTAATAGCAAACTTTTTTCTTTGTTCCTTGAGACAGCGCCATTTTACACCAATTACCCCACTGTTTCGTGCAAACCGGCTTCTCTCTTGCACCAGGGAACTAGCGCTGGGCTCTTGTCAACCAATCACAGAAACTCAACCGCCCGGTTGGGAGGCGCCGGTAATACAAACGAAGGACCGCCGAGGTTGCAGCAGTTACATCCAGACAGTGTCTAGACTGGCACAGAACCTTATTTTTACAGTCTATGCACAGAACACACAGCACAAGTGTTTAGTCTTTAATTGATTAATGTAGGGGCGAGCTCATTTCCAATGTTTAGCAATTACTAATCCCAAACAACTTTATATTAACAGTTATAACAATTAATGTAAAGATATATAACTTTTAGGCATCAAGTATAAGTAACAGTGATGTAGGAAGAATGACCCACTTTCTATAGTGCATTACACTCCAAATAACATAACGTATATAAAAATGTAAATATTTTAAAAGGAAAGGCAATAGTGTAAATAATACAGAAAAGGTGGCCAATAAAATTAATTTTCTTTAAAAAAAAAAAATACTGTTGTATTTTAATGATATGAGGACATTCCTTATTGCTTAAAAAATCCAAAAGACAACAATGAGAGATTTTCTTTTGAGAATTTTGCTTTCTGGAAGTGACATTTCCCACATTTCTCACATTTAATTACCCCCTTTGCAGCCAGCAATATATTTCAGTAAGAGTCCTACATCAGTGTCCAGGAAACATTTTGTTCTGGGCTCATCTAAAACAACTGGTTACCCTTGGGCTGAAAATTCCCGAACATATTTATCAAGTTTCTCCTTCTCTCTCTCACCGATTCTCTCCCAACCGAGGCTACTGTCATATTCACCACCTCATTAGCCAAATATGAAATACATTGTGACAATTAAATCCTTATAAACAGTGACGATCTTACTCAGACACTATTGTAAGTGCTATTTACTTCACCTCTGGAGTATCATGTGAAAATATCTAAACATTGTATTTCAACAATGTCATTATCAGGATAGAGCAATTCAGTAGCAAAACACCAATATTTAACTCAGTATTTAAATGTGATTAGCTCACGACGTAGAAGCGATTAACCGCAGACGAAGTCAATTTTGCAGTTTTGAGTTCGAGTCCAGCTCTAAACGATCCTGCGAACGTTCTATTTTCATAAATGTCTTTTTTGTTAGGTGGCTGTGATGTAGTGTTTATTTAAACAACAATGTTTTCCACAGTAGATAGGAGATGCGACCCGGAAATCGCCACTAATGTGTTTAATAAATATGTGACGAATCTGCTAACTGACGCAAAACACAGCTGCATACACGAGAACGGCAACCAGATAGTGTGGAAACCAGTAGGGACACAACACCGGCACACGCGCTCTGCGCGCGCCAAACAAACAAACAAACAAACACCAAACAGATTCGATTCAAGCCAAAACTTGTTTCTTCAAGTACAGTGCACACTCGGCGCCTATTCGGCTTTTCCAATATCACACACCGAGCACGGACGCTCACCTGTTGTTTTTGTTGTTGTTGCTGTTGGTCAACCTCTGGTGCAGGGGCCAACCAGAGGCACTTCCTGGGCGGGGTTAAATTGCCATTTTGGCGCGCAATTGAGCCACCAGGTGAAATGGACTAATCCATTTTTGTTTTA
Organism: Serranus cabrilla; assembly: GCA_903364295.1. NCBI lineage: Eukaryota > Metazoa > Chordata > Actinopteri > Perciformes > Serranidae > Serranus > Serranus cabrilla. Next base: position 63,506 of record CAFUXE010001718.1, on the reverse strand, counting down.
GTGTTGGTTTGTTTCCTTATTTAGGGGATATCAACTTAATTAAGAAGCCATATGTTGGGCATTTCGGTTGTATTATGTTTATACAACATATGTGATATTTATTTTGTCATTTTTTGTGTGTATGCCTCCAGCAATGGTAAAAAGAAAAAAACAACCCATTTAATGATTATTGGTATGCCCGGGGGAGGGGCAGTTCTCTACCTGAGAGATTTGGAGTTGGAGCTGGTGATAGATGACTGCTGTATACATTGCAAGTTTCCCTGTAAATACTTTTTTTTATGTTCCTGTTTGTTTGTTTGTTTGTTTTAGGTTCCTGGGAGAAATTTTTGCTTTACCTCAATGTATATATTTTTCAACTGTTTGCATTTGGTGTTAATAAAACCACACAAACGGGAGTTTCTTCGGCTGTGCCATCATTTTATCTGTTTTAAAAACGAACCCACGACATGGACATCTCATAAAATGGTGTTTTTCTGACATTTCTGGCCATAATATGCTCTAATATGTATCAGCAGACTCTAATTGGGATATTTTAAGCATGTCTAGGCATTTTGAAATTTTACCATTTTTGACAAAATCGACATACTATAGTATGACTTTTTCCAAGTTTTGACAACCCATAAAATTGTGATTTTCTGTCATTTCTGCAAACTACACTACTACAAGTATTAACAGAACATAAGACAATTTTGAGCATTTCAGGGCATTTTTAAATGTTATGACTTTTCATGAAAATTTTCGACATGCTATAGTATGACTTTTTGTTCCCCCAGTTTTTTTTTTTTAATCCCATAAAATGGTGATTTTCTTACATTTCTGGCCATATTGTGCTCTATTATGTGTCGACAGACCAAGTAAGACTATTTTAAACATTTTTTTTTTATTATTTTATTTTTTTTTACAAAAATTGACATAGCCTACTATAGTATGACTTTTTTCAGGTTTTGACATCCCATAACAATGGTGTTTTTCTGTCATTTCTGGACAAACTACACTACTACATGCATTGATTGAAACTGATTATGCATATGAATGCGACTGGCAGAATGAGAAACCACACAATAGGTGATCAGCTTTGTTGCATTCCCCACAATGGCCACCAGGTGTCAGTGTAAACTCACATGTGATTCACTGTAACTTCCAAATCTCTGCAGACTCTGTCATCGCTGAATGAGACATGCAGCTCCCTGGAGCGGATCATGTATAGTATGCAGTGCAAACAAAACAGTGATATAGAAGATAAACACAACACTGTGAAGATTAACTCCTTGTGAACCTGCCATAAATAATATTCAACTGACTGTACCTGCTGCTAGTGTAAAGATGTGTAAAGATACACACAATACAACTTTGAGCTGTGATGGTTTTTCTTGGTATTTAGAGACACTTGTTATAAAATAAATTTACTGTTTGAGCTCAAGAAATCATCTGCATCAAGAGGCAGAGTATCAATGTGGAGCCAGAGCTTCCTTTAAATAATTTATAATTGTTTGAAGGCTGGGTCCAAATGTAGCTCAGATCTCAACTCATCATATCACCATGAGAACTAGGTCAGTTTATCCAGAGCAGGACTGCTGTGTGCAGTTAACCAGAGTCAGGAGGCCTCCTTCAAATGGAAGAAAAACTGTAGATGTGAAGGAGGCGGAGTGTGTGTGGGGGGCAGAGGTAATGGTGCTGATCTCAGGGCTGTAACACTAATAGAGGGCCGGGGGTCATTGGTGCTAACATGGTAGTGTTGGTGGGTTCAATTATCTCCAAACCAATCAGCTGCACACATGTGGGTGTTTCTTGTTTCATGGAGAGTGACAGAATGGCTCGTGTGGTGTGCTGAGTGAGAGTGTCTTATTTATGTTTCTTTATTTGAAGGACTAGAGTCAGGCTGATTTATTCGTTGCCTGATTTTATCAGCTGATATTGGCCTACCACAGAGAAATCAGGATATATTGGCGTATATGTTCTCCAATATGTGCAGATGTGGAAAATTGTGGTTGGGTTGATTTAGATACTGTGTTAGTCATGTCTTTTGTTTTCTATGTATTCTTTAAATAGTCTGCAATTGCTTGATACTCTACATGGTTTATTTAGCTTTCATTTTATTTCAAATCATTCTTTAATTTCCCAGCATTCATTCATTTCTAGGATTGGTTGACAATGTGATAGATTGTATGTTTATGGTGTAATGTCAAATGTTCTTTAATAAAGTTATTTTTTAAAGATATAACCCTTCTGTGTACCTTTGCAAAGTTATATCAACACAAATTGTTGCATATAGACAAGGGTCAATTTGCATCCCAGCTCAAACACTGGCAACATCAGCTGCCATATCAGTGATTTATGACATTTTTCCATCTAAAATCAGTATCAGTATCTGTGTCTGCATCTGTCAAATCTCTATTCAGGACAAAGGGTGAAAAATATGTTTGACAGCTTGTGATATAGCGCTATATAATAAACAGGCTTGACATGTTTATTTGATGCTTTGCAAGAGCAAGGGGCAATCTAATACTGGTTAGTAATTACATGAATATGGAGAATAAAACTTTATTGATATCGAAGATATCAAAGTTTATGGCATAGCCTAATGAACCTGATCACTCCTACTGTAATGCCATATTTGCTGATGTCACGATGATGTGTCCTTTTAAAGCTGATGTCAAAGTGAAACCATGTCACTGTGTCACTATAGCAACAGTTGGACATTACAAGACGATGGCGAAATGTAATGTAACAGCACCACAAGAAGAAACCCGATCTCATGTCAGTTACTTAAAAAAAAAATCTAGATACATTTTGCTAACTTTAGCCTCATCATGCAGTAGCAGTCAAACCCCTGAGTGTCTTTTAGAGGGCTGGGGAACAGTGGGGCTTTAGTGGGACATAACATGCCAACAGTAGATGCCACATGTAAGTAGCATACATTATCTGAAAGCTGGGAACATGAAGGATGATTTGAGATGTTGTGTGTCAAGTTGTTCTAGTCATAAATAATAAATACAAATAGATTAATAGGGTTAAAACATTGCCATGCTCAAGTCTCATAGGTTGTTGGAGCAATTTGGGGGTTGATGCAATTCATAAAACATATTAAGTGCTTAATTTATACATTTTTGACCACTCCAGAATTAATAAAAAAAAATGGCCAAAAGTCCTTCTAAACTTGACATCATAAAAAAAACCATGCTGTGATTTGGTATCAAAAACTTTTTGGTGATCTCAGCAATTGTGATTGAATGGCAAGCACTTCCTTTCTGGAAAGTACTCAAAAACCCCTAATTGTCAATTTACGTTGGAAAGTCATACACCCTCTGAACACCCTCGCTTTTATGGTTGTAAAGTTTAATGAGGCTGTGGTTATCTCAGAGGACACAGCAGCTCATTTTATACAGTGAGGTCAAGTTTCAGAAAATGGTCAAATGGAGCATTATTTTGCACCTTTCTTGACAAAATTTCATACCATGGTTGGTACCAGTGGATTCTTAGATCTTCTAGTTTCATATGATCTTGGTATTAAAACTCAAATATGGCAAGAAATAATGTAGCTGCTCTAATTTAATGGTTTTATTATTATTATTTGTCTTATTTGCAAATACCAAAGTCATTTTAAACATCAAAGTCTATAAAGCTTTGTCCCTTTGCTTTTAATTGTTAAAATAAGTGGATGAATTAAAATTGCGTAACCCTTATACTTACTTTACTGCCAATGGGTGTTTGTCGAGGCTAGAGTCAATTAAAAACTTTTAATGTGACAAACAGTCTGCAGGCCCAATCACTAAACTATACTACTTTTGAAAACATCTACTCTAATGGTGCACTTGTAGTTGTGAATATATTTAATGAAAGACTGTACAGAGACAATACATTTTAATGTTTAAAATGATAAATCTTTTGTTTTTGTAAATATACACTCCGAATTTCAGTCATTCTGTTTTTATTTACATTTCAGACAGCACCCTAACTTTTTTGGAACTGGGGTTATAATAAATTAATATGTATTATTATTATAGGTTAAGCTACGCAGCTGTATATGAAGTAATTAAATTTACCCCAAACTTCTTCTGCTGCAGCATTAAAGTGATGCTTGGGCATCAATATATCACTAATTACAATCAAGTAATACATGATTCTGTATTATGAGTACTTTTACTTGTACTTTAAGTGTATTTTTGACGCTTTGTATTGCTACTTTTACTTGAGTAAATAATCAAAATACTTCTTCCACCTGTGCTACTGTGTAACACATGTAATGCATGATGTAAATGACCATGAAGACACATAAACGGGCAGGTAACCAACATTTATTTACCATTATCAACTTTACAATAAAACCAGTAACATCTGTCAACATTAGCAAAATAAAGAACAGAAATCAATCCAATGTATTTACAGAGACAAAGCTGATTCAGGCTCACATACGACAGATAAACAACTCTGCTTCATATCAAACCGCAACAGTGAACATAGCAAGCTTAAGTGTTCTTTTTTCATAGTAAGGTAAAAATCAAAGTTGTCTATTTTTTTTTTCTTTAAACAAACAAGTAATAGCTTCTCTGAATCTTTAAGATGGTTCTCTATAATACACCACAAAATACTTCAAATTTGGGTTAAAATATAGGAATGTAAAAAGTTGGCGAGTCTCTTAATTTTCTGATTTCATTTTTTTTTTTTTTGCTCTATTCAGTCATTTCAAGTGGTGGTGGTTTCCTAGTAGCTTCATTCCTTCAGCAAGGAGGCATCTTGATCTGTAGATTTTTAGGGAAAAGATGCTTTGACTCCATCCATCCTTCATCCGTCTATACTTCATGGTGTCATTTGCTCGCGTTCTAGCCATTAAAATCCAATTTCCACATAGCGACCAGCCCACAGTCTCCAACTCAGTCCAGGTCCAGATGTCGAGCAATAACCAGGGAAGTGATCTAGTGAATCTAGTCTGTCGTCTTGTTATCATGACGAAAAGTGGCACGTCGAAGGAGTCTCTCACATACATGTGTATATATTTACATATACATATATCCATATACATATGTATACATATACACATATATATATAAATATATATATATATTCTCTTAAATTTTCTCTCTCTCTCTTGAAAAACAGTTCACCCAGTTCATTGTGAGCTTCAGGTACAATCACTCTTTCTTTTCAGAGGGAGCGGGGGTCGAGCTGCTCTCCTCTGTTGGTTTCGTGGCCTCGGGGGCCGGAGCAGCCGCTTCCTTGGCCTCCTCCTTGGGGGCCTCCTCTTTAGCCGGCCCCTCCTCTGCCTTTGGGGCCTCGGCAGGAGCCGGAGCCGCAGCCTCAGCTGCAGCCTCCTCCTTCACCTCCTCCTTCTTCTCCTCAGCGAGAGCAGCGTCTCCGTTCTCAGCGGGCTTCTCCTCAGAGGGGGCGGCAGCAGCAGCAGCGGCTTCCTCTTTGACGGCCTCGCTCTTCTTGCTCTTCTTCAGATTCAGTTTGAAGTTGAAGGATTTCTTCAGGGAGAACTTCTTCTTCTTCTTCTTGGGGGTCTCCTTAGCTGCAGCCTCGCCTTCAGGTTTGGCTGCCTCTCCATCTGCAGCGGGCGCTGGCTCAATAGCGTCTCCTCCCGCGGCAGCTTCAGGCTCCTTGGCTGCCTCGGCTGAGCCGTTGGTGGCGGCAGCATCCCCATCAGGCTTTGTGGAGACGTCACCATTGGTTTTCACATGTCCATTCTCCTAAAAATGGTTGACAGAGAATAAGTCATCTGATTCTAAAATCATTGTTTACATTCAAAAAACCTCTCTGCACATGCATGAAAGACACAGGGGAGCGATTTTAGACGTGCATTTCACATTTATTTTCAGAGCATCGTCGTGCTCATCAATTAACCACCGTGTCGCCTGGCTCAGAGGCGACGCCTTGCAGTACCCTAATCAGGCGACAGGCGGCGGTAGCGCCTCACAGACCGCCTAAGGTACCAGACAGACATCGGCTCAACAAAGACGAGACTGGAGCTCATCGATGGAAGAATGAAAACACTTCCAATTGATGATTTTTTTTGCTTGTTTTGGTTTTTTACCAAACAAACTAGCCTGGAATGCAAACTGCTCAATGGATACAAAAATAAAATCTATTTTTGTGATGACTTATTAGTGAAATTAATATTTAATATCAATTTACATTCATAATTATTCAATAACGGTCACAAGTATCATGTATATGACTAACTATGACTCTTTTCATTGATATATTTTTTTTGTAAAGTCCCAATTTGCAAAAAGGGTGTCCAGACAACAGCCAGTGTTTTAAACAGGGAGGAGTAGTGCCTACGTGCGCTCGCGCCCCCCTCCCCCTTTAATGCCTGGCACTATCAAACACGTTGTGCGGATTTTGGGTTAGACCTCAGCCACAAATAAACACATAGTTACTCAACATACTTCAACTTCAACGGAGATTAATAACAACACGCTGGCTCATTTTTTTTTTTAGTTTTTGGGGGGTGCTCTGTGACCAGCCCATAAGCAGGAGACAGCGATGCTGAAAGCCCCACCTGACTTGCCCCAAAATGTCCTCATATACAAGTTTAATCGATTCAGCGTCGACTAAAAATATTCAACTTAAAACTATTTCTACTTATCTCCCCCATTGAAAAAAAAGAGTGATAGTAGTCTGGGTAATTACCTGTCCGTTGGTTTTGACAGCCGCACCATCAGCGGCAGCAGCGTTCGCCTCCGCGGCCACATCTCCCTTGGATGACTGGGAACCCATTGTCTTCGGTGAGTTTTTCGTGTCTTCTAAAGCAAATTAAAAAGAAAAACTAAAAAAGAGTGGTTATAAGTTAATCCAACCCCAGGTCGAGTTACGTATCCAGCGGTGAAAGGATAAAAAGTGTGCGTTTTTTTTCTTCAAACAGCAGCTACTTCCCCTGCTTGCTCCTGTGGTCGGACTTGTCACCCCAGTAGAGAGAGACCCTCTAAACTCAACACTGGTTGAACGCAACGCTTCAACATACAGCAGGTTCAAGGCACCACCCGTAGGCGGGACCTACTGTGGTCTGACCAATCAGCTCACAGACCGAGGGCAAGTCTAGACAGCTCTGGCCAATCACCCCTGACTCTCTAATTGTCCCCGCCCATCAGGAGGACCCCCAGCATTGAAATCAATTTAGTTCAGCTAAATTCGGTATTTTATAGGCTTGAAAGTAGAAAACAACATGGTATCAAGATAAAAGATCAACTCTTTTTCCGCCATGAAATCATTCATTTTCTCTCCTTTTATCAGTGTGGTGTCTCTGTGTGTTTATGCAGTTCCTATGATGGTTTGGTATTCAGTCAGAAATGGGAAATATCTACTTCACTTAGACCATTTTGCTAGCATTCAGACAAGAAGGAGGACTACTTAAAGGTTAATTATTACAGTATTTTTATGTGTGGGTGTATAAGTGTGTGTTGAAGTTCCCAGACAAGTGCCTCACTACACTGCACTGGTGTAAACATAACAAACCTGTATTAGGAATGACTGAATGAGTGTTGAAAGGGACTCAGTTCACTGAAACAGTTTACTTACACAGCGTTTAGATTGACTGATACCAGTCAACCAACAGTTCATGTTAGTATGCATATTAATGTTGTTTATAAATGTCAAGAAATAGAGATAAATGCCTGTTTATTTAGTGTATGTATAATAGTCTCAAACCAGAAAAATACTACATTTACAATCATTAAAGACCAGGAAAATCAGCAAACTGCAAGTTTTTTTCATTTATGATAAATCAGTTGTCAACAATGTTGCGGATGATTTTCTGTGGATCGATTAATCAGCTGATGGTTTCAGTTCTGATTCCTCTGATTGTCTCATGATGTAATAATGGAACAGTTTCACTTTGGGATATTTTCTTAAGCAAGCAGGGATGATACTGAAAGTGTCCCTTTCGTTTCAGTATCACTAAAGATGCTTACAGAGCTTAAATTACAACTTGATTCAGCGGTTAGAGTTTCAGTAAAATGTAACAGGTGTTGCCAGAAGCATATTTTTTTTTATCAGATATGATTCAGGATCCTGTTATGTAATGACAAGATGATGAGTAGATAATGACATAAAGCCAGTAATATGTATGTTTTATATGTTCTCTTTCATTTATCGAATGTGGAAAATTCCCAAATGCCCTAACAATTCTGCAGAAAGAGATTGTGCAACTCAGCATGTGACCATTTATCATCAGCTGTAGCCGGTCAGTTAGCCTGGCAATGCATTGAAATAAGTGAATTATGAAGGTCATGAGATCGTGGTCACAGTGTCTCAGAAGTAAGTGCAAAGTATCTGGCAGGTGGTCTGATGCAGGGCAAGGAATGTGACCAAATGTACAGGTGAAAAGTTCAGTGGGAAAATGAGTATTTTCCCCTCTCTCCAGGCGCGCCCTTCTCCTCTCTCTCTATCCGTCTCTGCCAGTCTGAGCAGCTGAATAGTAAAATGGACCTACTTTTGTTATACAATGGTGAATACGGGTTTAATCCATTGTTCGATGTTGTGCTCTCATTATGGACATGGGGACATGGTGATCTGACTGCAGAACAGGATCAGCGTTGGGACTAACAGCATGTCACGCTGTCTCCTCATGGCTCCATGACTAGATCTGTTGTTCACTTCCGCTTGTCAACAACATACCAAGAGCAAAATATGTCAATGTGATGATCATGCACATTCCACCTGATCATTTTCTCCCACACACATTCCTTGCAACAGCTGTTAAAGCTACAAATCTAAGACAGGGGAGGAAAAGACTTCAGTGTTCAATGTCACAAATGGTCTTTGCTGCGACCAATCAGCCTAATTGATTTTGCAAGACTTGAGAACATTGGAATGCGTGTCAGCAGCCCATCGTGATGCTAAATCCACCAGTTGTCCACGTCACATGTAAGTCAATGCACACTTTGGCCATATTACATAATTTAAAAAATATGTGTTTATAATGCTGTTAAGAGAGTTACATAAGTATGTCACAATCCATGCAAACATCTTATAAATATGGTAGATACCATATTGTAAAAACACATTATACAATGAAAAATGCCATACTCATGTGGCTGTATTGGTGGGATCACTCAATGAGTTTAAGTTCTTATTAAAGGTGAAATTCTCTTGATTTTGTTCACGTTTATAATAAAAACATTTTCCAGCCCCTCTGCCTACCCCTCAATGTATCCAACCACCACAACATTGGAGTCTCTCTGTAATAAAGCCAATGGGTAACTTAGAGGTCCCGTCCCCCAGTTTGGGAACCATCGCCTGATGATGTTTTAGATATTTATCAGCCTAACTTCCTTTGCTAAACTGGCTCAATAACAATGTCTGTACACTGAATTTAAAGTTATAGGCTGCAGCTGGTTACCTTAGTGTAGCATAAAGACCTGAAGTATGCAGCTAGCCTGTCCCAAACTGTTGCCACAAAGATAAAACCACACTATTATCTGAAATATCATTGTTTATTATAGATTTATTATTTCAATGTACTAGGCACCTAAAGCCAAACTACAAAAATGATATTCACAATGTGTTTGCATATTTCATCAACCAAAAAATAGGTATAGGTCGCTTATTACAACTCATATTTACATTTGTTATGTGGCCGCAACCTCAGGTGATGGAGTACAAAGAAGGACAAAGTTAGTTTAGAAAGGACAGGAGTGGTTTGTCAAAAAAACACAGGATCCTGGTGTTCGTGACCTGGATCCAACGGAAAGTCAGTGTTGAGTTGGTTATCAGAATCAGAATCTGGATCAGAAATACTTTTTTGATCCATTTGGTTTGCTCCAGTTACTCCAATAACAATAGAAAGATAGTATTGTATGTTATATGTTACGTTTTATGATAACCAAGTATTTTTTTGCCTAAGCATAACCAAATTCCACGACACAGCATTAACCATATGACAAAAAAAGTCATGTGACAGTCATGGTCACATCATTAAAACAACTACTGTGCATTTGCTGGACAAGTTATGTATGGAGGTCATGTATGTCAACAGCCTACTCTCTCATGTAGTATGAGGATGTGTTGCATAGTTCTGATGTGGAGGCTGAAGAGAAGTCCTCTTGTATTATTCACAAAAGTCTGCCATTCTTCCCCTCTCTTCATTTCAGTAAGTAGCAGCACATCACGAATGTAAACAGGATTATTATGGAGTGTTGAAGTGTTTTTATTGCTGTGTTGGCAGGCCTGGATTTTTTTATATGCATCCAAACATGATAAAACCTCCATCAAGCCTTTTCTTACTCTCCTTCCTGTGCTCACACTGAGAGGACAACCTTTTCTCACACACACATCACGCTGTATCTATCTAGCTGGCCTTGTAAATGTCATAATAATGTGTCCACTGTGTACTGTGGAATGCCTGGCACGCAGGCCCTCCCGTCTCCTCAAGCCATCTTCTCCTGTGAATGGGCTTCTTCAGCCTGCTTGAGGTAACTCAGCCCGGGGGGGAGGACGGGAGGCCGCGAGAGAGAAGCCATCATGGTTAACTTTTGCAGATGGAACTACATCAAGTGCTCCTTTCTTCTTCCTCTTCCATGTAAGCCCAGTCCCTGTGTGATGGTAATGACGGCGGGCAGTGACGAGGCGCAGGCTCATCGTCTCCTCATCACCGCACTTGACACTTTTGCTCTGTGTAATGTGTGTCTGTGTGTGTTTGCACATGTGCGTCTGTGTGTTATGTGCATATAAGGGAAGCATTGTCATGGGACCAGTGAGCGTCAGGGGGTGAAAGGCACAGAGAAGCAATCTTTCACACATAGACACGCATTATGTACCCGCACACACACACACACACATACAAAGCAAGGAGGGCATCAGCTGTGACAGAGTTCATATAGATGGGCCGGGGGTTGGAATGCAGAGAGGAGGGGGTTTGATCTGTGTGATAGAAGCTGAGGCCTTAGTTGGAAAGAAAGAAACAGTGGGGGAGAAAGAAGACAGCCAGAGGTACTGTAGGTGCAGGCTTATTATTTGTTTGTTTGGATGTGACTGACAAAAGAGTGACGTGCTGATAGCTGAGTGATAGCATCAGGTGGGGCCAGAGGATGTGATAAGAACCCATCAAAACAACATTAAACACATAAACAAATCTGCATGAGGGATGGATTCTGGGATTGGGAGGAGGAGCAACATGTGTTACAAGAACTGAGAGTAGATGAGCCATGTTTAAACGATGGAAGATTTCTTCCTTTCTTCAACGACTGGATAGTTTCAAACCAGTAACTAAAGATTGCACCATTCCAATTTCAAGTATGTCCAAGCAAGTAAAGACTTTAGTTATGTTGCAATTTCTAGGACATTTCTTTAGTGCTGTGTATTCAAAATCATTTAACTATATTAACAGGAAGTTACTGTTCAGTATCAGCGGTTGTTTTTGGAGCCAAGTGATATATTAAAATGATTTAAGGTCCTTTTGCACCAAGCACAGATTATGTTATACCTACAGGTCATATGTCTCAGCTACCTTTTCTGCTTATGCATTCATCAGTGGGATTTTTTTTGACATTGCATTGTGATGGAGAATCAGAGAAATAAGCTAAGCAAACCTTATCAGTAGATCAACTCACTACCCCTCCGTGACGACCTGTGTTTACCATTTTTCTTATGCGAAATTGCTTTATTCAGTTTTTGCAGGTTCTAATCACTAAATTTGGCAGTTGGCTTATATATAACTCTGTGGAATCTAATCAAACTGTAGAGTCAATTCATGCTGACAGCTTCTAATAATGTAACATTCATAAATTCTGAGCTGAATAAATGCTCCCATAATTAACCATTATATTAGAGTTGGATAAAATGACAAACCAATCAAGGAAGGAATATCAACAAGCCAGCTCATCATTGTGGATACAAGTTTAACAGAAAAGAAAGGATCATTGTTGTGAGAACAATGCAGAATCGAGCATGAGGAGGATTTTTTTTTTAAAGATCATTGTATGAATCATGGGCACTTTGTGGCCTGCTGTACGGTAGGTAAACACTCAGTGATATTTACCTTTCCTCTGAGGAAGTCACCTAACTCTCTCATGACTGTGTTGTACTGAGTCATGGAGTGCCCGTGTGAGGAAGGTGCTTTCCAATCAAGTAGTCGTCTCATGGGGAAACTGAAAGTATGAAGTCATATTCATAAACAGCAATAATTTACTATTTCATAGCAGGACTTTGGACAAAACATATAATTTTTTTTATTGATGGTTTGGACTTTAGTTGAATGTTCATGGTTCATGGTTTGCAAAAGCCTTGACATTTACGACATGACAGCTTCAAAGAGCAGATATCAGATTAGTCTCTCTGCCTCAACCAGTCATTCACCACCAACCACCTCAGACGTCCGGAAAAGGATTATTAAGATCCTGTTACCTCATTGGAAGTCTAATGGAGCCAATCCTGCCCTTTAACTTTCTCCATTGCTTGCTGTCACCTTGTCACACCATGCTAAACCGCTCAGCCTCAGGGGGCACTCTCAGTTGTCCCCACCCTTTGACCCCATCTCCTACCACCCTTTGATCGCATGGTGGAGGTCTCAGCCCGAGGCTCATCATACAGAGTGCTGACTTCATCTCTCGGCCACTGTGGCTTTTATCCCGTGGCAGTCCTAATTCATTTTCATGTCAGCTACTTCTTCTTAAGTTATGTATGATCCCGTAGCCCACCCCTCGCTTTATTTCTGTCGGGCTGCCATCAATGAAGCTTTGTGTATGTATTCCTGGATGTTGCGCTGTGGCTCAGCTCTGTCTCCCAAAGGCTCCATTGTTCTGCGCTTCATCGGCCTATGGATGAGCATCACAAGGTAGAACTGGCTGGGTAAAGACAGTGGAGGGAAGAGATAGAGAGACCGAGGGGACAAAGGATTATGGGTATTAAATCAGCAGAAACTGAGCTGATCGCTGTAGATAATGTGCCGAAAGATAACGAATGCTCTATCTTGAAACCCATCGGCTATCGGTCTGATGACGATTTAGCCTCGAGGGCAACGGACAATATTTATGGGGTTTCGGTGTAGCCAGTAAATATCCGGGCCAAGCAAGACTTCCTCATCCATACGCTGGTCACTGTTTCAGTCTGATTAGCAAATTGAGACACGAAAATGGGGTTGGAGGTCAGGGACGATGTCTACATAACATAAGAATGGCTGCTCAAAAGGGCATTTTTCTAGCTTTAGATCAAGTTAAGTGAATTGTTGAGTGAATGGTTAACTGTTAATAAATGCACAATTAAGTATGTATTCATCTAAATAAACCAACAACACCTTAATAAAGGTTTAACAATAACATATTAGGTAAGTAAGTAAAACTAGGAACTCATTAATTACAAAATCTACAGTTTTCAAAATAAATACTTGTGCAGTTTGCCAATGAATAAATATCACAAAGGATTAGCAAATAACTGCTTTCTGTTGCATCTGTGTTTTAGAGAATGTCCCAACGTTTTCTGGACAAAACTAGTTATTTTCAAATGTGTTTTTAATCCAACTGTTTATAGTTATATATTCCTATTAACACATGATTATGTCAATAAGCATCTTATAGGACTTAAAAGGATTTTTTTTACCTTTTACTTAATGCACATTACAAGGACCAATAACAAACAAACCAAACCAAAAACATCAAACCTTCGTGACAGACGAACAAGCAATTTAATATTTGGATGATTAAGTCAAATTTTTGTAAAGCATACAGTCCCTGCCCTGGATTATAATCAGTCATTTTAATCAAAGCCAGCCGAGCTGCGGTCAATATCTCTTAAGTGCTCGCTCAATCGTATAAGCACTGATTCCCAGAGCTCGTGGGGGGACAATAGATAGCATATGGCTTAGCGTTTGAGCTGACAGATGTCCACGCTTGACAAATAAGAGAGAAGGAAAAAAATAATCATGACTTTAGCTTTGAGCCTGTGTGGCCTGGGGTCAAGCGGGTCAGAGTTTGGGGGCAAACAACAATGGTTCAAGGAAATGGGGAGGTGGGGAGTTGCAGTACACCAGTCTTGTTAAATGCCAGCTAAGTAGGTCACATTAACATGTTGTCTGGAGTGACAAAGAAGCAGTTTGACTATACAGTTACAGTCCTTTTTTGTTCCTTTTTCTCTGGGTTTGAGAGGTTTCAGTGTTGAAAAAGAAATTGTAATAAAAAGTCCAATAAGCAGTTTCATGTAAGTGTTTGGGACTTTCCACTTACAACCAATGGATCACCCTGCCAAGCAAACTCATTTTACATTTTACTTTCACTTTCAGCCTACTTCTTCTTACTCCATCTCTCATGGAGTTATGGTCAGAGAGGGGGAATCCCTGTGGGGATTTCCCTCGAGAAGGTGTTACTGTATCACAGTATAAATACTGTAGTAGAGAGAAGACCTTCTGTCTTTTCGGTTTTTTTGTAAAGCAAAGGGAAAATTTCCCTGTTTTTTATGGAGTACTACTGGAAACCTTTATTTTGAAATAGGCCCACATTTTGAGGAAATAGAGCATAGTTTGTCATAAATGTGGAATTTTAACCTTGATGTTACTCATCAATGAAGAAATTACCCGACTCAGCCTTCCAGTCTGTCTTTGTCTAACATACTGTACACACACACACACACACACACACA
>CAFUXE010001718.1:28392-41914 GCA_903364295.1 Serranus cabrilla | reverse complement strand
ACAGAATCATACGTGGCACCAATTACTCGGTCTCAGCCTGTCAACTGGACGAGAGCAAAGCCAGAGGAAGTCAAAATGACAGCTGAGCGTCTCCTTAGCCTCCACTGTGGGGTTAGAGGCTTCCACTATAGCAGGGACACACATCTCTGATCTGACATGTGAATCTCTATCTCTCTGTGTAACATTAAACCAATACAGTACATCAGTATTCTATTGACTTTATAGCCACGCTTTGCTCTATAGGGACGGCAATGTTGGCCTGGCTGTTGGTCCAGACTAAAATATCCCAGCCTCTATTGACTCCATACAGTGCCTTCTAGTTCAACCAAAAGCTGAAGATATTTTTAGCCAACCAAAATGTTAAAATTAACTTTTATGAACTGAAAACAAACTGTGATTGGGTCAAAAATGTTAAGAAAAAACAAACAAAAGTGCACCATGGTAGCGACCTTTCAATCCCAAAGTAGCCATGCCCAAGAAACATCCATCTATTTTACTTTTAATGTGACCATAGTTTACAAAATGATCACCATGCTCTATTGAAGAAGACTTGAAATAGCGATTGAGACCATGAAATTAATTACGAAGTTTACTGTGGTAAAATAAAATCAATTGAGAAGTAGGTACATTTTCTCATAGACCTCTATACAGTTAGACTGAAGACGCCCCCTGGCTTTACTTCTTGGCCTGGAGGTTGGTGATTGACAAATAAAAAACATTCCCAACTGCCTCATGATAACATAAGTAGGTTTGTCATTGTCAGCATTCTATGTTAGCATTTAGCTCTGTTACCATTTAGCTAGATGTAAAATATCTGCTACTTGACCAAATGTATTTTGATTAAAAAAATAATGCAGGTTTCAAGCGTGTATGTGATTAATTATTGATCACAGATTTTTTTATGCCAAGGTCATTACCTGAACTGAGCACAGTGCAACATTTTAATTGGATTCCACCCAAGTATCCATAATATATTTTATTACTATTATTAAGCTGGACTTTAGAGTTCCATTATCTTAATACTGCTGCAGCAGCTTTTCCATCCTGCCACAAATAAAACCTAATGAATTGTAATTGTGTGACGTTATCCCAGTAAATGATACTGTATATCAGCACAGAACATCTGCTATGGCAATCCAACCACATTGGTCATAAAAATCACTTTCAGTGCCACAGCGTTTTGAGTCTGCATGTGTGTGAGCCTGCACCAGAATGTCACTGCATCCTTTGGTCAACTGATTATAAAGTGTCAAAGTGAAATCAAACAAATGCTATTTCTTTTCAAAAGAGTGTCTATTTCTGAAGTGCATCCACCAGAAGTGAAGGAACGTCCTTGATCTGCTGTTGGCGATCAACAGATGGCTGATTAGCATTTCCAAATCTGTAGTCAAACTCTGGAATGAAATGGGGAATGATTGGAATTCAGCTGGAGACTTTGTCTGCTCACACACCATTGAACAGTCTCTTTCTCTTGCCTTTCCTCCTTTTGATTAGCAAGTGAAACATTATTCTGATGGCTCATTGATTGCCTGGGAGTTTTACACAGATAGACAGTATTTATGGCTGCGTGCCCGTGGAAAAACACACACTAGAGCACCGCAATTTACTTCTCCTTTCACACAGCTACCTCCTCATCTATAACACACACTCTTTCACTCTACGCTGGCACTTTGCTCCCTCTCTCTCTCTCTTTCTCTCTCTCTTTCACCTTCTGTCTCTCTATCTCGCTCGCCCTCTTCCATATCACTTTCCAATCAGCTAAATTCCCCTGGCACGGCTGAATAATGTGTCATCATTCACTATAGCAAACGCCTGTGCACACACATGCACAAACACACACACTGGTCTTATCCTATAATGTCATTATGGCACCCACTGAGTCAAATTACACTGAATCAATAGGTCTTGTTTATCTGTTGGGGGCCTCCCTGCTCTCAATTACAGCCCAGGGGAACGTCTCGGGAGGGGAGTGCATGTGTGGGTGCACATACTACAGCGTGCATGTGTGTGAGGTCTCTTCTAAGATGGCCATAGTATTATCTGCAGGGCGGCATGCGTCTGTGACTCCATGTAAAGGAGCTGTTGTGAGTTCTTGCGGGCAGCCCCTTTGCCGGCCCTGCATTGGGACGACAACAACAACATCAAGGCAGATATTGCCAATAGCGAGATAAGCTAATTGACTCCCTGACTGTCTCAATGAAAAGCCTATTGAGATGCAGCCCAGCGTCTGAGAAGCGGCACACAACAATGAGGAGAATGTTAATGACTTGCTTTTTTTTGACTGCAAGGTAAACAGCAAACCAGCCCGAATGCTTCTTAGCATTCATTCAGCCACATTATCACACAGCACAATATACAGTTGTTATAGGATTCAGTAATAAACATTCCTGGAATCACAAGCAGTTTTTGCAGAACACAGTTAACACTTAGATTATGCCAGCAGGAGGGGTGGTGCTAGATTAACGGCACAGGTAAAACTTCATTTTCATACTACATCTGTTTATTTAAACTCATCTTTTAATGATAACATGAGAAATATCACTCTTCAGTCCCTCTCACACATGCACTGCAATCCTGAAGTTGTCTCGGAATATCCAAGAGAAACTGTACGTGAGAACACAAATGTCAGAATCCAGTTCCTTAATACAAAGTCCATGTATGAACGGATGTCTGAGAATTCACACCAACCAAGTTGGCGTTTCTATATAGCACTGGTGAAGAAAACAAATCTCCAAGGGTGAAGAACAAGGGTCATTTACACAAAGATCCCAATGAAAATGTCTGACTAAAGAGTAAGAGAATCAGTTGTTTATTACCAAATTAAACTCCAGCTAAGTGACGCTACATACTTTATGCCTCCTGCCTCCTGCCTGCTCTACCCAGACACCACCCATAACTTTAACCAAACAAAGTATATCCAGTATGTGACAACACGTCTTGACACAGATTGTCCAGAAACTGTCCAGAGATCATATGACAAAACAGCTTCATTGTCATTTAGTCATTTCAGTCCCCTGAATCTGACCTCATCTGCCAAAATGACTGCAAAACCTGAAATAGACTCAATGCAGGGGAGAGATGACTCATGACTGGCAAGATATTATTTGATCAGTGTGATAATTTATTGCTTCTCTAATTATTAGCTTAGAGGGAACATCTGGCTCAGGGATATTCTAGGGGGTATATACACATATAGTGTATATGTGGGTTTATGATAATAGACCAAATAAAAATAATGGAAGCAGTCACTGTAATGTCACACATTGGTTTGTGGACCTATATTAAGCCTTGAGTTCTCCATTTTTGAGGCCTATATCTTTGTTTATGGCTGTCGCCATATTAGATTTTATTTGCAACCAGCACATTGTTACGACCCCCACCAAAAGGCTCCAAATAAAGGGCAGGTAACATAATTGCCACAAAGTCAGGTGCAGTCAGAAATAATGATTTATTAACAAAATGTTCAAACAACCCAAAAACATAACTACTGAGAAACAAAAGGTCTGGTGGGCTGGACAAAATTAACAAAGGAAAGGGGAACTTTTGGACCAACCCTCAATGGGCTGTCGGATCCAAAAGAACCCCTTCTACCACCGAACCATAACTAAAACAAGAAATAGAAATAAACACCGAAAACTGAGCCACCAGTCCCACCAGAAAACAAAGGAAACACGAACCAAACAAAAGGCCTGAGCACCAGCTACCAGGCCGCTCTGCTGTGGCTGCTGCTGGCAGGTGTAAGAGTGAGAGAGAGAGGTGGTCGCCACCCTTCTTTGTAACCTTCCCTCAATCAGCCTCACTGGCTGCACCTGAGGAAAAACAAGGATCAAATGAGTGACAGACTCATGAGCAAAGGGAAAGGGGGGAGGGCACGTAACACACATGCACTGAATAGACTGTGAGCCGGAATGACACAACGTATAAGTTAAATGCACGCGCTAGCTAGCTTGGTTAGCAAGGGGCAATTTTAATTCAAAATCCTCTCCTGAAAAACACAGCAACTTGTCAGTAATAAGTTAGTCCCTCCTAAAAGCATACCATGTTTTATTGTCTATTTTACTCTAAATATAGGACCATAATTTAAAAAAAATGAACATCATGCCTTGACTTCAACTTCAAGCTACTTGAAACTAGCAAAGGAGACCATGAACTCATTAAGGAAATGTTTAAGGAGGTAATAAATCAAATGAGAAGTAGGGTCATTTTCTAATTTTTTCAGGCCTGCCGCTTGGTTATAATGCGTCAGGTGATTTTAGAATATTGCTTCCTTAATAATGTCTGCTGTCACAAGTTTAATCTCTTCTGTATGCTGTGATGAAATTCACAGTTTTAACTGACTTCAGGTCAGATATGGTAATCATCTGCTTCTTTACCAACAACGTCAACAGACAATACAATATCAGTTTGTTTGTTTGGGGTTTTTATTGACAAAGGTAGTGCAGTCTCTACAAAGACATTCTGGGTGGGCTGCAGTGACTGACAGCCAAGGTGATAAAGCCCTCCCATGGGGGTCAGTCAACTCTTGTGTGGACACTTTCACAGACAAGCAATTAGCACACAGAATACAGACCAGGCAGCCAATTAGAGCCCCACTGTTAAGCCCCCTTGTATGTAAATGAGGCCAGGAATTTGCAGAAAAGCACTCAAGTGCTTCCGGAGATGGCAAAAGTAACTGCAGCTGAATTGAAAAATGAATGCAGATGTAATTAAAAAGTGGTGGAGAGCGGAACTAGATGAGGAATATATGCGTGTTTAAAAGAGAGGAATCCAAATTATGAGAGTGGGAAGAAAGCAGAGTGATAAAGGGAGGGGCAGGAGATTAAGAAAGAAGAAGCAAGGCGAAAGACAAGAGGGTGAGGGGGTGGAAACAGAGCAGGAGAAAAGAGACCAAATGCAGGTCTACATGAATGTTTCAGAGACGTAGTGAAACAGGCTTCCAGTCACCCTGCATACTAACACTGCTCGCTGTGTATTTATAGGTGGGACTGTATGCAGGTGCAGACTCTAGGCATTCCTTTTGATCATATAGACAAGATTGTTTGTGTGTGTGTGTGTGTGTGAGTTCAGCTGCAGAGACTTGATGAAAACCCTGCCATGTGGTGAATTTTGTATGAGATCGCAGTACCACACTTGATCACTTGAAAGACGTGTCATGGTACTGCGCGGCATATGCTACACCTTCTAAATGCACACACACACACACACACACACACACACACACATTTATCTTCCTTCCTCCGCGGGGTTTCATCCCGCTTTATTTATCGAGGCACACTACACATGTCCTAGCCCATATTTGCTGTAAGCAGGTGGTACATTATCTTATGGTATGTGGTTGTGTCTATCTATCTATGGTTGGCTTGTGACGCCTGTCATGTCATTAGTTCATGCCTTTAGCCCCTCATCACATTTACTCATGTTCAGTAATCTCAGCATGTCACACTCAGCTGCTTGACTGGAGCTGTGGCTTAGCAGAGACTGAGTATATGTGTGGTAATGGGATTGAGCTCATGATGGTAAATCCAGTCACATCAATAGTATTTCCTGCTTTAATTTTCCAGTAATGTTGCCGTTTGTGTTTGATTATATTGTCACTGACGAGAATGTGTTCTGGTCTAAAAGAGTGTAAGTGATATGATCAGCCGCTGGAGGCTTGACAGCTCCGTTTGTCTCCAGTGTTTTACTTGTTTTTTTAAAGTCAAAACAAAAAAAATCAGTACTTATCACTACAGTACTACTATCAATTAAATGAAAATCAAGACACCCGTATTGTGTGATTTCCTTTATATATATATATCTAAAGCAGCTCTTGGTATTATGTACTGTGAGTAAAGTGTCAAAACACTGAATAAACAGAGATGCAGCCTGTATTCAAAAATGCAGTCTGTCTTTAAACAAGCCCTCCATAAGGTTGTGAAGTCACAACTGTACTATATACTAAACACTATATGGAGTGTTTTTTGGAACAATAAATACTGGAAAGGATGTCACACCTGAATTTCAGTACAACAAGACAAAAACCCAAGATGGCAGAAGCACTCAAGCAGCATTTGCTATTGTTAATCATTGTTAGCAATAGCAGTTTCTAACAAAGCCTTACGCTGCATTTCACTTGTACAAACACTGCAACATGTTCACACAAAGAAGGTAGACAGTACTGTGTGTATGACTGATTCAATGAGACACAAATACGACAGTGCTAATTAACAGTACATTAACAAAGCATTCACTATTATTGATGCATATTGTAGCCATCTTGGATTTGGGGGCTGGAGTTGGTGAGGTCCTTCCAACTCTCCAGGTTGGAAATCTGACTTAAGGGGGTGTTGTAGTTGTAATCTCCGACTGAGAACTAGGAAAGTCTTGTTTCCCAATGCAAATGAAACACTTTGACAAAAAATTCCCCATGAAAATGACAACTTGTTGTTTTTTGTTGAGCTTCTTGAGCTTTAGGGGAGCAGGTAAGGGGCTTTGTTACTTTTGGATAAAATCCAGTCTTAGCTAAACTAACTGTCACTAGGCTCCAGATTAAGAAAGATATGAGAGATGTAATAATCTTCTTATCAAACAGTTGGGGGAAAAGAGTATTATGCTATTGCTTTAATATCAATAAAATCCTAAAATAAGTTATTTTGCATTTGATTCTAGAACATCAATCCATTTCCTACATTCCTGGGCGCATTTTTTTCCGCTCAAAATATTGAGACTTTCAAGATACATATTGTTGATGATTCCCTTTCTCTCTCTAATCCTCTGTTTACGTCTGGTCCGTCTCTCCCCTGCCTCATATCTCCCCCTCCATTTGTCTTCCATCCTGTGTACTGACTCGCTGTGTAGTCTGTCTGTTTACCACGTAAGTAAACAGTGGAATGAATGTGCAGGTCACTGTCAGGGTCACTTTCTCTGCATCCTCTCCTCTCCTCCCACCATCCATTCTAGGCTCCCCGCGGTCCCATCGCCCCGTCCTTCCCCTGCCCCCTGATTATGTGCTGGTAATGAGAGGTCTAGACATGCTTGATCAGGATTAAGGCCCGGGAAGGCAGGCAGGCTGAGCGAGGTCAAGCAGGGAGACGAGGCTTTAGCTTGGACACATACACCCCTGTGGGCCTGGGATGGGCACCAAAAGGCCCAGCCAGAGGTTTTTGAGGAACGTTAAAGGGTCATGGAGAGGGAGGGGAATTAGGAGATAGAAGGGATAAACAAATGTAGCTGTCATAGAAGTCCTAGTTTCTGCAGGCCCACTGTGTACTGATGCTCCACTAGGTGCGCCAATATTAGGAAAAACAGGGTAGTATTGCTGTGGTGGGATGGCACTGAAAAAAAGAGAAAAGTCTATAAACTGATAGGTGAAAACAATAGCAGATAACAGTCCACTACTTGTGTTTTCATTAAACTGAACAAGTTTTAAGCAAATATCTGCACAATTAAATGTGGATCCGTGCATGTTCCATTAGTGTAATTTATTCAAATGTCTTTGACATGACATGACAAGATTACATAATTAATTGACAACCAGTAACTCTAAAGCATGATGGCATTTCCTTCCCTCTTTGCACCAAAAATAGCATGCTTTCTTCTTTCTTTTCATCAGCCGCTCTATGGTAACAGAGAGGTAGGTGACATGCAACAAAGGCTCTCATCTGAGATCATTCAAATGAACCAACCATTCTTTGATATCTCAATACATGATGTTAGAAGCAGAGTTAAAAGGCAACTGATGTGTTTAGTTTGCTAGCTAGTTAGTACTCGAAAAACACTGGAACACAGGCAAACTCATTTTAATAATGGTACAGATTCTCTGTCAGTTTACACGACAGAAACAACTTGATTATTACCGCTGTATTTTTAGGGTCCCTGTAAAGTTAGACATGTGCAGGTCTCTCCTGCAAGATGCCAACAAGCTAACAAGGGTTTATTTAGCCAAAGTGAATTTTTATGGAGAACAGCTTTTGGGTTTGAGTTTCCCACCTTATTTGGATGAGAGAGTTATCAGCTGCTGCTAGCTAGCTAGCTTAGTTAGCAAGGTGCACAAGTTCTTGTCTTTTACAACAGAACAGAGAGTAAGACATTTTGAAGTTATTTTCTCATAGTTCTATACAATTGGACTTATATCTATTGGTAATAGACGAGTTAATTCTGGGATTCAGTCATCTGGCTTTCATTTGCATGGTATTTAAAGTACAGCCTTGACATTGTAACCCTTCAATCTCTGTGTTTATTGACTCTTTTCTTTTCAGGTGGGAGAAAATACCTTGGAGTGTGTTTGAGGTATAGGACACCAGCTGTTGACATAGGTGGCTTTCTGTCCACTGGGGATAATAAAGAAGAGACAACACATAGCCAGCATCTAATTCACATCCTGAGAGCAG
Source organism: Serranus cabrilla (assembly GCA_903364295.1). NCBI lineage: Eukaryota > Metazoa > Chordata > Actinopteri > Perciformes > Serranidae > Serranus > Serranus cabrilla. The sequence goes on along the minus strand of CAFUXE010001718.1, from coordinate 33,545 downwards.
ATGGATCTGATTTATGGTCATCCCTAAACATCCAGGAGAGGACAGGGATCCTGACACTGGGGATGTCCAGGCTGTAACAGTGAAAATATATGGACTGACTGAGAAAATAGCTTCCAGCAGGAGGACAATTCTCAATTTAACCCTCATCGACCTTTTTTTCTGGAACCAGAATGGTCCAGAGAGAGAGAACATTGCCCTTCTGCTGGATGACAGGGTGGGCAGTGTGTCTTCCCAGGTGACCTTGAGCAAAACACTGAGGGTCCAACCATTTTTGGAAATGTTGGGCTGCTTCAGAGTGGGATCTGTGATGCATGTTGGATGCAGTGTAAAAGGCGAAGGTTAACTGAAGGAATTTCTAATGTTCCACTTTCACTTGTAACCTTCAGACAAAAAGGCCCAAAATAATACACAAAACCACGTTGGTTTTGGAAGTACATTCACAGAAATAAACAGTTCATGCCGGCAGTAGTATTTTATTCAAATGTTCACTTCCAGATAGCAAATGTACTATTTTGTAGTAACATTTGTGTAATTTGGATGTTTTTCTTTTTGAAATAATACACACTTGGTGTTTCAGACTATTAAACAGGCATTTACCTAGCAACCCATACCTATGGGCTAGAAGGGGCCTGCTCCACCTGTTGGTATGCCATTAAATTGTTATCAGCCCATTCAAATATACAATAGCATTTCTTGTCCTTTCTTCCTATTGCTGCATGGTGTTTCATTATATTTCACTTTCATTTTTGTTAAGCCACTTAATAAGGATGCTTGTTTGTTCCATTCATGCAGCACAAGGTTAGGGCTAAAACGTTCCTGGTTTTCAACATGCTTGAAAATGTCAAATTAAAGCACATAAATGAGAAAACTGAAGTAGTTACGAGGAGGATGTTAATACCAGAAGTAACAAAGTTATGTTGGTTACATAAAATATGATACACCCAAGTTAAGTAAAGTTACTGCGTAATGTCCAGTCCCCTATCCCCCCATACTTATATGCTGATCAGCATTGATAAACGCCTATTCAATTGACTGACTTTGGTCGTATCGTGTGCATTTACAAGAGATTTGGCACATCTAGTGTCTGGTGTACTTTGATTTTAAACAGCAGCTAATAATAAGAAGGAGGAAACTTTTCCACTTTTATTGAAATAAACTTTTCCATAATGTGTTTCTGACCTGCTTACAAGTCTTTCTTTGGGGGGTAATGTGGATTTAAAGTCACCATTGCAAAAGTGCAACAAAATAAACTTCCACTATTGTTAAATCATTTTTATTTAAATAAGGAGGTGTGATGTCTCTCAGCTTCATTACCTGCGTTGTTAATGTAGCTGTAATGTTGTCATACAGCCACAAAAAGCTTGTGTCAAACATCCAGATACTGAGTGTAATTAGCAAGTTCTTTTTGCTGTGGAATATCTTGTCTGATGTGTAAATGGATGTGTTGGCTTACACACACGCACCTCTCTGACAGACTGATAGACTCAAACTGTTGAAAAACCCATATTCACGCTTCATCCCCATTCACGGCTCTTTCTCTTCACACACACTCACACGCGAAGGGGCTCTGGGACACTGAGGGAATGATAACAAAGACATGTTAATGTGTGCTAATGATGTCGTTATCTCCTGACGAGTGCAAATGGAGCGAGAGATTAACACCAACGCAACAGGGGAATGAGGTGTGGGTTCACCGGCACATGTGTGTGTGTGAGTGTGTTGGAGAAGGTCGGTACTGTACGGAAGATTGAGGAGAAAGAGGGGAGGTACAAGTGTGTGGGTGTCACACTTGTGTTTTACAGACCCCACTCCCCCTCAAACTTTGACCTCTTCTTCTGCTCGTGAGCATCCCGCAGGAAGACACACTGCCCCAAGAGAGAGGATGAGTGTCTCTGTGGATGTGTATTTGTGTGTCTGCCTCCCTAATTCACTGAGCACATTTTTCTCTGGACAGTGTGCTCCATTTGAATATCAGCCGAGTAAAAACATGTGCAGTGAGCGAATCACAACTTGTCCCATTCATGTCACTAGCTCACTTACATCCATTTGACTCCACAGCGTGTCATTTAATTGCCACTACAGCTGTGTACGCTGACGCCCGCTCGCTTTTATCATTTAACTCACACAGCCACATGCTTTCACAAGCTTGCATCATGAACACCCACACATGTAGGCCTACACTTTCACTCCTCTCCAAATGAAATATCTCTCCCCGAGTTTCTTAAAGGAACACAGCAGGGTTTTTAGGAAACTGCTTCATGGATCCACTTACCTATTATATAATAAGAGTATGGTCACTTAGCATTTAATTTGCATGTCACAATCAGAAAAGAACAGGTATTAATAATGACATTTTTAATGACTCTATTCCATTCAGCTGATCCAGTTCTGGCTCACAGGAACAGGTTACTAATATAACTGAAGCATTGTTAATGAAATTAATGTCACCTGCTATGAAAAGTCAAAACTTCTGCTGTGTAAAAGGTCTATTATGGCTCAGTGTTGTCACACATGACTGCTCCGGCATTGGAGGAAGTGCCAGATTTAGCTCAAGGCTGAGATTAGCTTTTGATGCACTATTTGACACTATTTGAGTGAAATCCAACCAGGTCTGAAGGCAAATATGTTTAGAGTTATTCTGACTGGCCAAAGGTTGGGCTAAAAAAGGGGTGAGATGCAGATAACAGTGCACACTTTGACAATCTCATTCATGGTGTTACATGAATTTCTTTGCGCAAAAAGTGACATCAGTGGTTTTTGTGTAAATAAAAAAGTACATAATTTTAAGTTTAAATCACTTCCTGACCTCCACACACCTGCACAGTTGCTGCGTTTAGTGAGCATTAGGGTAGAGCAATCTTTTAACTGGCCACCATCAGCCCAACAAACAAATGGCAAGAAAGAGAATATTACAGTTATTTCTGTATTAAACAGAAAAATACAACCCTTCACCCTCTGGATTAAAGTGTCTCTCTTTCATCAAGCTACGGCTGGCATAATTGGTACGAGACGAGCTCTGTTTTACACGTGACCACAACACATTTTTGACATGTGATGACTCTGCTGTTCTACCCTACATCACAATTGCGGTTTTAAACACATTGTTAATGCTGTTGAATTGAAAAAGATTTGGACAACAAAACCACTTCCTAAAGGTTATAGGCACCAAAACCCACATGTAACAAGCACTGATGACATGTGATGACAACTGCTGTCGTCTACCTCACAATACATTTTTTCAAACATCACAACTGTTGTTTTTAACATGTGGTTGATGCTCTAAAACAGTGAGGTTCAGGCACCACAACCACTCTCCTATGGTTAGGATGAAAGAAAAGGTTTGGGCTGACAAAACACAACTTCTGTAAATAACATGCAGACAACAACAGGACACGTACACCAGTCTCCTAGTCGAAACACCAGGGTTTTAATCCATCCATCACCCCCTCTATCCCACCCAATGTGGCTGGCTTTGTCTCTGAACAACATTTCATGGGATATCTATGAAGTCCAGTGCATTAGTTTTCATAGGAAATCATAAAAAACTGTTCAGGACAGCCTGCAAATAACTGTTTCAACAGCAATCAAATAAGGTTTGATGTGTTGACGTGTTCCCAGATTTCTGCAGTTACCTTGATGAATACGTCTTCACCATAACTGTTAGAAAAGATAGCCAATGACCCTTGATGTTAAATGTTAAAATTCACCTGTAAAGAGTCTGTGCATTCACTGGTCGCAGACCCAAATAACAGACTGGTTGAACTGGTTTGCCCCTGTTTCCACAGAAGGTGAATGTTGAATGTTTATTCATATGGGAACAGCTAAATCAAGCACAGTGGATGAACACTCGGTCGCTCACCTGAAACTGTTCCAAAAATAGCCCCTCAGTACATCAGCTGTTCTGAATTGTTATCAGTTAACAGCTCAGTTGACCAACAAGACAAAATGGGTGTATTTCTTCTCTAGTGAGGCAGCAGAATGTAAATCAGGGTCTATCATTTTCCCCCCACTACTATCAGAGAGCTGTCAGGGCTGTCACTCCACCCTGATGTCTTTATTTTCCTCCTCTCCCACCCTCTCCCTTCATCCTGCTTGATGAATTTCCAGCCTGTCAGACCCTCTATCTCCACTCTCTACCCTCCTCCCTTGATCCTGCTCGTTCTCTATCATTTATGGCCTATTCCTGTGCTGCTACCCAGGCTCCGGCTCAGCGTTGGTTGGTTGGTTGGTTGGTGGTGGGGGGATGGGGAGATGGTTGGTTTGCACGTTTTCAAGCAAACTGAAATATTCATGTATGTGTGCCTGTGTCCCTGTGTGAGAGCGACTTCACGTGTACCCCTCCTCGATCTTCATATGTGTGCCTCTTCACGTCCATAGAACGAGGTAGACAGCTGCTCGCAAAGGGGTCTACATGTCGATGTGTGCACTTTTTGTGCGTGTATGTAGTGCGTTTTTTTTGCCAGGTGATGCGTAAAGCCCTGTCATTTGATTTAGCTCCCAAAATAAGACTCTGCACATCAATTACCCATGAACTGCTCAGCACGCGCACACACGACCAAGCGAGGAGGAGGAGGAATTAACAGAACATGCTTCTCTTATTCGCTATAATGATATGCAGTGCAGTCAGCTTAAAAAGAGCCACTTTTTTAGCCCCATTACTTGATCTTAAAAACGCAATTTAGTTGAGCGATTTTTGAAACGTGATGATATATTCGAACAGGGCAAGATTCAATCCTTTCTGTAGACTTTTCCTTTGACAAAAATATAGTTTTGAGATCTATACTAGATTGATTGTAGCATGTATGAACACAACTGCATTAATCCAACAATTCTTGTCAATTGTTGTCTGTAAAAAAGCACAGCATTTCAGTGAGTAATGCACTTGTCTGTCTCTTCACTCCCTCCATGACCCACATGGCTTTTCAGAGAGCTGTCAACCGTGAGTTCACTCTCTTCTCCTCTATCTTTGCCCCATCGCTCCGTCCTCTAAGGTTTACAGACCAGCTGATCCCCTTTTCTTCATCCGCCCGTCTTTTTTTTTCTACGCCCCAGCCTTTTAGATCTGTCTTCCTTTCTAACTCCCACCAACATGCACACACACAAAAAAGAACACAAATTGACATGCACACCCCCCAATTTCCCAGCACTCTCTC
>CAFUXE010001718.1:12024-25573 GCA_903364295.1 Serranus cabrilla | reverse complement strand
GGAGTATCTGATCACGTCTTCGAACTTCAAACAAGTCTATGAGCTCACAAGGACGCCGCCACCCTCCTCACCTCCCAGACTTCCTTCACGCACATACACACACTCGACAGTGAAATGCCTTTGGGTTTGCTTTGTCATTATCAAGTGACAAATGACCTTGTGAGCGGCTGCTACATTAAAATGGAATGTGTTTTTCGAAGCTGGAGGGAATATAGACCCCGCAAGCGTCAGTCAAGGCTGAGGAAGTTTGGACAAAGTGGAGAAAGACACACATGCACACACTAACTGGCCTTATACGTGGCATTTAAGTCCATATTTTTGCAATGCAGTAGGTCAGGGTAAATGTATTTTTTTTAAAGAAATGCATTTATACAACAACAACAACACCAACAAATCAGCTAAACCTTCAGGACATATTTGCAAAGTGGTGCAATGGCTGGTGACTGACAGGATATATCACATGGCCAAAAGTATGTGGACACTCACATGGTTGTAACTTGTTACAAAGTAACTAGGTGTCATGTGCACATGCGCTATATAGATGGAATGCTTCTCCTCATTCACTGTGGTTGCAACCGATGGCTGTTTGGCTTGTGACTATGCTTCCATCAGACAGACACCCAGACGCAGCACGAGGTCGGCTCGCACGGCTGTGAGGGGCTGCACCTCCTCGCCTCCAAGACTGACTACTAACTTTACGAGTTACTCCCCTGAAAAGTATCTAGTTATGTTACTAAGTTACTGAAAGTAACAAAGAAAATACTTTGAAAGTTACTTATTCAAATGCGTCTTAAATATGCCATTTGGTGTGTTGTGTATCTATTTACAATAGCAGTGACATCACATCAAACGACATATTAAAAAAGCATTTAAATATGTATGAAAGTAGTTACTAGTTACTCTTTTGGGGAGTAAGTTAACTAGTTATTCTCAAATGTAACGTTACCCAGCACTGGACGCTCACACTGTACAATACTGTATATATTCAGAATGTATGTTGAACATCACATCACAAAAACGCAGGCAACCTTTTTATGTATTTGAAGCAGAACTCCTTCCTATTATCATCTTGTGACCCTTTTTAATCTACCTTGTGACCCACTGCAGGGATCCCGACCCACAGGTTGGGAACCAATGACATAAAGAACACCATCTGGAAAGAAGGAGCGATCACAGCAGAGTGGAAGCAGAGGAAACAGGTGGAAGAGGGCTACAGATAAAGTGCGGGATAAAGGTCAGAGATTAATAAGAATAATCCAAATGACACAGCAAAAACATTGTGTTTGTTCAGATTTAATCAGGTGATCAGTTCGGCAAGTCCAGAAGTATAGCGTTTTTTTTCCTTCTTGCAGCACATAACCTAGAAAATTTAGCTGGGATGGCAACTTTCAAGAAATCTCCTGGAAATCTCTGGAGTGTTTATCCAGCCTTTGGCACTATTAGAGGTGCCAATCCTCCTGTGTGCTGATCCCAGATCCTTGTTCTGACACTAGCCAGGCTCTGTGAGAGCTGCTGAATAGAAATAATGTTTAAAAAAAACAATAGAAGCTTTTTGTGCACAGTAGCACTACTTTGGCAGAAAAGGCAACAGGACACAAACAAGTAAAGAGGATCAAAATATGCCACGCTAACCTTTTACATGGACATCTGCAGACAGCTATTGCTTTCACCTACAGGCCTGTGAGTGCATATGTGCAAGTCTGTGCCATACTAAATATTTCAAAACTCCTAAATCTGCTTTATTATATCCCTAAATATAACCCCTGTGTATTTCCTCTATTCATAAAATAGCCCTTGTTGAAGGTGGTTTTTTTTTATCATTTCATTCAACATTCTTGGTTTTTTTTTCCTGTGTTTTTTTTCTTGACAAATTCCATCCTCCCAGTGCATTGAGAACAAAACACAATTATGTTTCCCACTGAGGTTTGTTGACCAGTGGGATGTACACAGAACATTCCACAGGAGGGAGAGGACGCAAAGATGGGAAAATGCACCTTTGCTTTTTTTACACAGCACTTTTGCAACTCTGTGCTGAACACATGTAAAAATGAGAAGATATGCTCTCTGCTGCAAGAAGACACACAATTTTTTAGGTGAGGAAAGAGTCTCAATTCAAGGTCCTATTACTCAACTGATCTGGAGCTTTAAGCCATATCATACTGTCTTCATCCATCCAAATGAAGTACAAAAAGAAAATGTATATGAAAATGAATAATATGACTATTACAGCCTCTATGACTCATGATTACAGCGTTATAGTTTGAACAGTGAATGAGAACAGCCTGGTCACTTTCTATGTGTTTGGGCAAAACAAAACAAACCTGGTTTAACTGATGCAACTCATAGAAATGTGGTTACAATTACTGCTTTTCTTTAGAAGGTCACAAGCCAAAACCATTGTGAACCACAGCTGTTGCACACATGTGCAACAAACAGTCATATGTACATAAGCAAAGCACAAATATACCTGCAAACACAGACTACACATGGACTTAGCATCTCCACATGCAAATGCCTGCTATTGTTTATGCTTAGTATTCACCCAGGTAGCCCTGTGTGTACTCCTGTAGTGTCCTCTACACTCTTTCAAACCAAATGCCATTTGCAGTGTTTGACCCGTCCATTAACTGGGTTCGCCAGGTGAGTAAGACATTTTGATTCACAGCCACTATGATTCTAAAGGGCGAACCAGTGCTTTGCAGCAGATACAAGTTAGTGTAAACAGTTCATATGTGAATCATACACTGCCACGTATTGACTAATTGGGATCAATGGTGTTATTTTAAGAAATGAGGGGAAGAAAGAGGAGGAGAAGGCAGAGGAACAGTGGAAGACCCCTTTGGCAAAAGATAGCCAGAGGTCCTGTACACCATCTGCGAGAGGAAAGATGCCCGAGGAGCGTGTGTTGCTTTGTGTTTCTGTGTGTGTTTCAACTTGTGTCTTTGTAAGAACCCTTCTGAGTGAACCCTGTAACGGGAACACTGTTCAGGCAGCTTTAACACCAACATGCTAACTATATGAAAGAAGTTGGATGTTTCTGAATATCACATGTTGTGGTATCATATTATCACACACAGAGTGGTAAAAATAGTATTAAAGAACATTGGTAACTGTGTAAATGTCACCGCTATCATCATCAACACTCGGCAATTACATCAGTAATAGCGTTTCAACAGGCAGAGCTGAGCAGCAGCTCAGTGTCCCCGCTCAGTATCTGACTGCGATCCCATTACCATGCAGGTCACAGCTGTACAAAAACCGCCTGTGTTCTCTACTACAAAGATATTTGATTTTCAATGAGAAGGAATCTAAATTATGTTGTTTTTTCTCCGCCCACTACTTCCTTCCAAGAGAAGGCCACAAAAAAAAAAAAAATATGCAGGGAGATTTCACAAAAACAAACAAAAACTGTGTCTGTCCAGTGGTTCCAGTTGCCAAAACCTTCACCACGCTACCACTGCAGCACAGCCAGTTGTGTGTGTGTGTCTGTGCTTGTGTGTGTGTGTGTGAGATGGAAGGTTTGAGGGAAAGGCAGACAAGGCGGATTTTGATTTTGGGTAACAGTTTTTTATGGCAACCACTAGCCACTGCTAGTGAAACTAATCTCTGGAGTTGGGTTGGAATGCCAAGAATCCTCCTCAAATACCAAAAAAAGGAAGTCATTTTTCTCGACATTTCAGGTCAAAGACAATCCCCCAGCTGATATTCACAGATTTTAATATACCACTGGATATAAATCCATAAAAAAAACTAGAAACCGAACCTAACGGCAACCAATCACAATATGAACCACATGTTTAAATCAGTGACTGTTTCACAAGATTAAATACCAAGGGTCATATGTTGCTTTGTGAGTTATTAGCAACTTACCTATTATGTTATTTAGACAGGAGGATGTGTTGCATATTTATTGTGCAAATATGAGAGTGGTATCAATCTTTTGAACTACTGCTTTCATTTAAAAGGTTACCGTTCTCACCTAATTCAGACCTCCCTTATTCTTGCCAATAAAAAGTAATTCATTTTTGTCCAATGAAAGATGTGGCAGGGGCTTTTCTCCAGGACATGGACATGTCTTGGGACTTCTATGTCCTAAAATCTATTTCCAAACATTTGGTATCAAAGAATGATATATATGAATGTTATAGGGGAGAAATATTGGCCCATACTTTACAGTATCTTTGCCTGTTCTGGTCATCATGATCATTTAACTGTAAGGGTAATAATATTCAGTGCAGACGGAAGGAAACAAACAGCGTCATATCTTAATGGGCCTTGTCGGTCACATGCATTTTGAGTCATTGGTGAACTTTGGATATAATCTCTTTAACATGCTTCATCACTGTGTTAAAGCTTTTAACATGCCTGACAATGTCTTAAGCTCGGTCCTGATCGAGCTGGTCTTCTGACTCTGGCTGATCGAGATGTTTATCTGAACTAAAGATGTTGGATGAGTCAAGCGTTTGCTGCCATAAGGTGTGAGGGATGCTGTTTATGTGTTTATGAAGCAGCTCTGACAAGCATGTGGCAGTAAGTCAGCAGCAGCAGTTTGTTCGTGACAGTGATAAAAACCACAGGGCCAAACATGTTTGTGTCCACTGGTCTGAGGGCCGGGCAGCCAGAGACAAGAAAAATGATACAAAACAGCTCAACTGCAGGTTTCTGTGGGAATTGTCACACTGTGACTTTTTGGCATATAAAAACAGAGATCTTCCCTCGAGAAGAACTGGGACATAACAGGACAAAAACGTTATAATGCTAAAGATTTTGGTGTATATTTGGAAACCACACCTGTGGGGACTGCTGGTAACAGGACATTAAATAACTCGTCTCTTTATGAATAATTTTCTGACCTGAAAGGATTTTCCATATTTCCTGTCCTAAATACATATAATGTTGCAATGTCAGATGATCATATTAAATGGCCCAAAGTGTTAAATAATGCGATAAGTGAATATAAAAGTGGGCATAAAAACCTCATATAACTCGTAATTTTCACAGGACATTTTAAGGCTAAAAGTAGTCCCTAACCTGCTTATTTATGAGTAACTCTTGAAAAAGGAGTGTCTCTCCTAAGTTTAGGACATTTTTGGTCTTAAAGTATTTCATAAAGCATATTAGAGCAAAACAAGCTTCTACAGTTAGAGCTGGTTAAGAGGACTCTTGAGTCACTGAGAACCAGTCACAAACCTTTTACAAAGCATGTTTTTAATGTCCTTCCTTTCATGCACAAGTTGGGCAGAGAGTAAAATATGTTAATGTGTCCAGTTTGGCTTTTGTTTTCGTTTGCACCTCTCACTATCAGCCTGTAGTCCGATATCTACAAGGATTCTTACATGAATAGCTGCTTGTTGTTCTGAGCTGCCAGACATGTAAGAGGCTGACAGTTCTGCACATACACTTGAATAGTCAGTCGCCTATATTACTCTTTGTTTCATGGTAAATCAGGGACAGGGTTCTAAGTCTACTTTGTCCCCTAGAAATAAATAGTAATTTATAGGGTTTTGTCTGATATTGATATCATACATGTCCCTTAAGAAGTCAGATCATTGATTGCAAAGCATGAAAATATTGTAAGTGATCTACAGGACTGTAAAAAGGAAATCCTGTTTGACTCAAAGCAGTAGGTTTTCTGTTAGTTTCATGTAGTTTGCCTTGACTAACTGTTAACAAAGAATTTAAAAGAGGTTTCTACAGGGTTATGATTCCCTGTGAAAGACTTTACCATTAGCGACAGGCTAAATTCGTGCTTCTTCCACTCAAGCAAAAAAGGCACAAATGCACTCAACCGAACGGTGCTGTCCAAATGTCCTTGTTTCCTCTGCAGAGCTCCTACTTGCAGTGTGTCAACTCGAGGCCCGTTACACACACAGCTCTTATTCAAATCATGCATCAATCAGCTGGATTCAATGGCTAGGTAAAAGGCAGAGGAGTGGAGCGCTGAGAGCTCTTGGAGGGCTTCAATGCCACGACGACGAGCACAAACTGGGTCACCGGGAAAGAGAGCACGGCTATGGAAACCCCGCTGTCTCCATGGCAACCGCAGTGTTGACACAGCTATTACCTTCTCATCTCGGCAAATACACCACGATAAGAAAGCGGCATGTTCTATTGTATGGAGGATGGATAATAAAATACTCCCAAAGCGTGGATAATTCACTGTTACTGCCTCCCTACAGCGGTGCATTTCATCTCTCTCCCCCAGATTTTGGTGAAGAAATGTGGATCAGTTCAAGTTTCTTTTTTTCAATACATTTCTGTGAAGTGAATTGTGAAATGAGCTTTGATGTGAGAAGTCAGTATCAAGTTGAATGTTAAAGCAATAGATCTCTGCTTCTGTTTGAGCACTGTAGGAGGCGTGTAGCGCTCCCTGGTTGAAGTCAAACCTTTACAGAAGCCAGACAGGGGGCCATTTATAATCCTTGGACTTGGGAAAATTGTGTTTTCAACAACTGTTACTGAGTCACTTTGGCCCAAACAGTGAAGCTGCTCATTTGTTGTCATGGGGAGAACTACTCAGCTCTGTGTTGTCTGGAGAAGCTTTGTGAAATGTCAAAAGATAACCCTGCTGATGTCATCAGGATTATCAGGGCCTGGGCTACAAATAAGGCTACAAATATTTAACAGCTGGTTTATGTAAGAGCTGTTGTGTTATGGGCTTTGAAAAATTTTGAAATGTACCAAGCATGGAGGGTTGAAGGGTTTAATAAATTCTAAACAGATTAAGTGTCTTCACATATCCATCTAGTCTGTTTGCAATGAAGTCTACAAGTCGAGATAAGGCTGCACACTTTTTGACAATTTCTCTTCAGAGCGTGACAGAAACAGTTCAGAAAAAAAAGTTCAGAAGTTCAAACTCTACTTGCAGACTTACACACACCAGGCCAACTGTAAAGTGGAGCAGCAAACAAATTCTCATCCCAACTCATCAAATACGACATTTTGTCACCACACTGAGCATCTTGATACAGACTCACCCCAGGCGTGTGAAACAGACGCACACAGAACCCTTTGCTTTGGTTTGGGTTGGTGTCAGGTACTGTTAGTCTCTCTGAGTATCTTATTCATGCATCGTGGCTTTTTAAGTAAACTTCCGTGTTATCTTCAGGCAAAAAAAAACAACTGACAAAGGTAAGAGTTAAGCAACTACTTTTGCACCTAACTACTGAACAACACATTGACTCTCTGCTCCACAATGTACACTCTTAGGTCAACGTTTGGGGTTTGTCTGAGGCTAAATATGTAAGATAACTTTAATGTTAATACATGATACTTGACTCTTCAGGTCTTTTTAACATCAAGAGAGTGTGTTTGCGTGTGTTTGGGGCAAAAAAAAAAGAGAAAACAGAGAGTGACTGAGCAAGAGGCTGCCAGACAAGAGTAAATGTCAGAATGACTTTTGGAGAGCTTCACAAAAAAGACACCAGACATGAAACGGGAGGAGGGTTACCAAAATAAGACAGGAAGTGACAAGACAAAATAAAAGCACTGGGAGCGATAGTGACAATACCAAATTGCACACTGGAAGGATTATATTGAAAGCATGAATTTTGGGAGCACACTGGCATTAAAATATTTAATCCACTAGATGGCGGCAGTTAGTGAAGGCAATATGGCCACTAATATAAACTTGAAATATAAATTCCAGATGGATCACGATCACCACCAAAGTCTAATCACCTGTTCCTTGTCCCAACACACAAAAATTGTATCTAAATCCATGCAGTACTTTTTGAGTTATTTTGTACACAAACAAAAAAACAGACAGACAAACGCTGGTGAAAACATAACCTCCTTGGCGGATGTAACAAGTGCTATTGTACAACAGTCCATATCATTTACAGTAATAGTGTTGTAGAAATGATTAGCACTGTGAAATTGCAAAGGTGCTAAATCGTAAAGAGACCAGTTCTATATAATGTTGTTTGAAAATGTGGGCATGTGCTGTATGTTGTCTGGGCGAGTGGAGCGGGTGGACTGAAGGAAACTGCTGGACACTGGAAGCCAAGAGTTTATTTAAAAATAGTGCAGGCAAAGCAAAACTAGCTGGACAAAACAAAGGCTCATAAAAACCACAAATCAAAAACTTAAATACAAACCAAACTAATGAAAAGATGCAGGGCAGCTGGAGAAAAGGGCAGAGAAAAACAGGTGAGGGGAATGAGGTAACGAGGCCAGTAGGGAGCTGATAGGCAGGTTGAATCTCAGGGTGCAGGGAAGGACTTAATGAAACAGATAAGGAGCAGGTGTGTAGAAAGGCGAAAGAGGGAAAGGCCGAATAAGAAACCAAGGGGGGGATGAAACTAAAACAGAAAACACGAAGTATAAACCAAAACCTAGAAAACAAAAGCCTCATGATAACTGAAACATGAAAACTGACTGAACACATGGAAACAAGACAACTAAGAAATGCTAAATACTCTCAAAAAAGTCTAAAACAAGAAGCATGTCAGTGTTATATATATATTAAGATATATAAATTGAGAGAGAGAGGTGTACACTGCTCTCTAACTGTTTGTATGTTTTTATCACTGCAGTACAAATACATCAGTCAGGCTGTTAGAAAGATTGACTCCAAGCATGCCTATCATTTAATTGATCTCCAGAAAGAGAAGATAGCCCTGGTCCCAAACACACATATAACCCCAGAAATGAACACACATAAACACGTACTCGTATGCAAGCTTGCACACAAGCATAATCGTACGTATACACAGACACGCGCTCCGGATTAAAATCTAATTTTTCCCTTTGTTAGTGCCAGAAGGGTGTGTGACATGGACAATGTAGTCGCATGCTGATGTCCACCTCCTGACCTCTGACTAACGACAGTGGGATTGCTGTGCGTGCGTGCGCCTGCGATTTTGTCTGTGTGTGTGATATGCAGGTCACTGGCCACAGAAGAGGGTGAATCTGGCTGGACTTGATTGAAACTGGCGGTTAATTCCAGGGCTTCCCACTGAGATTAGAGGAGAGGGAGAGAGACAGAGGGAGAGAGTGACAGAGAGAGGGGTGAGAGAGGATGCCAGGCTAAAGGTTAGAGCGGACGAGATGGGAGCAATTGAATTGGCAATAGCCTGTCTGTCTCTGTTGATTTTAACAGGACAGAAAGACAAAGTGTGTGTGAGTGTGTACTGATACATGACTGACTTAAGATTGGAGAAAACACCAAAGCCTCTTTCACACAGGAAATTGCTGGGATGTACTTTCAGGCACCATGAGTGATTTGCACTATTCACACATGCACTACTTTCAGGAAAATGTCCATCTTGCACCTTTTTACACATGCCGTGCCATGGCGTAATAGATGGGGCAAGAAACAGCAGATGACAGTAGTGCAACACTTATGGATGTACCATGAACATATGTAAGACCTTAGAAGAAGAAGCCTGGATGTGTGTGCACCACATTACAACCGCTGAGGCTGAAAAATGAAGCCAGTGCAGAAGTGCCAGAAACTTTAGTTCCGCAACTGGCCACTTGAGGCCAACTCCAATCCAGATAGACCCCTGAGTTAATGCACAATGTTTACAGCGTGATACAAAAACATGTTTTGGTTTCTGTAGCTAAAAGTGGTTTTATAAATTGCATATTTCACTATTAGTATAACAGTTAGTCTAAAAACGAATGCTTTGTTACAACCTTATTTTCACAAGACTCGTGTGTTCACACTCCTGAAGATTTATTTATTTAGCACATCTCAGATTATTCTTTTTGTTCACAGCTTCCAGATGGTGTAGACAACTTCTATTTGACATCTACTGTTGACCTGCTATCTCCCCCTAAAAATCGACTGCCCCACCCCCAATTCTCTAAAAAAACTGGGGTCTGAACACCAAGAGGATATAGTATGTATACATACAATTTATTATGAAGTTGTGTGTGTTGAATTGCAAGTGCATTGTCCATTTATTCTCAACTAATATGTCAGCGCAGACTCGATCAATATGGCCTATTATGTCCCTGAGGACAATACATCGAGTGTGTGGGTGCCATCACTGAGTGTGTGTGTGTGTATGAGAAAGTGATGATGTGTGACCATGCATATGTCATTGTGTGTAAGTAAGCATGAATGTGACATGACTTGAACATATTTCTGCATAAAATGTATATTGCTGTTTATAGTCTTACATTAGTACAGATATGACTGCATATTTTTTAACACTAATAAAGTATGTTCAGTGTCTCTTGAGAAATGTCAGCTCAGTGCAATGATGGGAGCACTCTTATTTTAAACTCAACCTAGACCAGCTGTTTATGTTGGAGAAATATTGTGACAGCTGTTTTGATGCTGTCATCTGTAGTCTAAAGATCTGATGGAGCACACGGCTCACGGCAATGTCGACCCGGACATGAAAGCTGCATCTTTTTTTTACAGAAAAGAGAAATGCAGAATATATGAAGAGATGTGGAAACAAATAAATGACACAAGTTTGCGAGCACTTTTTGTCTGCTCCATGTCATAGCTGTATGAGTTGGCCTGCTTTTACCCAAGCTTCCCTTCACCCTCCCTTCTCCACACTGTGAAAAATTCATGCATCTTCCCAGCAAAGAGCTGGGAATGATTAAACATTCAGATTCCAACTCTGAAAATGGAGGCTGAAGTGCTCTCTCTCTCTCTCTGTCTTTCTCTCTCTCTGTCTCTTTTCGCAGTGTGTGTGTGTGTGTGTACAGTCCAAATAGGTGAGATTCGGCGCTCATTCATGTTGTGATTGAGAATCGTTTTTTCATAAATTAAGCTCAGTGTAAATAAGTGTCTTTGTGTGTGCGCACAATGAGGAAACAGTGAGACAGAGTGGAAAATAGGTTGATAGAAAAAGAGCAAGATAGAGAAATGGAGAGATGGTGAGGGAGTTAAAAAGACAAGCAGGCCTGACTTGAACTTTCCCAACACTGGTGATAAGGAGCAAAGTGGACAGGGAGAAGGAAAGAGAGGTTGAATTCACGCATCACACACTTTCACCTCCCTTGTAGGGACTTGCGGGGACGCATGGATGACACAGGACAACACACACTTTATGTACCACAACATCCGTCCCTGCCTTAGTGTCTTCTGGCTAATATTTGATGTCAGGAATCTGAGGCTTTTATTGATTTTCTATCTGTAACCAAGGCATGTGGACTACCGTTGTTTCCACTGCTTAGAGACCAAGAACTGGCATAGAATACTTATCATAAATAATTTATGTGTAACAACTGTCATGCAATTCCATGAAAAAACTAACAGATGCTATTAAAACTTGTCATCTAAATTAGTACATTTAGTTTCACACAGGAAACAAAAAGCATTGCTCTGTATACTACGTCACCTGACTTCCTCAGGCAGCCTCGCTCATACAGCAAACTAAAGCATACCTTTCTTTATCATCTATTCTACTGTAAAAAGGACCATCATTTACAAAATAAATATCGTTCTGTATTTGAGAAGACTTGAAAGACCATAAAGTACATTTCACTTTACAGGTGATGAGTAGCAAATACACACACTGAGATATAAAGGACAAAGCACCTGTTTCAGTTCTTCTTTCATTTTTTGTGCTTAGTTCCACTATTCAACCACAAAATAACAGTTCAGATTTGGAAGTGGAACCAACTTCTGGTATCTGAGAGTTGGCATGAATCTTTGTTGCTATTTGTTTGACAACATTCGGTTGTTTGCAGATGAAATGCTTCCCAGTGTAACTGAGGAATAGTTTGGATGGCAATGGCAGTCTCACATGATGAGAATATAACAGGTTTAAAGTCAGTGCAAGCTGATTTTTGCACGGTGAAATTTACTCGAATGAATGGTCTCTCTGAGAAGCAATCAATCAGTCTAAACATTTGGAATACTTTCTAGCAACAGAAGTAGTAGGAGTAAAATACTTCCACATCACCATAATGAATCTCAAAACCAGACAAGCTGTGATGAGGGACAAACCTCTGACACTTACTACTGTTTTTTTGATTGTTACAGTAATACAAAGTCAGTACTGCCTGACTCGATGAAAAGAAAACAGGCTGACTAATAGCAGAGGAAAGCAAAGGCAGAGCTTATGTATTTGTGGGTTGCAGGATTTGATCTGACATGAGAGAATTGGGTAATCTATTAGCAGGCTGGTGCTATTTATCAACGTAGTATTAAATCCTGACGTCACATGAGCTGCAGAATAGTCTCAGATTAAAGGGAATTAAGATTAGCCTTCAGAGTTTAATCTCATACAGGTGTAAGACAGTGGATAAACATTTGCTGTGATATGTGGCTGCACTGAGTGACATCCTGACAAGATGATCTCACACACATACACACACACACACATCGCATGCACAAACACACACATACACTGTGACCTCATCCATACTGTATAGTGAAGTGCTTGCATACAGAAACGGCACACAGAACAGAACAGATCATAATAATTGTTTAAACACAAAATACACGCATAAAGCTCTCATGTTTGGACACACACACACACANNNNCACACACACACACACACACCAAGTTGTTCTAACTCTTGGTACTGGGTAGTCATGTAACCTCAGCACACCATATGGTACCAACATCTAAATGTTAAACATGAGCTGTCTTCATTCTACCTTATTGTGACAGTATTTGTGTCCAGACAGGACAATGTAGTGAAGCTTCCTGAGCTTCCAACTGAGACGATACCGATTCCAGTGTCAGACAGGCCACGCCCATAAATGGACCAAACACAGCAAAAGAAAAAGAAAAGAGAAAATACAGGCAAAGGGCAGCATTTGTCTGCACATACTGACACTGTCACTGTCACACACTTTTGATGATTAAGAGGGATTCTACATAGTTTTCATACTCATTGTGGTTTTAAATATACAAAATAATCAACTTTTTTTTAACACTGAGCTGATAATGACTTGTCAAATAACTGTAAACAAAAGACATGGTTAAGAAGTCAACTGATTCGCGAGTACACAATGCAGGAATATGTGAAACCTCTTCAGGATTTTTTGTTGAAGTGTTAGTGTTGAGTGTTTTGTGGCTTTTACTAGAGCAAATCTCCAGGACAGTTATCATGGAAGTGAAACTTTGTCGATTTTCAACTGGCTCTGTGTCACTGCAATGCATTCAGATGAACGGCACCTGGCTTCACGGGTCTCACCTCTGACATAAAGTCGCAAACACGGTGGTGGTTAACAGTGCTAGCTACGCTAATGTTGCTAACAATGCTAACTGCGCCTACAGTACAAATAATGACACGGATGAATGACAACAGAGCCAACAGAGCTAACAGTGTTAAGGGTACAGGGGTAGCTCACATTCACCAGGCTGACCTGGGGCAAAATAGCAAAAAGTTGTTTGCTGCTATATTAATGTTCTGAATGGCACATTATAAGCAAAGCAGCTTGCCCAATAATACATCATT
Source organism: Serranus cabrilla (assembly GCA_903364295.1). Classification (NCBI taxonomy): domain Eukaryota; kingdom Metazoa; phylum Chordata; class Actinopteri; order Perciformes; family Serranidae; genus Serranus; species Serranus cabrilla. Next base: position 12,190 of record CAFUXE010001718.1, on the reverse strand, counting down.
ATGATTTTAGATTGTGATAAGATTACAGTCTCTAAAAATATATGCTTTTTGAACAACTTTATGTCAAATTTTTCACATTCTAGCACATCTCACTGGATATCCCCATGACACGTCATCCAGTCACATAAATGAAGATAAGAAATGTTGGACAAGTTCATAAACTACA
>CAFUXE010001715.1:13185-23941 GCA_903364295.1 Serranus cabrilla | reverse complement strand
AATATTCCACCACACACACACACACACACACACACACAGTGAACTAAAATCTACTGAGCCTGCAGTGCAACAAAATGAATTAAACGCACACAGTGTGCACAGATCACATCCTGCACCCCCGAGAGGAGAGTAACGAGAGGATGATGCAGATAATGAGAAACTCCGAGACTGAAGTGGGAGAAACAGAGACAGAAAGAATGAGAGATGAAGAGGGAGGGAGAGGCCAGATTACTGAAGCATATCTCCAGACCAGCATAATTACCCATCATCCTCCTCTGTAATACTTCTCTTATCCTCGGCTCTTTGGAGAGACGAGCGGCTCGGAAAGTTGGGAAACTGATCCGAGCTTCTTATTTCTCTCTCCTGCGCTCGCTGCAGCAAGTCAGGAGGCAGGAAGAGGAGGAGGAGGAGAGAGAGAGAGGAGGAGAGTGAGAGGAGGGACTGATGTGAACAAGGAAGACGTAAAAGGACGAGAGGAGGACAAACAGGAGACGCTGAGGCCAAATGTGTCCGTAAACACACAGAGGAAGGAAGGAAAGAGGAGGCGGGAAAGATGGAGATCTTTCGGTTTCTTCATGCTGCAACTGAAGGAAAGTTATAAAAGCTGCATCACACAAACACCTGCTGTCCCGAAAACATCGACCCTCATCGTCCTTCAGCGGAAAACGACCCACATTCTGTTTTTGTTTTTAGACTTTAAAGAATGTCATGATCCACTTAGGAAGTGTTGAAACGCTGCAGTAAAGAAACATGAATCAGTGAGTTTCCATCAATAAAGTGCGCTGCAGTAACGTCCTCTGGTCAGCAGGGGGCAGTGAGATGCTGCTGGAGGAGAATCAGACAGGAAACAGGAGAAGAAGAAGAGAGGAAACAACAACAAACAGAGGAAACAGGAGAAGAAGTCTGCAAGAATTATTCTTTATGTCGGAGGAAACAGCTGATCAGTCAGGAGAGAAAACGTTTCACAACTTATATAAAATCTCCTGTTTAGAGCGTAAAAACTTTTTATGTTTCCATCAAGAATTTTTCATGAGAATCTTGAAAGTGTTCAGAGATTAAGTGATGGAAACTGTTATTTAAAGTAATGCTTCACATCACAAAAAAACACACAACATTCGTAGATAACCATGAAAGTTTGTCACAGGAGGCAAAAGTCTTTAACTATTTGTTCAAAACTGTTAAATACAACTTGACCTGCGAGCAGCTGACAGACTGAGCAGAGTGTTAGAAACTACTGAGCCAAATTTCATGTTAATCTAGTTTTGGATTATCAATATTCTTCTAAAAACTTTTAATCTTCTTTCTGCTAAATTTCCTGCAGATCAAACTGTCAAAAAGTAGGTTTTCCTGCAGCGATCCAAGAACTCCTCATTATCATATTTTATAAGAAATCATACAAACCTGTCATGAGTTTAAATATGCTTATAAATGTCTCATCGTAATATCTTTTAAATGCTTTATACTAAGAGGAACTTTAACTTCCATTGTCTTGTCCAGTCCACCTGGGGGGGCCCTGAGGCGACTCAGCCTGCAGCAGTGATCCTGCAGGGAGGACGCTGCTGTTTAAGGGGTTAATAAACACAATCGGCTTTCATTGTTGCTATCATGAATTATGAATGATACTATTTTTCCTTTTCCAGCCCTCGTGTGCTGTGGAAGCAACTCAATACTGCAGGACTGTAAACAGAAGAGAGCAAAACAATCCTGCAGAGCAGCAGGAAGCTGAGCGGGTGGACGAGGAAGAAACAGGAGATAAAGATGGACGGAGGAGGAGAATCTGCAGGAGATACAGAATATGGATTAGATGCTTAATTAGCAGAAAAACGGGTGAAAAATAGGAATCCATGTGGGATGAAGAGGCAGAAATGGGAACAGATGCAGGGAAAGAAAGGGAGGAAGAGTTCTGGGGGCAGACGGAGGGAGAGAGAGAAGGATTCATGTGCTCTAAAGTGGATGAGGTTACAGTGTTACAGCTGTAGCAGTTAGTGCGCTCCATTATTCATGAGCTGGTTGAGTTGGATTGAGGTTTTCATGGCTCTGATTCCAGTCAAGTGGGTTTAAAGCTGTTTCCCTGTGAGCCCACGTCTCCAAACCCAGAACTCTGTTTATCAGTGTGTTTTATCACTGATCCAGGAGCAGCCGGAGATCAGGAGTTTATCACAGGTGCCAAACATGCAGATTAATATTCCAGTTGTTTACCTTCCTGTTCATTATTTATAGCAGCAGCTGTTCTGTGGTGTCGACCGAGTTCACAGTGAACCAGAGGAGCAGGATCCTCACATCGCTTTATTTCTCTTTTACAGCTTTAGTTGCAGAAGTTTTTGAAGAACAGGCTGATATCTGCATGTTTAAAACTCTTCATGTGCTGCGTGATAAAGCAGCAGTAGCTGGTTTCTGACCCAGTGAGGACACATGATGTTATTCCTGCTGCAGGTCCAGCTAACCTGCACGTGTTGTACCAAAGAATATGACTTCTTTTGGCCCCCGTCTTCTCCTCCTTCTACACTCCTTCATTCAGCCTGGTGCTGTTCATACTGGGACGTTTCCGTCTGCTGCACCACTTACCCTCCTGCTTCCTGCCTGTTATGACCTGCTGTCAGCCTTTTGGACTCCAGGAGTCAGAAGCATAAAACTCTGTGTGTGTAAGAACAAAGACAGAACCAATCTGCATACAAATAACTTTAGACCTTCAAATTACGTGCAATACATACAGCAAAATACAACTTCAAACATCCTGTGGGACCAAAAAAAGACACAAGAATGATTAAAACAAAAAACATTACAACAGATTTGTAAAAACACAAAAAAAGACATTAGATGACCAAATAAGAAGCCAACCAATAAGGTTGTAAAACATGGACACAAAATTACCCCAAAAAAGTCATAAAATACCAACAAAAATTGTTAAATTCTCCAAAAAGACACAAAATGACCCAGAATCTTAGAATACGAACACAACATTTTTTTAAATTATCGAAAAAAGGATATAACCTGCTGAGTCAGCAGTGTTGGTGTCTATGTGATTCAAACATCTCTGAACTTCCTGCTTCACGTTTTTACTGAACTATGTCACTTCCTGTAGTCACGTCGTCATGGTAACTACTTCACTTCCAGCATTTACATCATTTATTTCCTGTTTAAACTAATAACCAGGAACTGTTTGAACCAGAGAAGAAGAAACTGCTGTTACACAGTGAACCTCACTCTGTGCTGCAGGATGATGCAATGCATAATGTTTCTGTCAGGCTTCTAAAGCTGCACATAGGATTCTGTTTTATAAATCTCAGTCCTTGTGTAGCATGAATGGCTGTGAAAACATCCTGGAACTCTGTTTTGTAGGCTCGACCTCTCTGACCTGAAGTTCAGTTTCACCTGCAGCTTCTCCAACAGCATCACGTTCCTGCAGACATTCAACATGTTTTTGAGCTGTAGATTTAATGACATATATCTGCATCCATTACTGGCCTTCCATATGAAATCTATGACATGTGGGCATTGTGTCCTGCTGCCTCCTCTGAGCCTCACTGACTGTTGGAGTGTTGAAGTGTTGCAGTAGGCGGAGTCAGCGTGGGCCCATCACACTTTAAATGTCAGAGGGATGATCAATGATTCATTCATGGCCCTCATATTGGAACTGACTTCACAAAGTGCTTTACAGTTCAGGATAAATGAAACAACCATTAGCAGGAAATGATGGCTGCTGTCTGTGAACTTCTCCTCCTCCTGAGCTGCAGCTGCTCTCTCACTGCACAGATTTCCCTCATGAATAGCAGATTATGTGGAAACAGGAGCATGCACAGTTTATCTGTACACATCTTTTATACATCTGCCCTGCAGCTCCGACTCTGGCTAATGTCTGACACCTGCCTGCAGCCGCGTGTCTCACTGAAACGTGTTCCTGTTGCATGAAGTTCTCCTGTTTCAGACGACGTTCCTGTCAGTTTTCCAGGGAAAGTTAACCTGTAATCACTGGCTGACAGCAGTTCTAATCAGACGCTGCAGTGACTGACACACACTTCATCTGTGGAGTTATTTAAATCTTCTGAATCAGAAGCTATTGTTATTGTTGTTGTTTTTATCATTTGATAATTATCCCGTGAGACTTTCAACACAGTCATCTAGTGATTTGTTTTATTGATTTAGCTGTTTGTCAGATTGTGATGAAGTTTTTTGCAGCTCAGAGGAAAAAACTTTTGTTTTAATGTCTGTGTTGCATCTTGTGCAGGTTGCATCAAACTATACATGCAAAACCCCTCAGTATTTAAAAAAAACCCCACCATTTATTGTACAAAAAAGGTGGATTTGAGTTTGTGCCTGCAGGTTTTTATCTAGCTCCTGATGGGAAACTTTGTCTGTCTGTCTGTCTTTGTGAATCAGTGGGTGCTGCTGATTGTTTCTGGGCTCTTCATCCTTTTTCACACATAAAGTCAGTTTAAATATGAGACATCACGTGTTCAGCCACGCTAGCGTAAAGCTCACTGATGCGTTCGATCTGCACTCATAAAACATTCAAGTTAAACTGAATTATGAGAGCAAACATCTAATGAATGTTAATGACTTGTTATCTATGAGAGATTCTATATTAGTCAGTGCTAACTGCAGTGGATGCATAATAAAGCATCATTAATAAAGCATGTGTGGTTATAAGTCACGTCGCTGCTTTATGGCATAAAAATAAAGTAACTGAGATCAAGAAAAACTAAATATATTCAATTATTGTTATTCAAAACAATAATCATTTAAAATACATTTCAGACTAAATTAATTGTGCCCTTTCCAACCCATGGTACTTTATTAATTTAACTTTAGTGCAGCAGCAGGAGACGATGATGTGTGCATGAGAATTCATTCAATAACATTATTATGATGCCGTTCTGCTCGTTCTGCTTCACCGATTCAGCATCAGGATCCAACACGCGGAGACAAACCAACAAGATCTCAGACCGAAACCACACGAGGGAAGTAGTTACCATGACGACGTGACTACAGGAAGTGACATCGTTCAGTAAAAACGTGAAGCAGGAAGTTAAGAGATGTTTGAGTCACATGGACACCAACACTGCTGAGTCAGCAGGTTAGGTCCACATGTTTTGGTCATTTTCTTTCCATTTGGTCGTTTGTGTCCTTTTTGGTAATTTTGTGTCTTTTTTGGGGGTAATTTTGTTGGACTATTGGTAATTTTGTGTATTTTCTGGTTGTTTTGTATCTTTTGTTGGTAAATTTGCATATTTCTAATGTCATTTTATGTGTTTCTGTGGCCTTTTATTACTTCCACCAAGGAGTTGTCGCTGGCGTTTGTCTGTTTGTGTACAAAATAACCCAAAAAGTTCTGCTGGGATTGTGATGAAATGTTGGGACAGCGTGTGTGTTGGGACGAGGAACAGGTGGTTAGATTTTGGTGGTGATCGGTGATCAGGAACCATCTGGATTTATATTGTGAATTTATATTATTGCTCAGTGACCCTGTTGCCTTCACTAACTGCTGCCATCTAGTGGATGAAATGTTTCAATGCCAGTGTCCCAGAATACATGTTTTCACTATAATCCTTCAGGGGCAGTTTGGTGCTGTGTGAGTGACCCTGTTGCCTTGGCGACGGTCTGCGCTCTCACAGTGACTTTATAGTTACTTTTTTGGGGTAATTTTGTGTCTTTTATTGTTTTGTTTTTTATGCCTCCTGTGTGAAAGACCTGGGTTTGTTTGTCTCTCTGCCTGATAAAGGATTAACCTTTAAGCTGTGAGTGTTTGTGGAGGAACCGGAGAGATGTTGCTGTATCACAGGATTTATTGGGAAAGCTGCGAGTTACTTCCTGCAGGAATCACTGTGAACATTCAGCCTGAAACACGTCATAACAGGGAGAAATGGGAACACTTTGGGATACAGGTGGCAGACTCAGACCCAGCACTGTGGTTATTTTTTCAGTGAGTATGAACTTTCATTAGCTGCTCCCCTCGGGTCGCCCGGGCCACGCTGGGACTCAGACTCACGGCCTTGCAGGAACAAACCGCTTTGTGACGGGCGGCTGTCAGAGCCAGCAGGGCGCCGCGGCGTGACGGCGTATTGTTGCTGGTGGCTTCATACCAAATTAGAATTCTCCTGTCAGAAAACATCAGATGTTGTTCCGGAGTAATTTAGGAGGCCATTTAAATTCCCTGTCTGTCTTTAAGGCATTTCTGCTTCATTAGATGGTTTACTGAGGAGCACTACAGGACGGACAGGCAGCAGAGACGAGCTGACAGGCTGCAAAGGTCAGAGTCCACAGCCGACGCAGGATAAACGCCTCATCGCATGACAAAGATATTGTTGTTTAAACTCATAAACACGTCCCCGAATGGAAACTTTATTTCCTCCGTCCTTCAGTCTGGCAGCCTGAATGCAGGTTGATTGTGTTTGTCTCTGTCCTCCCTCTCCCCCGCGCTGCTCCCTGTTCTTCCAGCACACACAGAATAATTTGTTTTCTCCATAATTCATGACTCGGTTGAATTATATTGAGGTTTTCATGAACTCAGATATTTGAATGAAACAGCTGTTAAATTTTAAAGCCCAGGGCTCAAACTGAATAAAACCCTTCTCGCTCTGTCAGGCAGATTCAATAGAATATTGTTCTGTTGTCATGTAGCAACCCGACAGGAAACAGACTCCTGCTGCATTCTGGGACGCGCCCATTGTTCAGGAAACTGTGTTTGGATAAATGCTTTTCAACATAAACCTACAACTGACCTGATTATTCTGCCACGTCTCTGACTTTATGACACGTTTTTAGCCATTATACTGCTGTGTGCATCACAACACGGAGCCAGCAGGAGAAACCAGCAGGGCCTCACGGAGAAGAAGCTCCTGTTGGGTTCATTCCCATCATCACCCAAGTTGGTGCAGAAATGTAACTTCTCAGGAGTTGATGGTGTCCAAAAAGTCAGCTCAAAGGAGACAGAACATTGGACTTTATCTGTTGGTTTGAGATAGAAACAAAACTCCAGCTGAAGCACCTTTTTGGACCAGGTTTGAACCTCGGGAACGATCTGTCCGATCCAGTTTGTAACATGCATGTTAAAGATGGAAGGTTTACTTTAGGAAATAAAAGCACTTGACTAAGTTTATAATAAAAGAACAGGCTTTGGCTTAAAAACGACTTCTGGACCACATTTAGAGTCTTTGTTGCAACAAAAAATGCAAATTTGCTGGATAATTCCAGTAAAAATGCAGAATTCCTGTTGGTTTCATTCCCATCAACCCCTGAGAGGAAAAGTTGGCGACTAGCTGGAGCTGAAATGTAATGTCTCAGGAGATGATGGCATCCAAAAAACAGTTCAAAGATGATTAAACATTGGACTTTTATCTGTTGGTTTGAGATAGAAACAAAACTCCAATGAATGCTAATGTTGCTTCCAGTCAGCTGGATGCGTTTGCATCCCGACTTGTCAGATTGGGAAACTTGGCGTCCGATATCAATGCAAAAATCTACTTTTTTTGTCCGTTCTGAACGTCAGGGACCGTGTGCTGGTTTCAGCTGGTAACAAGCACAGAGGATTTTCAAAATAAAGGTCTTTGTTGGAAGGTTTTAAAACCACAATTCCTGTTGGTTTCATTCCCATCAACCCCTGAGAGGAAAAGTTGGTGACTTGGTGCAGAAATGTAACATCTCAGGAGTTGATGTCGACCAAAAACTTTTGTCCGACTAATTTGTCGGTTTGCCAGAAACAAAACTCCACCTGAAGCACCTTTTTGCACCAGTTCTGAACGTCGGGAACGATCTGTCCGATCAGCTTGTAACACGCATGAAGCTTTTCAAAATAAACTCCTGCATTAGATTTTCCTTCAGCACATATAACTGGAGAGCTCCTCTGTGATTCTCAGCAGTTCAAGCTGTTTAAATCGTCTGTTTCATTTTTTAGCTTATTCAATCTTCTATTTAATTTCCCCCTTTATGAATCCTATATGTGTGATTTTAATTGTGCCCCGTGTTCCATTTATATCTCGGCTCCGTTCCCTTTATAAAGCTCTCTGAACGCCTCATTGTTGAAGCTGCTTTATAATTAAACTCGGCTGCCTTGAAACCTTGAAATATAAAGAATAAAGTGTTTTCATCCTGAGATGCTTCTGTAAAGCATCTTTTCACAGCTTTCATGATATTATGACGAAGAAGAATCAAAACAGCTTCAGTCGTCATAATCTGAGCTGAGTGTCCTCTTAAAGAACACTGAAGCCGATCCCTCCCAGACTTCACCCCTAAAGTTTCAGCCTTCTCTGTAAAGTTGGCAAACATTCATATCAGGTCCCAGTTTATCTGCACAGGTGCACATTTGAATTCTCGCTCGGTTCTGTTTTTATTTAATGAGGGCAGAAAAATCACAGAGCAGGAAAGTTTTCCTGTGTGGAGGCCAGCAGGAGCAGTGTTGGGATTCAGACGGCGTCGCTGGAGATGATTTCTCCGAGGACGCCGATGAGATGGAAGTTACTTTATCGCCTGTTAGCCAAATTAAACGCTCGGCGAAGAGAAGAACTTTTTATGAAGTAGTGTCCAAATAACAAATGACTTGAACTTAGTTCATTAGAAAAGTGGAGGAAACAAAGAGAAATAATTACATTACTGTGAATCAATTAAGTCCCAGTTTGGCCCCGAGTCCAGCTGGATATCTGCCTGATATGTTTTATGGTAATACTAATGAAACTGTTGTTATTAAGTTTCTGATAATAACTTTGTGATTACAGTGGAGAGCCCTCTGAAGGGAGACTGGAGGAGATTTAATCAGATGTGTCTTTTATTTAGTTTAATTATAAAAGCAAGTGGATAAAGTTTACCATCTGAATTTATAACATGACCTTTGAACTCTCGCTGAGTGATTTAGATTTAAGAGGCGAGATGTTGCTTTAAGATACTTGATTTAATCACATTTCGGCTCAGAGACACTTTGGCTAAAAGATGAACATTTCATATCAGCTGTTAGACTCCATCCAAGTGGATTTTGTGAGAAAATAAATACCTGAGAAAATCCTGATAATACTCTCCTGAAAAGTACAATTATTTGTGTTAAACCTGCTTTAATGTTAACCTGTTTTTATGTTTATTGTCGTGTATTTTAAAGATGTTTAAGGGTTCAGAACATTATTGTTTGAGGCTTTCTGAAGTCCATTCCCAGCTAAACTGTGTCCCATATCTTTTGGGTTGATACCATTTGTGACACACATTCGGTGCTGAATTTTATAATTTTTCTTTATTCAAGAATGAGTAAAAAATGTCAGAAACCCTCCAGAATATTACATCAACACACCAAACCTTTAGGACAACAGAGAAAAATCCATGCTGTGATTTGTATTTAAAAACGTAGTTATTTTCAGAGATTGGATGTGCACTTTAAACTGTTGAGTAACGCTCTTATTTTGAAAATACCTGAGGAAGTTTTAATCGGAATAATACAAACTCATTTTAAGGATTGAGAACAATGATATTTAAGACACATTTGGTGCTGAATTGGATCATTTTTCTTTATTGAAGAATGGACAAAAATGGTCATAAACCCTCCAGAAAATTACATCAATGCACCAAGAAAAACTGAAGCTTCTGAAATATGTCACCAATTCAGAGTCTTCGTTGTCATTTTTAAACTATCTATCTATAGGAGCTGCATGTGGAGAACAGACAGAAGGGAAGAAGAGCACTTCTGTTGTCTGAGAAATGCTCTTATTTTGAAAATACCTGGGGAAGCTAAGGTTAATTGGCAACAGAAAATATATTTTAAGAGAAGCTATTTGTCAGGATGTCAGTTTCAATCAACATGCAGATTCATTTTGAATAAAGGAATCTGACAGCAGCAAGAAAAGCAGCAACTTATAAGTTGACAAACTTCACCAGTTAGCTGGAATTTCAAAATAAAATTTGTGCCCTTTTTTAGATGACTGTTAGCCGACTTGTGTGGTCAGTGTTGTTGTGTTGTTGTGTTGTTGTGTTGTTGCAGTTTTCTTTTCTGGCATCACTGTGATTCCCTCATTACATTATAAAGTTAAAACAGAATAGATTTTTTTGCCATTTGCACAAAACAGGAAGTGATCTTTAAAAAGGCAAATAAATACAAATTAAACAAACAAAACATAGCAGATAATAAATAAAAGGAGCAGCTAGAAAGTCAATTAGTGCAAGAAGAACAGAAACTAATAAAATTGTAATAAAAATGCAAATTATTTCTAAAATAGAGATGTGGAGGTATCAAAATAAATAGTCTAAATATAAATAATGCATCTTATTTGAGCCTTTATGCTCCAGCACACGTGGACTTTGTTGCTCTTTATACGTCCGGACTCACATCCTGAATGGTTTAAATGATGACAGTCAGAGAGCAGGCTGCTGATCTGTCCTGTATATAATCTATAATCTGATCAGAATCGTCGGACAGAGAGACGTTCTCCTCTTTATCTCCCTGTGGACAGCAGGTTCCATCGCGCTGCCATTATGTCTGCAGATTATAAAGGCTTTCGTCCATCGTGGCCCCAGAGGGTCGTCGCCCCGCTCACTCCTTCTTTTATCGCTGGAATCAGATGCTGCAGAGTTTTATGAAATGAAAATTCAGCGTCTTAATGGCACATTATTATTAAAGACGCTTTAACACAGTTTGATACCAAATCAGACAGAAATCTTCACATATGTGGCTGCAGGATTAAAGCTGATCAGACCTCATATTTCAATCTATCATGTAATCTATGTATTGTAATAACATGTGTGCATGTAGGTCACAGATTACTGTGTGTGTGTGTGTGTGTGTGTG
>CAFUXE010001715.1:0-13153 GCA_903364295.1 Serranus cabrilla | reverse complement strand
CTCTCTTTTGTAAATCTCATCACTTAAACTAAATCACTGTTCACTGTCTGCTGAGGATCTCATATTTATTTATAGATTTGTGACACATTGACGCTGTGGGGACTCTGCGTCTTATGGGGACCAAACAAAAGTCCCCACAGTGTAAATATTCTCCAGATAATTCCTCTGAAAGTGATGGACACACAATGTGTGTGTGTATATTTATTTAGAAATCCAATGGGGTGTATTTTAGAGATATATATTTATCCCTGGGCAAATTAATTTATATCAGTTTTAAGTCTTTTTTCTTTTTTTTTTCTTTTGAATTTATCGTAAATATTTAGATCACAGAGAGATTTTTAGAACATTAAGTAAAAATAAAAAATTAAAAAAATGGAAAAAACCTGACACAAAGCTAACAGGACAGTGAATTAATATATTTTTTTAAAGATTTTTAGAGCTTTATTTATTTTATTTTATTTTATTTTATTTTTTGGAAAGTTTTGAGTTCTTTAATTAATTTCTACATTTTTTAAAAGAAGTTTTTTCTAGATCTTGATGTTTATTTAGTTTTTGTTGTCTTTAATTTTTCTTTTAGATTTTTAGAAAGATTTCTAGGACCTTAAGTTAAAAAAATGTAAGAAATAAAAAAATTTAAACCCTGGAAAAGTCCTCATCAGAAAGCTGAAAAGCTGTTTTTGTGCCTTTTCAGAGACACGTTGTTCTGTCAGTACAGCCGCGCTGCAGACAGATGATGATCATTCAGAATATGATGCAGAATAAACTAAACAAAAGGAAATAAAGGAGTTAAAATTAACCCGAAACACCTACAGCAGGAACATCCAACATTAATGCAGCAGGAATATTAATGCAGAAGGAAGTAAAGTGTGTAGTTTTCTGATAATACTCTTAGTTTTGTGTGCAGGACTTGAACTTGCAGTGGAGTGTTTTCACTCTGTGGTGTTATTAGTACTTTTACTTCAGTAAATCCTGAATCCTTCCCTCTGCAGCAGCAGCAGCAGGTTCAGGCTGTTTCAGGCTCTGTGGACTTCAGAGGATTCTTAATCCATTCTGCTTTTATGACCCAGTCTCCTGAACATAACTTCTCTCCTTTATCAGCCGTGTGACGTGTTGGTACAGTGTGTCTGTGTTGTGGCTCTGCATGTTCCCGTCCTGCTGTTTATCCTCCATCCGTCTCCCATCGTCACGTCTGCTCGCGCTCCTTCAGGTTAACAGTATCAACGTTTAACTAAGAGATGCAAAGCACGTTTCTACTTACACAGCGTTACAATATTCAGCATGCAGTCCACGTCCGCCGCCCCCCCGATGCTGCTAATTCTAATTCACGGCCACGCCGCCAACAGCAGCCGCCCCTCCCGCCACCTCAGCCCTCGGCTTCTTTACACTTCATACTTTACTGCCACTCTCCCGTCCTCGCTCCCATTCTTCTGTCAATCACCATAAACATGAACTGACACATTTTCAGAATTCATTTTTCCGTCTGTAGCTCCTGAAGTTGGCCCACTTCTTCCCTTACTGCCGATAGAAATGTGCCATAATTGTCTTCAGTCCTCTGCTGTTGAAAAGTTCAAACTTCTTTTTATATTTGTAACTTCTGATAATAGTGAGAAACGACTTAAAGGTTAAATCAAATAAATTATAAATGCGTCGTTGCTCCTTTCACAAATGCACTCAGAGAATCTGACATGAAGCACAATATTCATAATAAATACCTCCAATATGTTCATCTTTATAGCTTCATGAAGTGCATTAGTCTGTCAAATATTCTGAATTATGTGTCCAGAACAAACAAATATTGTACAAGTGGGTTTCTTGCAAACTCTCAACTCAACTGAATCTTACAAATCAAATTTGTCACTTGACATCGTCCTGTTGTCAGTGTCTGAGATTACCAATACCAACAACCCTGCAGATCTTTTCAAAGTTCTTACTCTTGTAGTTTATTGTATGAGCAACAACTAGAAGAAATACCCGAAAACAAACACTTACCCGTCTTTTTATCGCCCTGTCTGCCCAGTTTTACTCCTAACTCGTCAGATACTGACACAAAGGTTCAACAAATCCTAAACTCTGACCCAGAACACTAAACGTCCTGTCCAGTGTGAAGCCTAAGAGTCAGTGCTGTTATTCCTCCGCCAAGGAGGTCATGTTTTCTCTTTCTGTCTGTGTGTCTGTTTGTCTGTCTGTGTACAAAATAACTCTGTAAGTTCTGCACGGATTGTGATGAAATGTTGGGACAGCGTGTGTGTTGGGACGAGGAACAGGTGGTTAGATTTTGGTGGTGATCGGTGATCAGGAACCATCTGGATTTATATTGTGAGTTTATATTATTGTGTCAGTGACCCTATTGCCTTCACTAACTGCTGCCATCTAGCTTTCACTATAATCCTTCAGGTGCAGTTTGGTTTTGTATGAGTGACCCTGTTGCCTTGATGAGGTCTTTACTAGTTTAGGTTGTTATGAACTGTAAGTTACCGGCTGGTTTTCCAATGTTTGGTGCTGTTTGTATAAATTGCTTCAAGATAGGAACTAGATGTTTCTGACAAACAACAGATGCAAACTATTAGTGTAATATACGTGCCTGCACGTCCCAAATCCCACATTTATATGTTGATCTGTCTCACAGGGAGCTCTGTGAGATCCATGTTACTATAAACCTCAGTGACTGTCAGTGTGAAGGGAAACATGTGAATGAGTTTCTGTCAAGGCGGAATATTTGTTCATGCATATTCTATATAAATGTGAAATGTCCTTGTTTCATTGTCTGCAAACAAGATATTCATAAAGCTTATTCATGTCAGTATAACAATGAACTCTCTGAGTGTTTTCCAATGTAAACTACGACTCAGGATTTAGGGAAAAAATGCATTAAAATGATAAAATGCACTTTTTATAATATAATGGCAAACAGAAAAAGCTGCACACTGCAAGTGATTATACAGGATTTACACATTTACACCTCCACCGTGTAACTGGCTGACAGACGAAGAATAGACGAGTGTTTCACAGCACAAAGGGAAGAATACACATTAGGAGTGTAAACATATGGAAGCGGCCTTCAGGCTGAGCTGCTGCAGACTTTCTGCATCAGAGTGAAGAGTCACCTGAGAGCTTCCTTCAATTAACAGCACACTGACAAAGAAGTCAAATAGAAATGTGTATAAAATACGCTTGACAGGTTTTTGCATGAAATGAACCAGTAAAATGCTCCTGATCATCATGATATCAGCAGCTGATGGTGGAGGAACCAGCAGGAAACTGGACAGAAGTATTAACATGAAAGCATTTGCAACCTTTTCAAGATAATGAGGAACTGACGAGATGATCTGGGAATATGAGGATTATCATTCTGATCGAGAAGAACTTCCAGCTCTATTATTTCCCATAAGGTGTTGCAGCAATTTTTGGGTTGATACTATTTGTTATATATCAACTTGTTTTTATAGTTAGAGAATAGATAAAATGGTCCAAAACCCTCCAGAATATTAAATCGATACCCCAAAATCTTTGGAAGAACAGAGGAAAATCCATGCTGTGACATTTTGGAGATTTCTGTATTTATTTTCAGAGATTGGATGGCAAGCACTTTAAACTGCTGAGATATGCTCTTATTTTGAAAATATTTGAGGAATACAAGGAAAATGTCTGTTGGAAGAAACTTTGTCAGGATTTCAGTTTTAATCAACATAACACAGATTCAGAACATGAACATTTGGCTTTCTGATTTACATTTACGTCTCATAAGTTGTTGCAGCAAGTTTTTGGTTGATGCTATTTGTAAGACACATTTGGCGCTGAATTCACCATTTTTCTTGATTGTGAGAATGGATATAATGGTCGGAAATCTCTCCAGAATACTAAATCAATACACAAAGATCTTTGGAAGAGCAGAAAAAAAACTTTATGCTGTGATTTAGTTTCAAAAACTTGTTGTACTTTGGAGATTTCTGTACCTTTTTTCAGTGATTGGATGCTGAGAACCCCTCTTATTTTGAAAATACCTGGGGAAACCATTTTTATTTTTGCAACAGAAAATGACTTTTGGAAAAAACTTAATGTTTGTCAGGATTTCAGTGTTAATCAGAATAATACGGACTCATTTTAAGGGTTCAAATTAATATTTGGCTTTAGGTTGATACTATTTGTTAGACACATTTGGTGCTGAATTTGATCATTTTTGGATGGATGGATGGATGGATGGATGGATGGATAGATGGATAGATAGATAGATGGCTAGATAGATAGATGGATAGATGGATAGATAGATAGATAGATAGATAGATAGATGTATGGGCTGTATGGGTGTGTCTTTTTGTTCGAACCCCTCGCGCAGCGTCTCGTGCACGCGGCACAGCCCCCTCCCTCTCCAGCCTCGTGCGCCTCCATCCGCCTCCAACCTGCGGAAAGCACGCGCTGAAATCTGCGGCTGAAACCCAAACTTTCCCGTGTGTGAGCCGTGTCCCTCAGCAGCACCTGCTACCTGAGAGCCGGGGGACGAGCCGGAGGAGGACCCGGACGGAGGAGGGCACGAGCCCGCGCTGAGACGCACCGGAGCCTCGTTGAGGATTACCACGGTCCGCCGCGCGGGGAGGGTTTCTCTAAAAATAGGCGAGTTTCGGCGCGCAGCCTGCTGCAGCTCCGAGATGTTCACCGAGATATCAGCTGCTTCAAAGTGAAGCTCCAGCCTCTGGATTCTCCAGCTCTCCTGTTCCTGAAGATTGAGCTGCTCGGTGGATTAGCAGCCTGCTGTCACTGTGATTGATCGCTGATCCCGGAGGAAGCCGCCGGACTACGCCCGGACCCGCGCCACGGCTGCCGGACCGGGATTGCTTGTTCCTTTCCTTGGTTTTGGATAATAAAAAGACACCCAGTTTCCACCCTGCCTGCTCCACGGACGGACCCCGCGCGCATTTCCGGAATATTTTGGGATTGAAAGAGTTTTATTTGTTAAATAGGCCCCACCTGGAGGATCGCTGCCCGGCCGCCCGCTCGGAGCCGCAGACGGAGGCTCGGAGAAGTGAAAAGGTTATTTCCACTCAAGGACACCCTGCGTGTGGGTGGGTGCAGCTTTGTTAGAGTATTTGGGTTTTTCAAGAGCTGCGCACTCGTTTTTACCGGGACTTGAGATGAACGCTGTCGGAATTGAAGGTATTTAGCCTCCCGACATCACTTTTCTCTCCTCCGTGTGGTTCGGATTTCTCTCTGAGGACTGAAACACGGAGGGCACGAGCTCGTGCTCCCTGTCACTTTGAATACGTTGTTGGAGTAACGTTAATTGGGCTTCAGCAGGCGAATGGGAGGCTAATGGGAATCTCTCTTTTTTCCAGCTACGGTATGACCCCTCCACCCCCCCACCCTGCTCCTGTGAGGATCTATGTGTACGTGAGAGCCGCTCGTGGGTTCGCACGGTGAGACCACCGGCACCTGGATCCCGCTTCGCCCTCTTTTCCCTTTTCTCTTCTGCCTGACTGCGCGCACGTCTGTTCCGGTAATTCCGCTTCTGCTGCCGCTGCTTCTGCTGCTGTCCGGTCCCACACACACACACATACACACACACGCACATACACACACACGCACACACTCCGGTTTATTCAGCCCCAGAAAACTACCAAGAGAGGCTCTCTCTCTCCGTGTGGATGGGAAGGAGTCGCGCAGGAGAGGAGAGCAGGAGTTGGGATAAGCAGCAGAGCCTCGCCGCCTTTTTGAAGCCTCTCGGAGCTCCAGATTGTGATTTAAGTCGTCCATTGGTGGACGGATCGGCGGAGGAAGAAGAAGAAGGGATTCTGCAGAACAGAGACAGGACAGGAGCAGAGAAGGTGGAGATCGATGAAGGTAAGGCTGATTGATCGGCTGTTAATAATGCAGGGTGTGTGAGATGGCGGAGGAGGCTCGCTGGGACCGAGCTCTGCTATGCAGTGGATTTTTCCTCCTGCCACGGGGATGCCAGCAATAGTTTTATTCTTAGTGCCCAGGAAATGAATCATCGCTGTAATCTGATTAGGCTCTGCCATAACCTCTCTGTGTGTGACTGCTCTCTTTCTGCGCCTGTGTTGGCACCGTTGGTGGACTCTGCCATTCTCTAAGGCTACAGACAATTTATTTAAAGCTGCCCAAAAACCCCGCACGCGCCGCTGACAGTGTCCTCTGTGCTGGTTCGCGGGCTCGCGGGGTAATTGTTATTTCCTCACTTCTGTGCTGCGATGCATCGGCCCGGCTGGCAGCCCCGCCGAGCCTCTGTATGGGAATGTGTGTGTGCGCGTGTTTGTGTGCGTGCACGTGCGTCGGGCATGTGCACGCGCGTGTTTGGATGCATCCGTTCGCGCGCGCACGCATGTGGGTGGGAGCGCAGTAATAGAACCCATTTTGGGGGAGCCCACTCTCTCTCCCCCCCTCTCTCTCTCGGTTTCTAAAGCTGCCTCATCATGCCGCTCCAGTTGACTGGCGTTACAGCCACATCTATTATGCAGGAGGCTAGGAGATGAGAACACAAGAGGGGAGGAGAGGAGAAGGAGGCGAGGTGAAGAGAGAGGAACTGTGGTGAGGATCACAGAGGAAGGAAAGGGTGAGGTGGGGAAAAGATGGAAGAAGGGGGAGCGGGAGGCCTAGAGGACAAGATAAAGAAGGGTGGGAAGAGGAGGAGGAGGAGGAGGAGGGTGTTCAACAAGGGATACAGAAAAAGACAAGGGCAGAGGAGAGGAGATTGCAATGGTGATAAAGTAAAGATAACAGAGGAGAGGGTGAGATGAGGAAATATAGGAGAAGAAAGGAGAGGGAGCAGGATGGGAGGAGTCAGGGGTTGAGTAATACCGAGAATATGAACAGCTTCATGTAATTCATAGTGCAGGTAGAGTCTTCCTCACAGTAAGATAAATGACGAGACAGCACAGCAGAGCAGGGCACAACAACAGGACAGAGATTTGTTAACGGAAGCCCATAAGGAGCCCGGGAGTGTTTAGATGCCAGTGACAGCTCTGCACTGAGAGAGCTTCTGTTCCTAAAAAAAGATCTGAAAGAGCTGTCGAGAATATCTCCACAGACGTCTGAACAGGCTGCTGGTAGTTCATGGACACACTCAAACGCTGACTGAGACTCGGGGCATGGAGCGATCCAACATGTTCTGGGTGCCTTGCATGCTGTCAGCACCATGGACAGCTCTCATACTCAACGTTCATGGACAGATTGACTGAAATCAGGACCATGGAGAGCTCCTTAGTGGCAGTCCCAGGAGGGGGATCACAGACATTAACCCTTAGTAATGAAGTGATGGAGTAGTTACAGAACCACACGGATGGAGAGCTCCCTCATAATTAAGGTACCCTGGTGAGCTCCTTCCTATTATTAGCACCATGAACATTGTTTAACATAGACACATGAAGTATATGGATAGTTTGACTGAAATTCAGGACCATGGAGAGCTCCTTAGTGGCAAACCCAGGAGGGATATCACAGAAACTGACCCTTAGTAATGAAGTAATGGAGTGATTTAGTAAGAGCTGGAACCACAGAGAGCTCTAGATAGTTTTTAGAGCTCTCCATGGTTCTGAAACTAACATGGCAATAGTGCCACAGTGAGCTGAAGACAGTTTCAGGACCACGGAGAGCTCCCTCATCATTTTGGTACCTTGGTCAGCTCCTTCCTATTATTAGCACCATGGGCAGACTGATTATAGTTAACATAGACACAGGAAGTATATGGATAGTTTTGAATAGATTGACTGAAATTCAGGACCACGGAGAGCTCCTTAGAGGTAGTCCCAGGAGGGGTTGACCCTTATTAATGAGGTTGTCAGTTCTTTGTTTATGGATAAAGTGAGTAAGTAAGAGATTATGTAGTTTCAGGACCATGGAGAGCTCCAACATGTTGATAGTGAGCTGTAGATGGAGCTCTCTGTGGTTCTGAAACTAACATGGTCAGAGTGGCACCTTGGGCTTTAGATAGTTCCAGAACCATGGAGAGCTCCCATATGATTTGGGTACCTTGGTCAGCTCCTTCAGATTGTTAGCATGAGACCAGGTCTATCTTTGCTCAACATAGTCACTTAAACTTAAAGTGACTTAAACACATTTACATAAAAGGTGCTGGATAGTCTCAACATATCTGCTTGTAGGTTAAGGATAGATTCGACTGGTTTTGGGATCTCTTATTACCAGGAACAGCAGAATAAAAAAATGCCCTTGTTGAGCTTTAGATAGTTTCAGGACCATGGAGAGCTCCAACATAATTTAGCCAACTTGCTCATCTCCAGATCTAACATTGTTTATAATAAGTACAAAGTGCTGGATAGTTGGCTGGTTTCAGGACCATGGAGAGCTCATTAGAGGTCTTCTGATTTTCAGGAAGAGCAGAATAAAAAAATGGCCCCACTGAGCTTAAGATGTTTTCAGGACCATGGAGAGCTCTGATATGGTCTCAGTGTCAGTTAGCTCCTGCATACATCAGCACCATGAAAATACTGATGTAGATTAAGAGACATGAGTAGCTCCATCACACTATTCGTGCCACAGGGAGCTCCTACATGGTACCATGGACAGCTCCAACCAAGCTGCATCAGTTTATGGATATTTATACATATTAAAATCAGGATGAAGGGTTCTAAGAGGCATTTAGTTTAGTGCCAGATGAGTATTGGCAGTTTCATAACCATTGGCAAGTTTATAAATTAGGGGTCTTTTGCAAATCTAATAACCTTTTTTCTTTGAGAACTGATGCAAAAATACAATAAATCTAGCTTCGGTGTTATCACTGTCAGGGTCAGGGTGGTCACAATTTGGATTCTACATACAAATTGATCAAAATGAGCTTTGAATATCCACATCAACTGCAGGATGCATGGATCCCAACAGTTAGGCAATGCATAATTGCATAGCTACCAGTGCTACTGTTTGCAATGTTAATGCAACGTTTAAATTGAAATTTTAATTTAATTGTGACCTTTAAATTGAGAGTTTGATTGAATCTTGGATGTGGAGTATTATGACACCCTGAGTTACAGTGCATAGGATCAGAATCAGGAATACTTGTTTGGAAAATTGCTTTTGTTACTTTGTATAGAAATCCTGTGCAATAATTTGATTGCACAGGATTATTTTATTTACATACATGCTCATTTCTATTTATATCTCAGTAACTGTAGAAGCTGGACAGATGCAGAGTCAGAAACAAAGAAGAAGTCTCAGTTGCATCAGATAGTCAGTGTTTGTGTTTCCTCTCTGAGAAAACATGAGGTTTAAACTGCAGGTTGGCAAACTTCAGAGTCACTGTTTTTCAGCTGACCCTGACCTCCGACCTCCCTGGGGAGGGGAGGTTAAATGAGAAGGAATATATGTAGCAGAATCAATAAAATGAGTTTGTATTATTGCTGTGGTTTCAGTCCATGGATACGTCCCTGTGAGACGTCTATATTTAGACAGTAGAAGGTATGAATCTGCCTCAGGACCCTGTAAGAACTCAGTGGAGCTGCTCTGCATGGATACAGTATCAGCCTGACATTTATTTATCTACATATTATCACTAATGGATTTGATTAATGAGCATAAATGTGTTTGCAGACATCATTTGCACCTGTTTTTCATATCTAAATGTCACTTCTTTAGATTATAAGTCTAAACTTATGTAGATTTTTTAATGGAAGCAGGATTTCAGGAGGTAATTTGGCATTTTGGTCAGTGTTAGATTCTCCCAGATAGCTCTGATAATCTTTTGTTATACTTGAGTAATTGGGTGTTTTTGTGTCACTGTTGTATCGAGACAGCTTTGATTATTTTCTCAAAAGATTTCCTTGTCCCGTTGTTGGCCTTGGATCCGCTGTGTTGGGAGACAATGGGACGCTGTGTGCACCTCGTGATGATACACCGTGTTGCCGAGGCGAGCGGGCAGATAAACAGTGAGATAGGGAGACAGTTGATAAGGATCTAAGGTGACAGAGACAACAGTTTGCTGTAGAAGCAGGCCGGCAGATGGACAGGCAGGCAGGTAGGCAGACACACTCTCACTCACACAGTAAACAAAGAGCCAGACAGGCAAAAGAACAGGCGGCCAGGTGGGAGACACCCGCCGTCACACTCAGCCTGATAACAGAGCGAGCGGCGTTAATGCGACTGGAGTGATGCGATGTTTGGCGGCGACTCTTATCATATGCAGAGCATTACAGTGTGCTTCACATCCCATTAGCAGAGAGAGAGAAAGAGAGAGAGAGCTTCCCGCCTCCACGCTGACTCTCAGCACGCCGCTCTGACGTGTTAACCTCCTGCTGCTACCTGCGACACGTCAGAGCGACACGTCTCACACAAACTGTCAGCGGGGACATTAAATCTCTCATAATAACAATAATGTCTTTTATCGTCGGTATTTCTGGGACAATGAATCGTCCTCTGCTAATATGAAAAATCATCTGAGCTGTTATTCCATTTCCATGATATCAGACATCAGCATGAGCCAAAATGTGTCCTTTGACTAGTTAACTAGTCAGCCCCAACATGTTTACTAGTAACACTAGTAAACTAAAAATGCTAATGAGGAAGAGGACTGTCTTCCCATTGGCTCTCCAGGTCAACTAGTTAAACTGTTTCTCTCACTAGTTAACTACTCAAGATTAATACTTAATAGTTAATTAGTTGTGATGCTCGTTTGACCTCATTAGTTAACTAATTGAAGAAAATGTGTGTAATTAGTCAACTAATAAAGTCAAAGACACAAGACTAGTTAACTAGTGAACATGTTGGCTTTAGGAACTGCAAATAGTTAGCTAGTGTCTGCATGTTCCAGCTTACATGTTAACAACTCAAGGCAGAAAACGCTGGATAGTTAACTAGTTTTTACCTCACTAATTAACTAGTTGAATAATATGTAACTTTAGACTAGCTCGCTAGTTAACCAGTGAGGCTCAAAATATTCACTAATTAACTAATACAGGCCAAAATATATCCAGCTAGTTACGTTGAGGATGTTTTGTCCTCGCTGGTTAACTAATTAAACAGACTTTCTCTCACTAGTTGAAGCTAACATGCTTACTAATTAACTAGTCTAAGTCTTTTTTGTCCTCACTAGTTAACAGGTTAAAGGAAATGTGTGTAACCAGTCAACTAGTAAAGCCAAAAGACACAATGACTAGTTAACTAGCAGCTGCATGTTGCAGCTCACATGTTAACTAGTCAAGGCAGAAACTGCTGGATAGGTAACTAGTTTTTTTGACCTCATTTGTCAAAAGAAATCCACTAGTAACATTAGTGAGAGACATTTCACTAGTTAACTAGTTGACTAAAGACACGCTGACTCGTTAACTTTGGTTCACACTAGCAGAGGAAACAGTCGTCTGATTTGACAGATATGGAACAAATGACACAGTAGAAATATCTTCTAACAGTGAATCAGCTGCTGGTGTTGTTGGGTCACTGTGTGTCTCATAGTTGAAGCAGCTTTGTGTTTTATTGGTTCTGATAGTTTAACTAGCAGCTTGGCCTCCGTCCAGCCGGCCGCGCTCAGACCTTTCTGTCCTGGAACCTTCCTGCCAGAGAAAAAACAAACCTGCCAGAGTTAGAAACAGTTATTCTCCTGCTCTGTTTTGATCTGTTGGAGCTGTCAGGCAGGAATGTTTCTGCTCCTGTCTGAGTGTGACGCTGTGTGTTCGCTGTGTGGATTCCTGAAGCAGGCCTGGTTATGTAACTCAGAGGCAGATAAGCAGGTAAGAGGCCGTCACCAACATGCAGATCATCACATGTGATTTACATCCCGGTGAAACTCTGCATCCTGTCTGGTTAAAGAATTAATCTGAGGCTTAATCCGTCCGCCTGGAGCTATACCCCCAATCCCTCCATCTCCTCATCCATCTGCCTCTCCATCCATCTGTCCGTCCGTCCCCTCTCCTTTCCCTGCAGAGAGCCTCTCTGGTTCGGCAGGTCGGCTGTTTACTGAAGACATCAGCTTTAAATGAAATGCTCCAGCAGTATCTGGTCCCCAGGAGGTCCTTCTTATCAGGGGAATTTCATTTCCTCTCCTCTGTCATTTGCTTTGGAGTCCTTCCACGAGGCCTTTTCCTTTTTTATGCAGGCAGCAGGAACACCAGCTCCAGCACTGAGCTGCTGCTGCAGAGAACAGGGAGGTGAAATGACTGTAATTTGGTTGGATCCCCCCTGAAGCACGAGAACAGAAGTGTGTTTATCTTAATTCTTTCCCTTTCAGAGCAGATCTGTGTAACGTACAGAGGTGGAGCCTGATCCTCAGGTTGGACTCTCTGATCCAACCGAGCCGTTAGTTGAAGTATTTTTACTCGGTGTTGTAAAACCTTCCAGCTCCCACACAGACACAGTGAGGACATGTTAATTAATTTCTTCTCCTCCTCATCTTCACCTCTCTTCCTCGCGTTTAGTTTCCAGTTTATTTTTGTCGATTCTTTTGTGATAACGGCTTTTCTAAATGCATCACAGAAGTGTGACCTACATTTGTGCCCAAATAAGGGAAGCAGCTCCTTCGCTTTGTCACACTAATGGAGGAATTAAAAGGGATCGGTCTGATTTATGAGCTGTTTATCCTCACTGAGAAGCATGTTTCACACAGCATCAGTTCAAACTTACATCATATTTAGAATATTTCCTCTCTATCGTGTTATTAGAAACTTTCTGGTCTGCTCGGTTCAAACTCCATCAACAGAAACAGTCGTTTTACCTGCAGAACTCCGAGTCCCTGATCTGTTCAGTGTGTTACTGTGACTTTTGTGTTTCAAAAGTTTAGTTTTTATTCACCAAAGTCACACAAATAACAGATCTACCAGCCAGTAGTGGAAGAAGTATTCAGATTACTTTGCTGCAGTAAAAGTACTGACACCACACTGTGAAATGACTCCACGACATGTAAAAGTCCTGCATTCAAAACTCACTGAAAAGCATCAAAAGTAAACAAACTCGTCATGCAAATAGTTTTATATTATTATTATTATGATGCGTTTATGTAATCTGTGTTTAACTGTGTAAAGGTAAAATAGGCTCATTTTAACTATTTAATACAATGTTATGAGGTTTCATTCAAAGAAAAAAAGTCTTATAACTTTAAATTGATCATGTTTTTTTATTGTTAATCTCGACCTGAAAAGTTCAATATTTACCTCTAAAATGTGGTGAAGAAGAAGTTACAGAAAATACAAATACTCAAGTAAAGTAC
>CAFUXE010001711.1:123698-137036 GCA_903364295.1 Serranus cabrilla | reverse complement strand
TATATATTTATATATACATATTATAATTTACAGCAAACTATAACAAGTTATATAGTGAGCTGTTTGGCAGATTTTTCTTGCCTGGTTAGCTTGTTTTCCTGTTTCTAGTCTGTGTACTAAGCTAAGAAAACCATTTTTCATTCAACTGTCAGATATGAGATCGATGTCACTCTTCTCATCTAACTCTCGGGGAACATGGCTTATTAAGTGTACTTCCCAAAACATCAAACTACACCTTTTAAGCACATTACATATGCTGAAATTTCTCATTCCATCTCCTTTTTTTCTTAGCAGTAACAAGTTGTTGTTGTCCTTGTTTTTGTGCTTATTTTTCTTTGTCACCATGACAACTGATGGCAGTCAATGATGTTGTATATTCAGTCTGTATGATGTATGCAAAAGGTTTTTCCCCCTACTTTTTTCCAGCTCTGACAGCCAAAAAACTAAAAAGCCTCCCCTGTGACACAGTCATGTTCCTACCTTCTCTCCGCCCTTTCATCCTCCAGTCATGTTGCCTCCGGACTAAGGAGATGCATATTTGAATGCTTACCAACCATTTCTCCTCCAGAATATTTCTCTGTCTCTGCAGCAACTCATACTTCCCCTACCACACACACATGCACACAGCCTCCTCCTGCACCATTACCCCTCTGCATAAATGCAACACAACCCCAAATTATGGTCAGCCGCTTGTGAAGTTAGTTTTGCTTGGGAAACCAAGCTGCCATCTTTAATATCATAATGTTACCAAATTATATGGTTCTAATTGGGAACTGTTTGATCACACTTTCTGGCATCTGGAAAGCTTGCATGTGACCTTAACAGGGCTTTTTTTTCTCATCTCAAAAGTATGACCTTTGCTTGTGACCCAGCATAAATTAAGTAAACCACTTAACACCAAGGAGAGGCCTTCACCACCAGTCACACCCAACATGCAGCCAACACCAACAACTCACTGTGAGTATCTGTGATGTAGGTCTGGAACATCTGCACACAAGACAGCTGCATGTCAAGGCAAATAAAGCAACAGTACAGTACTGTAGTTATGAGTCAGGCTAAAAAACAAAACAAGAGAAAATAGAATTGTGGCAGCACTTGACAGGTTTCTCTTAAAAGTTTGTGTAGAAGAAATCCGTCTGAACTGCTACCAAGACACATGAATAATAAATCATCTTTGACCGCCTGAGGTATCCCCACATTCCCATAAGATGAGCTCAAGTACCCATTAATAGGCAGCTCCCATCTAGTTTCTTTTTTATTTCAATTCATTTCAAACTGGATGTTATAATAATTTTCATACAGTTAAACTGCCATTTAATAGCTCAGTTTGGTAACATTTGCATTATTACGACTACTTTGACTAGCAGCAGTGGCATCGTCAACGTTACTCTGTCACTGTGAGCTAATTTTTAGTGTTTAGACTTTTTAGCTACTACTGCTACAACTATTTGGCCTGTTAATCCAAACATTGTATCTTATTATTCCAAAGCATTATTCATTACTTTGACCTAACATTAATCATCTGTTTATTCATACATTTTTGCTAATTTAACTAGCTAACTAATACATTTTTGCTCTGTATTTCAAATGTTTATCCATTCATTTAATTCAACCATTTTTGCATTAGGTCTATATTAAGCTAATAATTTTACCTTTTTATCCGTGGCCCTTAGGTAACTGTTTCAACTGTTCATCCATGACTTTAAGTTATAATTGACTGTTTTCAATTACTTTTCAGTTACTGTTTCTACTGTATATAGCCTACTAGATAAATAAGCTACATTTAGCAAATTATTAATATAAATGATATCCACTGCTTCTAGCTAATAAGCTATTAAACTGTTTTCTTATAAGTCTATTATTTCAATGTTTACCTATTACTTTTAGCTATTTCAACACTTTAACCATTACTTTTAGCTCATTACTTTACTTATTAACTAGAGATCACGTGATCGCCATGGTAACATGGCTATGACTGACTCGGGTTTGTCGAAGCTACGCCCTCTGTTCCAAGTTTTGGAATCACTAATCAAGACCACTACTTTGTATTATTTTCCTTTCAGATAGATCCAACAGGATATTCCCCACAAACTCACAGTGACAAGTATTATTTTAACAGGTGTCTAATAAAGTTTAACATTCTTGGGTTGCAACTGCAGTAAAAGCAATTAGCCCCTGACACTTTAAAACCCCAATGTCTTTGCACAAATCAGCATTTTAATCTCGAACGCAGCGCCCCCAGCATCACAGTAGCAGCCGCAGTGCTTTTCTGTTGCTAATATGCTCCTTATGGTAAAGAATTACATAGTGTAAATCACCCGTATGCACAGTCCACCTTCCTTTCATGCCTGTTTGTTGAAATTGGCCCGCAGCACCCGTCCAGCATGAATTTAGCAACCTCATTACAACCAAGCCAAAGCCCATTACTCTGCTCTGCCCACAGGGAATAACACCTTTTTCTTCATTAACCAGCGAATAAGAGCTGTTAGCCACAGTTTCCATTACTTTATACTGTACGACCTGATGCAGAGTAACTCACCCCTCTCTCCATCCACTAATTTTAAACAGATTTCTTGTCCTCAAGCATAATATCCCAGCAATAAGCAAGATGCTTATGTACTTTTAGAAAATGTACTGCCATGAATACAGCTATTTTTTATTTCCTCTATAAAGCATTTCTCCCAGTAACACTTGCCCTTAATAATTCTGTGCTGCCTCCGACTGATCCCCAAGCAGTTCAACTGTTAGTTGGCCGTTTCAGCCGTGAATTCCTCCTTTCTCACCTTGCTTTAACTCAAACACAGTCTCTCCCTCACATGCAGCCAGCCAGATGTTTAGGCTGGAAGTTCTCCACAGAGGAGGCCTCAGTGGTATGCATGGTTGTTATTTATCTAAATTGTATTTTTCTCTTTAACAGCATTTTTTTCCCTTCTTTCTGCTCTCAGAGGTGGTTTACTTTAGCCCCAAAGTAGGAGGTGCAGAGAGGAAAGGCTTTGCCAGCATACCCACAATTCACCAGTGGCTGACGGAGCTGATGAAGTTGAAGTTGACAGCTGCATAAATCACTGGCTCATGGTGCTAATAGGTGGCAGTATAAAATCAAGCGCAGACCACCCATGCTGCGGGGCAGAAATAGGAGCATCAAGTCATATCTACCGTGCAGCACTGTACAGCCATCCGAAACACTTAACCCCCCTCTGGCCGCCCAGCCTGTTCCAGTCCAAGGGGCTCTCTTAGCAACACAGGAAAGGCCCGTCTGGCATCCGCAGTGTAGTGATTCATATTTGGCAGTTTCATAAAGGTTCCAAGCTGCTGGAGTTTTTTTGGGCCTATTGTCGAACATTTCACTCCTCAATCGCCCTTTCGGAAAAACCTATAAACATCTCAGTGCCAATAACCAAACAGGAGCCTGTGCTTTTCCCTCTTTCATACCAAGATCTCAGTAGGTCTTAGGATACGTTTTTTGTTTTGCCTCTTCATGGTGAGGAGAAAAGACCGCACACTCACCATTACCCACATTTTCCTTTTTTTCTTGAGGTATATTTCCACGTATGAATAGAGAGGTGCTTGAGCTCATTCAGTAGAGCTGCTAAGAGAGGTGTGAAGGTGGCTGTCTGCAGGGCCTCTTCCTTTGTACAGGGGAGATAAAACACAAGCAGAGCATGAGGGGGCGGACCCCCATCGCACAAAGCTGCACATATTGCTCAATAACAAGGCCTGGATCCCTGCAAGCACAACAAAACTCTAGCATGGGTCATGGGCCCCCGTGCCATCAGGTTTGGCCATGCATGTGGAGGATTAATATATACCCCCCAACCCCCCTCGTTTTCTCCATGTTTTCTAGCATGTCTGAGCGTCTGTTCCTTTCACATATGATAAGTGTGTTCCACGTTTCCCAGAAATCCAATGGTACAATATAAAACCTGCATTTACTAAAAGTTTTCTTCTAAAAATCTTGCTACACTTGGATCACCAGCCAGTCTGTTTGCATGAACACAACTACATGTCAACCACAGTAGTTTGAAATAGGATCTGAACACCGATCTCTTGGGTCAAAGTCGTGAGTTTATTCGACCCATTTACAACCCCAACTGCCCTAAAAATGCCTTTTTCGGTCTTTATGCTGCATTTCCTCCTTTCCTCCCATCCCGACATTATTACTTTGGCCACTAGAGGTCACCATCTAACCACAAACGTCAATATGGGTCATAATACGCTGCGCATATTGTTGTGAGGTAGAATGCATGACTTTCCGTAGGTATATCTACAAACAGTGAATGAGAAATGTCGGCTACACATGACACTTCTGACGTACTTGTAGTCATTTTAAATGTGCCTCGTCCTTCACAGATACATGCGGACTGATGAGTAGTTTATTCATTGTTTGGCTAATCAGCAGAACATAAATCAGCAACTATTTTGACAACCAGATCACTACTTATTTATATGCAAAAATGTGTTTGTTCTCTCTCCTGCTCCTGTTAGGATTTACTCTTTTTCTGTAATGGATCATTACAAACCAATTTCTTTTTTATTTTGGACCGTTTATTAGACAAAACAAGACATTTGAAAATGTCACCTTAGAATGTGACTGGCATTTTATAGACCAAGCAACTCATATATTATTTAAGAGAATAATTGGCACATTACTTGATCATATCGCATGAATGTTAGATGTTTAGGGTTATTGTATCAGTTTCCGCTAGTTGAATGCATAATGGCTTTTCAAAATAAACTGTGTTCGCAGGAAGTGGTTAAGAGAACAAAACCTCTTGAAGAGGCTCGGGGTAAATCAACAACTACTTCTGCACTTAACCACTTGGCACACTAACAGTTGACTCCTCAAACATCAACACTGACTCTTGGTTTCCTGGGTCAAAGTCAGGGATTTGTTTGACTCATCCACCACTTCTACTGCCCGCCCTGAATGGACTTTGCGCTCTTTGTATTAGGTCCTTTCTATTTCCCTGCAGAGACCATAATCGACAATGAAATGGTGATAAAAGAAAATAATGCCAGCCTCATGCTCTAACAACACACTTGGCCCACATTTTATTCAACTCATTTCATTCAAGTCATTAAGAGATTTTCCTCAGTTCATTTAGGTGTGAGAAGAGCTTGAGCGTGCCAAACCACACGGCAGAATTAAACGTGAGAATCAGAATCAAGGGAAGGACGAACTAATCACACCTGGAGCTCACTTCAACACAGCAGCACGCTCAGCGTCTTCGTCTCCTGCTCTCTGACACGTCTTCTGTCCTCACTGACCGCGTGCTACAACCTCTGCCTGGAACCTCTGGCTCTGCTACAGGGTGTCCTTTACTGCCTATAAATGGCTTGAGGTCATCTCTCATTAAACCAGAGTGTGCAACTAAATGACTCCTGGCTGTGTTTGCCCCCGACGATAAAGCCTGAGTGTTTATGGCAGCTACCTGTACTCCGCTCTCACTCTCTGCCCAGGTGGGCTGACGTGGGGGAAAGTCAATAAATGATGTTGATTTCTGTAACGTTGCAGGAGGATAAGCCTGGTCTGTGGTTTATGTTAGCAGTTAATGTCAGCAACGGAGCAGATGAATTTGACAAAGTACCAGCTGCTATAAAAATGTGCCATGCTTAATAATGAGAGCAAAGTTTTATTTTTTTATGGGGAATTTGAGTTTGGGTGAATTTTATGAATACTAATCACAGCAGTGTTAAAGCATCAGTGGGTTCTTTGTTTTGTTAAAATTATACAGGAATGCTTCAATGTCAATCTTCACATTTAAATGTTTAAACATAAGCTTTTACAGTAGCTCAATGTGCAGATGTTCACTAACGTTTATCTTTTTTTTAAGATTCAAGGGATGAGAATGTGGAATAAAATCATTTCACTATTTATGTGAGAACCTTACAGCGGTATTTTCTTGTGCCTACCTTGCTGCTCTCATCACAGACAGAGTACTATTAATGTTGGACAGATTGGACATTACCTGATGTTTCACTGTGGACAAGCAGCAGTTTGTGGTGTTTGATCTGTTTCAGTCAGCGGTCAGACGGAGGCCGAGCTCGGGCTGCTTGGCTGACCAGTGACCACAGCTTACTGTCACTGATGGTGAGTGGTTAGTGTGATCAACCCATATGTAAATATATATTTATGTAGGCCTGACATTTAGTTTACCTTCATACTTCTACAAAGTTGACTTGACTTTTTATATTAATTTTCATCTCCTCATGTTTGTTTTCCAGTGGATTCAGCTAATCACTAATATTGCAGATTAATGTTAACTGAGCTGCTGTCATGGCAACACTAATGGTCTTCACTTGGTGGCTCGAAATGATAAAATGTGCCTTTTCTGCATTAAACTATCTAAAAACAAACAGACCTATTTTATATGAGCTGTTACATTATCCTAAATGTTTCCTACAATTTCCAAACCCAGAGGAATTTGTTATTATAATCAAGGTAATAGCACATTTCATTGGTTGCCTGCCAGTAGCGTCATATCCCCTTTGCACATGTGTCAGCCTTGTGGTTGTCTGCCTGAAGCTGCCATGAAGTGACTTTTTATCCACATTTTTATCATACACTTTTTAGTTTGTTAGTAAGTATGTTTTTTAATCAGATGAAGGTTTTTTGTGTGTTTGTTTTGGAGATGAGGAGACCTCTGTGGAAAATTCAGCTCACGTTAAAAACAATCGACACTGAAGGAATCCTAACCAGGAAGAAGCTGATTACAAACAACAACTCCCATAATCCCATGCTACCTCAAGAAATCACCAACTTATAGGTGAGGATACAATTTGCACATGTTGAGTTGAAATTTCTAGAGAAAACCTAAAACCGACTGAAAAGCTGCCAAAAATGTTTTGCTATAATCTCAATTAAGGTAATTTAGTACATTTACTCAAGTACTGTACTAGGCACGTATTCTTTACTTGAGTATTTCCATTTTATGTAACTCTATTTACTATTTAGGCGAAAGCTTTTGTTACTTTTCAGCTCAAGATTTAACACAAAAAGTAATTAATTTAAGGTGATTAGACTTGTTTTCTTTTTAGATAAAAAGAGTATATTAAATAGTTAAAATGAGCCTTACCTTGAGAAAAATGTTCAAATAAAATATTTGGAATACATGAAACAATATGAGGGTCATTCTGCATAACGAGCACTTTACTTCTGATACTTTAAGGGGATCTGAAACACTGATGCAGTTCTATTCTTACATGAATGAGGTCAGTGTTTAGTTAGAGTAGTTGCATGAAGCAATAATAATAGAGTGAATACTTTGTTTGAGTGCATATCACAATGTTCAGTGTTCAGCGGATGGTCACACAAGCACATATGTTCTAAAAATCCAGGTTCTTCACAGATTTTTTGGGGGGAAAAGAGATCCCAAGAAAATACCAGAGAAAAGTAATGTAACTAGTGAAATATACTCGTGAAAGTCCAAGCACAGAGACGTTTCCAGTGAAGCAGTTCGTTGTTCGGTGTCCTGTCTGCACTCAGGTATATTACTGCTGACAGACAGCGCCTCTGTAACCACACCACACACCTGCTTGTATTTACATTTCCACTGTTGGCAAAATATTGAGTTGCTACGTTTAAATTATTCAGTTTGGTTTGAGTAATCTTCCTTTTCTAAATGGATGAAATGCTGCTAATTGCTGTGCAGTCAACAGGACGTCTCGCTCTGATGCTGCCTGACGTGACGTCCCACCCACGAGTGACATCATGGCATGAAGAAATGTGACTTCATCCAGCACGCCGAGCCGCGAGGCTCTCAGACTGCCAATGACTCTGGGCCTTTCTTTTAATGCTGTCATGGGAGAGGTGGCTGCACTCACCAGAGCCAAACAAAAGGCTCTTTTGTCCCTGCGTCCACATCTGTCCGGAATCACCTCACCTAATTACCAAGGTTGGTTTTTGGAAATTACAGCATAAATATTAAACTGTCAAAGTCCGTCTGTTGGCAACACCTTCCAGTGTGAGTCACTGCCTGCAGAGGCTGAAGGAAAACAAGCCTCTCCTTCTCTGAGCCGAGCTGCAGCGCCGGTCAGCGAGCACCTTAATGTTCATTCTTCCTGGTGCCTGTTAGAGTACTCATCTATAACGCTTTCCTACGTTTTTATATTTGTTCCTTTTCCTAAACCAGCACAGCTATAACCTCACACCATTAGTGGGTTTTACACCACCAGGGCCAAAATAAATGTACTTAAGTTTTCACCTCTCTTTTCCTACGGTACGCTGTAGATCTGTTCAAATTCAGTAAAGAGAGCACCATATTAAAGGAATAGTTAGACTGTTTGTGACTCATGTCTTTAAATATAAAGCTTGAACCAGCAGCTTAGCTTAGCTTAGCATAAAAGTTGTAAACAGAGGGAAACAGGTAGCCTGACTGTCAGCCAGCATCTGCCAAGTCCATATAAAGCTCACAAACTATCATCTTAATATCTTGTTTGTTTAATTTGTACAAAAACCAAGTGTAAAAATGTCAATTTGCAATATTGTCATTTTGACATATTGGCTCTTTTTAACAGCTTAAAAGCCAAAAGCTGTTTTTCACGTTGAAGTGAAAATGTGGTGCAGGACAAAGGGATATCTGCAGCAAAATACATACATAAATAAATAAAATAAATAAGAAAGATATGTCCGTAGACAGTTTTATTATTTTTTCTTTTACAAAAAAATGCATTAGATATATAAACAATCTTGTTAAGGACATTTTTAAAGAACTGTGAAATACTGAGAGATATTTCACTGTGGCTAAATTACCATAAACCTATTTTATCGTTTGCATTTTTACTTATTATCTGACATATACACAGATACAGATATAAACTGTATCAGTAAAATGGATTAGCCTGGCTGATTTATTGGTTTAATTCTCCTTCTAGCTGAGCCAGGCCAGATATTTCCTTTTGTTTTAGTCTTTATGCTAAGCTGCAAAACTGCTGCATATTTACCATACAGACAACAGTGATACTGATCTTCTCATAACTCTCAGCAAGACAAAGAATCAATGTATTTCACAAAATGTGGAACTATTGCTTAAAGAAAGATTAGCATATTGCACCATGAGGTGCATGTAAGAATACTGAGATTTTAGCTCCAGTCACCTCGTATGGATGATCCTCCTCTTGGCTTGTTTTGTGGTGAAGAGAAAGTGAAGTGACAGACTTTCACAAAGATGTTTTCTTTGCTGCTGTTTTGAGTGGAACACTCCTTAATCATTTTTCAGACAAAACCCTGGATTGTGGCTGAGGAAATGTTGTGCCTGCAAATCTATCACAGATGATCTTTTCAGATGCACCTTGAAACGGAGGCATACAGCTGTACTGACGGGCATAAGACCTAAACAAACTACGCTGACAAGACAGAGAGCTGTGCAAACAGAAGATTAGAGGGGAGATGAAAGAAAGAGGAAGCCGGTTCAGGCAGTCGTTGCCAGCAGACTGTGGCTTTGTGCTACTGTATCCGATGGTGTCTGAAACCTGAACCTGATGGAATCCAAAATCTGAATGACATCAAATGCTGTATTTCCCCAGATCAGTAAACACGCAGGAATCTGTCGCAGATTAACTACAATTATCTTTTGTTTTTCGTTTGAATGTATGTCGAGATTAGTAGTAGTGCAGAACTATGAGTTTGTGACCAATTTGCCCATTTTGGAGGGAGGGAATGTGGCAATGTTATGCTTGGTCTTCGTCTTTATAAGAAATTACGATAAAAACGAATAAACAATAGTAGCATTGAAATTATTAATTATCTAATTAAACAGTATATGGTCTCACCATAATCATTTATAATCTCTGTTGAAAAATGATTTTATTTGACACTGATATGGTTAGGTTTAGGGAAAAGAGTTCAATAAGCATTTAGTTAAAGTTAAGGAAACTGTTTGGGTTAAAAAAAAACTTCTTTGCAAAGATAAGGGGAGCTTTGTTTCCATGGTTACAATCATAAATGCTTTTGGATGTTGTTTGAGGAACATTCAATGATAAATTAATGTTTTACATTTTGTTCACTCATCCATCCACCCCAACCGCCTCCATACAAGGACTTTGTTGCTCTATAACGTAGCCTGGCTTGACAGAGGCCTTTTTCATTTGAAAGCAAAGCTAGCTTAGTTAGCAAGGGACATCTGTTGTTTTAAATGAGCAGCATTCTTAAAGTGGCATTTAGTCTTATCAAATACGGAACAATACATTCTGAGTAATCAAAAGGTTACAGGAAGGGATAAAATAAAATAAAAAAGACAAAAACACAGCACACACGATTCAATTACAAGGCAGCCCTGCCCTGAAGCACACCCTGTTTGATCATCTATTTTTCTCTTAAAGGGACCATCAATTACAAAATTAACATTTTGATGTATTAAAGAAGACTTGAACCTACTGTGAACTACTATGAACTCATTAAGAAATGTTTCCTGAGGTAATAAATCAAGTGAGAAGTAGGGTCATTTTCTCATTGACCTTCTGCAACCTTCTTTCTGCAGCCGGTGGAGTCGCCCCCTGCTGGCCATGAGAAAAAGCAGGTTTAAAGCGCTTCTGCATTGGCTTCAGTTTTCAGGCCCTGAGCTCGCCTCTCGTTTGAACAGAAACAGATCCTGTTAAGTCACATCAGCAAATCTGCAACTATTAAGATAATGAATCATCTTTTTAAACACATATACCAAAAATTCACAGCTGGAGGACAATTCTTACTGGACTGCAAGGGCAGAATATGAAATATTAGGCTTTAGGCTATTATAGGCAATGTTGTATTAATAACAATATACTGATTTATAAGTTGTACAAATCAAGCATTGTTAAGCCCCCATCTTAGGCTCAGTGAAATTGAAAGGGGATGTTTTCCCACTATTTTCTGACATTTAGACAAAAATAGTTGCAATAGTGCGTAATATGCAAATACAAAAATTGGACAGAGCAGGTCTTTAGTTCAGGTTAACAATGAAACTACAAGAAAGTGACACTTGTAGAGCACTCTACAATGTGCTTGTGTTTATGCATGTGCGTGTGTGTGTGTGCTTGCTCTTCCCATGACTCGGAGGCGTGAAAGGACACATAGCGGGCTCTCCTGATAACTCCGCCTCTTCAGTGAGGCAACAAAAGTGCTCATCGTGTTGTTTGGTTAGTTTCGCTGTAACCCCCATATCCAGCGCTCCATCACGCAGCAGCCAAACACAAACGAACAAACGCTGTCAGGCAGAGTCGGTTGCTAAACAACCAAGGTAGGCATCCTTGGAGATTAGCAGCGCTGCCCTAGGTCTTTAGGACCCCTGGCTGTGCTGTGGGCTGGCCATGTCCTGCCTGCAGAGAAGTGTGACAGAGAGACCTGACAGCTCTGCTGCCTTGCCCAAGGACACGCTGTCACTGAGGCATAATAAGAGCGGACTGAGTGGTCCCCGGCCGTCAACAACACCACGGCCCCCGCTGAACCATTAGAAAGAGCTTGCCAACAAAGAGGCGGCCAACAAAAGGCCCATGTTAAATTAGGCATTTAATTCAACACTCTGTCACAAGGGCAAAGCAATCAGAGGGGAATTGTAAAAACATATTAAAGGACAAGGACAGACAGAGTGTCAGATGAGGCCACAGAAATGACTTCTGGTTATGTGGAGAAATACTGAACACAAACTATAGAGAAAACACACAGAATAATAAAAAGATATTTGTAGCTTGATTTCTTTTAAAAATATAATATTGTCCAACAGTAAAAATAAATTAAAGTCTGAGCGATATTGGATTTTTGAGAAGGACACAAATTTCACAGATTGCCCATATGGAGTTTGATTTAATTACTTTTAAAACTGGAATGCAAATAAGCCTTTTCTGTGTGGATGGTGCACTGACTCAGTGATGTGATTTGTTATAATGTCATTCAACAAAGTTGTTAAAATTATAAACCATCACAAAAGTGACAGTTACCAACATGAGTCACCACGTTCTGAACAGACACCTTTCAAACACTCAAAAGTAACAATGGGAACAAAAAACCTTGCATTTCACATATAACATCTTGTCAATATGTCAGTACAGTACATGTTTATATATATAATAGAATATCATCCGATAGATTGATATCCCTAATATCTGTATCAGAACTGAACAAAAATCCACTATCTGTCTGTATCTGTTTTTTAAGGAATATTTAACATTATTACACATCAAACATACAATGTATTACATTGTCATTCAATACTAAAAATATGAGCTAAACTGAGGAAATAAAGAATAAATAAAAAGAAAATAAATAGCTAAAAAAACATCAGTATTGTATGTTCATGATCGGTCAATTGCTAAGCATTTGAATTAATAATACGTTTTTAAAAAATGTAATTAAAAGACAAAGTCATTTCTAAATAACCCTAAGCATTGTTTTCTGCATTATATATTGGGGAACAAAAAATTTGCATTAGAATACTGGTGCTTATCGGACAACAAAAATGCCAATATATCAACATGCCAATATATCAATCAAAGACATACCCTAACAAGCTAATCTGGAGTAAACGAGGAGCTAAAAACACAGTTTTGGGAAGGAGGCAAATTCCAGAATTACATCAGAGAATGAGGCATGATTTATAGATTTGTGACCTCACTGCTGTTGCCAACAGGGTCAGACATAAAAACCTGGATTAAATGCATTTCCAGTGTTTTGTGCATGCTGTTTGTGCAATTACAACCACAACATAAAACAAAGTCAAATTAAAGCCTGAGTCAGTGGGATACGAGCTGCACTGAATCGGTCCGTGCCATAACCTGTTGAAAATTGTAATCTCCTGAAGTGTGTCACATTACACTGTGACACTCCTCAGGCTCCCAGTACTGGTCTGTGTCTCAGTCCCAGGCCTCAGAGTTGAGGGCCCAACGCCTCAGCAATAAAAAACATGATATACGACACAAGTCTAAAAAATGACATCAATGAAGTCATCTGGCGCGCACCCGTTTCCTCAAATCACAGGCCTATAGAGCTCGCTTTGCAAACTCTGAATTTGCAGTTGTTGTTATTTTATGATTTAATTACAAGTGTAAAGCTCTGAAGTATTGCAGGGGGTTAAAGGAGAGCTGCTCTCTCAGCGCTTGTTGAGCAGAGGATAATTATAGGGAGGGAAAAACTCGTCAGAGTCACAGGAATTCACTCACTGATTTATTCAAGAGTGAAAGGATTCCTTGTAAGCCTTAAATAAATTTTAATTGCAGTAAGCTGTCTAACACAAGAGACCCCCCTCCATCCCTCCTGAACCCTGGTGAGTTGGAACTTTGATTAGATTACAAAAAAAAGGATTGAAGAGGGTATTAAGGTGCCACAGAGGTCCACATACCCACACAGAATACTTCATTTATATTTGAGTT
>CAFUXE010001711.1:110768-123567 GCA_903364295.1 Serranus cabrilla | reverse complement strand
TTTAAACACTACGGCAAATTGATAAAAGACAAAACCTAATTGACACACTTTGGAATGTGTGTTTCCGATATCCTTTGGCAAAACAGCCTCCTGCCCTCATGTCTAGCTTGTCAAGTCATGTTGTGGTATTTATTGGTTTGATTTTCCAGATTTGCTCCTGTATTTTATCGCCTTAAACGCTTGTGTGTGTATGTGCATTGCTGCTTTCATACCTGCCTTTGCGGTGTAATTTTATTGTTCCTGCTCACTGCTGAGCTGAGATCACTTTTATTTTTACTGTTCTATTCTTTAATGTGCATGGCAAATTTGAATGATAATAAATAACAGTAAATGTGTCATTTCTGACAGTGGATGGTCCCTATTTTCATCAATAAGTTTATGTAACATTTAATGGTCTTTAATGGTTGTATTTTCTCATAAAAATACATTTAGAATGGACATTGCCCTGTTCACTACAGTCATTCAACTGGTACATAACAAAATTCCTATAGCTGTTAGATGACATGGTGGCAACACAAGTCAGTAAAGCGTGTCGGAGACAGACGGCCGGCTAGTTAACTGGCTAGTTAGCTGGCTAGTTAGCTGGTTAGTGCTGCAGTCCTCTCTCCTCCAGGCAAAGTTAGCTAGCTAGCTATAGCTGAAGAAAGCTGTCACTCAACTGGGACAGCAACAAGCTTTCCTACGCTGTCACAAGACTGGTTGATAGAAGAGAGTTTTTTTACTTTTTTACTGTTAAATTGTATTCATTTACCAGCTGGCTCTCTGTGCTTCGTAGCCTACTTAACTGCTGATTTAGTCATTACTGCAAAACCTTCCCACAAGTCGGTTTATATGGAACAGTTGCAGTTATAAGGGTTCACATAAACATGTCCGCCGCTCTGACAATCCTGCTATTTTGATTTGAATGGGAATATAGTCTTCTACTAAGCTCACACTAAACACTAGAATAATGCATCTGTCTATCTGAGTTCACAAGGAGTCTGAGAATATGTGTAAAAAAATGTTGAAGGATTATATATCATCTCCTTTAGGACTATGAATAACTTTTAAAATGTGAAAATGTATCATTACAAACCAATAAAGAAAGATTGTAGAGCTCTCTCAGAAAATTCTCCGTCATTCATAAAAATGGCTGAAAATTCTATACACGAGATCATTAAGTTCATTGAACATTAAATCATAAGAATGAGGAAAGCGTCTCAAAGTTACTCTAAAATCGTGTGAGTGGCAATCATGCACAGGGACAGACTGAGGCAGTCTCCCCTGCTTTCATCATGGGGTTAAGTCGAAAGCCCTCGGACGTCCCGGCCTCTCTGCATGTGTGTGCCCTGCAGAAATGGGCCAGTAAAAGTTTTAAATGAGCACTAGACAGGTGTCAGCAGTCTTTTAGGAAAGACAAATCTGTCCACGCCATTTGATACTTTCCCTGCAAAGTACAGACGGGAACTGTCTGGGCGGACAGGGGAGAGATAGAGATGGATGGATGGAGAGAGAAAGAGGGAGGTACATGTTGACGGGAAATGAATGTCTACACATATACTTTCTCTTTTTCTTCGTCTCTAGTTTATTCTCTTTTTTTCTGTCTGCTCCCAGGGACAGTTTTGGGGGATTTAAAAATCTTACGGCTCATTCTTATGAAATATTACTGTAAAAGGAGTAGTATTTATAGCCACAAACATAATGTTTAGCTTGAAATAACTTGCCAAAACAAACTCATGCACCACCTATAATATCAAGATTATAAATTTAGCACACTGAATGAATGACACAAGGGGTGGAGAGTTTCAAGCTTTATGACTTAAAGAAACGCCCTTTCTTCTGGTTCGACCAGAGATTTGAGACCCCTGCACAAGTTGAAGCCTGCTGCTTGGTGCTCAAGCCCCGAGGAGTGAAAAAGGACCGATAATTGAGCTGGAAGGAATGGAGGGAGGGAGTCACGTTCCTGCAATGAGTCCAAAACAAAACTACTGCTAATTCTCCTCACTTTTCAACTGTCTCCTGGCCTGGACATTCAAGGACTGATTCCAAGAGAGTTTAAGGGGGAAACCTCGCCCAAATCTTAAGTATAGTCATTCAGTGTTTCTTGCTTTTTTCCCCCAAGAAAAGAACATCACAAATACCAAGCAAGTGTTACAAAATATTGGTTCTGGAGTTCAGATTCAGATCTTAATTCAGTCATTATCTAATTTCAGCTGCCTTTATGAAACACAATCCAGGGAAGTACAGGAAGTAATCACATTGCTATTACTGTGGTTATGTCTCAAGACAATACAGTGCCCTTAGAAGCGTCTAGAAGCGTTTCACAAGGTGAAACAAGCCAGTTAAGTTCACGCAGCTCGGCGAGCTAACATTAGTGAGCTAAGAATCTGTCGTGTGGCTGCTGTTGTATACCTGCAAAATAAATGAATTCAATCAACGAACTGTGCCGTTATTGAGAATTATAATGAAAGTTGCTTTAAACAGGGCAACCTAACCTCAAAGTACACATGATTCTGTTGGCATCAGAAACAGAACACACACCATTGTGCAACATTGTCCTTGCATTTCCTGCATTATGCTTCCTGCTCGCTAGCTTTCTAAATTATTAGCCTCTGTAGCTTTTAGGCCCCAGCAGTAATGTAAATGTGTTCACATGACTTAACCACTTAACCGCCAACTATATAATGTGCACAACTTTCTATGTAACCACGAGCTCAATTCCCAATTCCATCTGAAGGCATCACATGTGGAGTGTGATGAAGATTTTATACAGAACAGAAAAGATTCTTGAATGGAGTAATTGAGCACTAGTGTTTTCTTGGTAGCTGATGTTAAAGTCAAGTCCGATATTTCAAAGTAATCCAGCGTAGACAGAATTGACTTCTGGATCGTTAATTAAGATCATTAGTCAAACAGACATGTGAGATTTGACTTTTCCAACCAATTCCTCTCAGTGTGTCGGACAAGGCATTCAATTTAGTGAGGAAACCTCAAATTGAAACTGTGACCTTTGCCGGTCAAGGTGAGATGATCCCAGTGCTGCTTGCCCTTGAGGCTTTGGTGGCATCGGCTGATTGATCTCAGCCTGTCAAAGGTCTTCAGTGGATCTGATGGCTCAGCAGTTTCTCTCAACAGACAGATCATTCTGCAGCGGCAGCAGCTCCATCCTGCAGGGTCACAACCTGTGCTGGACAGGAAAGACCCTGAAGGCTCTGAGTCACTGAGAGGCAAAGACCTTCTGCATCTGACCGAGCGTTATCTCTCTCTGGATCTCTTTCTCCATTTCCTTTTTCAGTCTTTCATGTGGATTTAAATGCTGGTGTGTGTTACATCCATTTCTGCAGGCCTAAAAATGAATGGACCTGTTTGACTAATACCGGCCATACTAGAAATAATTGTCTGTAAGTATTGGAGTGAAATTTCAAACTTCAACAAACTCCTGTTTGGAAATATCATTCTATATTGGGCAGATTTCTACCCATCTGAGTACCCCTGGGTGTATGCAAAGAAGTTTGGCATAAGTTTGTGCTCAGACTGTGCCGCCCTCCTGATGAGATACTCGCAGCGCTGCAGCAGAAGAAAAGAGGAAACCGAGAGGAAGAGCAAACCACAGGCGTCTCTGTGGAAAGCCTTAACCTGCCTCTGGCTTGATCCCCTCCACAAAGGAAAGCTTTGATGGGCTGATGCGCCGGCTTGTAATGAATATCACCGACAACATCTTCACACCTCCTCCTACACGCCGCTGAAATGGCACAATGACTATGTCAACAGATGCTCCGCTGAATAAAGGAAAGCCTGAAAGAAGTGTGTCGTTCTTTGTACATGGTACATGCATGAGTTCTCTTGTAGATACACAAATAAATCGACTCCCAGAAAATGACACAGCATGTTCTTGTAAAAACATACATATTTTCGGGACTTTTACAGGAAGTTTTCTTTCTTACAAATCTCTAAAGGTGGTGTAAGACCAAACAGTTCTGGGGAGAGAAACTGTCCACTGGGAAGCTCCACTGAGAACGACATATCTTCACTGGCTTTTTTTTTTTTGTATTTGCAACACCAGTAGAGCTGCTGAAGTGACGTAAAATGGCCAGCAGTTTATGATAAAAAAAAAAGAAGCTATTTCCCCTTTCACATATATGCTCAATAAAGCTTGGACCTTACAGTTCACCATTTGAATGGCGGTTGCCTATAAGTGTTGGCTGTGAACATTTACATCACTCAGGTTTCTTTTGTCCCTGGAGAATAAATTAGAGCTGAAAAAGTTCCTCAAAACAGCGCTCTAAGAACTATAAGCAGGCCTAGTTATTGCGCTGCAGACAGAATAACAAGTTGGGTTCTTGGAAGGATGATAAAGTTTGGTCCGAAAACTCCTTATATGTCCTGCTCTGAGCCTTTATTGATACATGTTTTGTTGCTGCCTGTCCTGCTGCCAGCTTGTCTTTACAACTGTAATTTCAGATGTTGGAATAACTCACCTCACTTTGTACTTAAATGCAATCATCCTCCCCTCAGTTCCTTCTCTGCTCACGTGAGGCTTCTTAATGGCCATAGAGTGCTGCTACTCATTATCCCAGGCAGCTGTTACTGCGGGATAACCTCAGAGCTCACTGACCTGTCAGAGAGGGCAGCTTCTTAACTTGAGATCTTCATTGACACTGAGAGGTGCAGAGAACAGCCAGGTCAGCCTCCTCCACTGACACTTGTGGCTCTTATGTCACCTCTGCAATGCTCATAAGGTCACTGTGGACTTCCGTCCTATTCATAAGCCATCTGCTGTTTTTTCCCCATAAAATGATCATTTCAACAACATTTCAACACTAAGTGAACTTGTAAAAGTATCTTTGCTCGAGTTGTTAAACATGAATTACAAGAATAACTGTGGTACTTTCTCTTGGCTATGCGTGTTAAAGACATCAGTATATTTTAAACAAAGAACTTGACAGATGGTCTCACAGCTTTTTCTCATTTTTCTTCCTTACAAACACTACCTGTCGAATGAACTAGATTGTTTTGAGCTAACCCAGCCTTTAGGTGTTTAAAATGTGAAAACAAAAGCACCTGTATCAAATGTTATTAGCCCATTAAATGGCTGTTATCGGTTGTTTTCAGCCTCATACAAATGGGTTAGTGTGCAGAAGGCCGTTATCAGCCCATCAACTGTTTCGTTACGTTTCACATTCAGTTTTGTTAGGCTAAGGCATCAGAACTACGTGGTTGTTTAGAAAAAAACCCCACTATGCGCTTTTTAAGAAAAAAAAAACACGACGTTGATTGGTTTGGGGAAAAAAACACTGCAGAAAGATTTAATAAGAAACATCATGGTTTGGATTAAAAACCTTACGTTAAGCTGTCGGGACACATGATACAAAAAATGACTTAAAAGTGACTTTTTGTTCACACTTTCAGCATCTCATAGGATGCAACTTCAGTCTGCTGTGTCAAAGTCCTGTGTTAAAAAAACTTGCATTACTCCAACCTTGTGCTTATAGCG
The DNA here is from genome assembly GCA_903364295.1 of Serranus cabrilla. Classification (NCBI taxonomy): domain Eukaryota; kingdom Metazoa; phylum Chordata; class Actinopteri; order Perciformes; family Serranidae; genus Serranus; species Serranus cabrilla. Next base: position 118,094 of record CAFUXE010001711.1, on the reverse strand, counting down.
CGTCTTACTTCATGTCGATCATAATTAATAAAGCTGATATTGGTCGACGTCAACAGTAAACGTTAATACAGAAACCCATTTAATGGCCTGATTAACCTACTACAGTGTATAAGGTATAGCAGGCCCCTGCTAACCCATGAGGCTGATAGCCACTGAAAAGGCCCAATTAATCATGTGATAATCCAGGATTGAAAACTGATGCAGGGTGTTCTTCAGTTTTGATCTTGCTCATATTTCCTTGTCAAATAAAGCAAAAACACACAAAAATCTTTTAAATACAATCAATTCTATGAATGCACACCTTATCCTCACATCTTGTCTTTCTGCTGGTTGGATCAGAAGGACCTCGGGCTATCTCTTCTTTTAACAAAAGCAACTTGTTCCGTGAGAGGCACAATTAAAGAGTGGGAGGCAGGAAGATTACACACAGGCTTTATAGGCACCTCCAAATGACTCAAGAGCAGACTATTCACCAGCTGGTAAAATGATCCACCATTGTCACGAAACATTCAAAGCCAATCTTTCCCCTATAACGCACACACCTCCCCCCCTCCCGCCAGGTCACCTCTGCAGGGGTCATATAAAGTCGAAGGGAGATTGAAAATAGTTCTGACATTCAGGCAAAGTGAAAAAAAAAGCGTTCAGCCACAACAGTTTTCAAAAGTCAGGAACTTCAAGCACAGTAGATTAGTGCGAGGGAATTGGGTAATAACTTTAACACATGACATCTTACCACTTTCCATCACGTATGCAACTTCAAAGGGGGAAATATGGTATTTATTGATGGGCCCATAATTCAGTTCTCCTCTAAAGCAGGTCAGATTTCATTGGACAGGGCAGAGAGAATAGAAACCAGATGATACGAGGCCTGGGCCCCAGCTCGGGTTGAGCTTTCACTTTAGACCTGCAGGTTGCCGGGTCGATTCCTGATGGGGGAGAGCCCCATCCTGCCTGGATCAGGGGCCAGAGAGGAGAAAAAACAACTTCTAGACACAGGTTCCCAACCTTTTTTTTTCCGTCTGACATAACCCCACATCCCTATCACATGAGCTCAGGTAGACCTGCAGTGTTTGGCTTACTTTTTAGTTTGCAAGTTCTATACTTTCATCGAACTATTTAAACCACTCTGCTCACTTGCTAACTAGTTTTAGTGCTTCAACTAGTAATGATAAAGAGATATTTTGAGGTATAGTCATAGTTCACAGAGTGCATTATCCACAGTTGATCTTTGGTAAAGATCAACTGTAGACAGTCACACATGCAGGTGAGTGACCATCGTCTGCTGAGTCAATATTTGTGCTGAGTGTGGGCAATGCAGGATGAAACACACGGAAAGCTGTGGGGTCAACTGCACATAGTTCTTTGCTAATGGCTGAGACTGCGACTACACCAGTCAAAGTTCATGAAAGCTAAACTGCACGTGATGTAAAGAAGCAAATTTGCTTTGCCACTGTATGCAAATGTTAATGGATGTCTGACCATGCACACTAAATCTTAACTCTATTTAGATGTTTATTTCTTATGAAACACAGATATGTGGATATACTCTGAAGATCAAATGCTGTTTTGTTTTGTTTTTAATTAGTTGAGCTGCTCCACAAGCTTCCAAGTGCCCCCAGACAACTGCAGAATGACCCCCCGGGGCCCAGCCTCTGGTCAGGAATAACTGCTCTAGACAGTGTTTATTACTTGTAGTCTAACACCTTCAAACTATCAGCTCAAGCTTGGACTTAATTTCTCCGGCACTACAGCAAACATGAAAACAAGGCCATGATGCAATGCAATTCATTTTAGCATAAATATGTTTGGATTTTAGCATTGCTCAGTCCTTTTATACCAAAAGTAGTTTCTCAGTTCTCTAATGCAGTTTATGTATTTTGTCCCACCAGCAGTTATTACATATTCTCAAAACACACAGCCTCCAACAACAGGCAACAGGCTTGTGTGAGCCATCCGTTCCATCTCACTCTGCAAACGCCAAAGGGATTTCCACAAAGCAAACACTGGTTAGCCTCGCTATTTAGTGTGGAGAGCCACCGCAGCCAACAAGTTCACTTCCAGAAAATAGCTCAGTCTGCCACTGATAGGGCACCAGTGTGTGTGTGTGTAATCCTTATGATTCTGCATTGGCCCAGATAGCTGAAGCAATGAATAATTTGCTGGCTGAGATCCAAACTGGATGTGGTTTGACTCTTTGCTGTAGATTTTCTCCCAAAGGGGGGGATGGTGGTTTGACTATCAATTACAGTGGCTGGAGCCCTGCAATCTGAGATCCTCTGTGATTCATCCATGCTATGCCTGCATGCTTGACTGGTATTCATGTCCTCTTGCAATAATCACCATACAGATGAAAAGAAGAAAGGCTTCACATGTCTGTTGTTGTCATCTCGCTGGCTGCTGTCAGTTGTTTCAATTGTTAATGGCATCTGTGATCAGCTGCAAAATTTTAAGAATGACAGACATCAGGAATGTGGAATTTAAATGAAAGCAAAGACTTACATTCTTACACACTGTAAACGTTACATTTGATCTGCAACTTTTTAAGTACAGCTGTTTGCAATGTACTTTGCATTTCTGAGCTGTCTGGTTTTGTCCTTTTCCCACGGATAAGATGACCTGATGTCATGTGAACATATTTCCAATGCAGATTGTGGCAACCTAAAACATCTGCATTAAGTGTCAGGTTTATCCTTTAGAACCAAGCAGAAAGGGTTATTGTATTAATTTATTTTATATTTATATCTATTTCGCAGTGATGCTCAACAACCATACAGTTAGAAAATCATTGTTAAACAGGTGGCGGACTCAATTTTCACCAACATTAGCAACAAATGTAGACCTGAATACCGCATAGTTATCCCAGCTCATCAGATACCAACACTGTATCAGCGCCTTTGGTGTGTGAAACACACGGATCCCCTTTGCTTCAGCTTTGGACATGTCAAGAACAGTGTGTCACTCTCCGCTTGTTGCAAACATAGAAGATTTTCAAAATAAAACCTTTGTCTTCACAGAAAACGTAATAAAAAGGCAGTAAAATCAGGAGTAACCGGAGAAGATTGGACGCAGTTGTGCAGGTTGACTCTAGATATCAACATTGTTTCTTGGCCCTCACAGGACATGAACATAGGTCAAAGTCCTGGGTTTGTTTGTTAAGTTATTAAGTTTTTTTCTAAAACTGCAACCATTTCACAAAGTTAAATAAAACAGAATATGGGCGTCATTGACAAAAGACCCGTTCTGTTGTTTAGGTATGTAATGTATCCGCTAACAACCTTCACATCTAATGGATGGGTTTATTGTTTTATAAACACAAAACACGTTTAAAATGCATTATCAATAAAATAACTCACTAACTAGCAACTAAATGTGTGTCAGTCTTTAATTTAAATAATAGTGCTTTCATTAACTACATAACACCATTTCAGCAGAGGAAACTATACATGACTGAAACAAGTTTTGCTATTGTGTATTTTAAGTGTTTTATTGTGGAAAAAGCATGCTGACTTGTCTCTCTGTGTTTTCTTATCAAATTCCTACTTTTAAAATAGTTTGTATATCACAAACTGTCTGTGATTTACTCTGTTGTTGTGATGGTAGCCACGTAGCTGGGTATTTTCCACGTTAGCACGGCTCATTAGAGAGCAGGGAGTGAGTAACCCTCCAAAGAAATGTCAGTATCTGCTCTGTGAAACAGTCATTCATGAGACACTCTCTGATTCCCCATTGGACAAATTGATATGCAGCGAATAAAAGAAAGTCTTACACGCACACATTACACAGTGCTTCCCGTTAGTGTACGGGCCTCTCATTGTGCAGCTCAGCCATCTGTCTCTCAGCAGTAGGTCCTTGTTACCTGTTGTACTCTTTCTTACCCCGCTCATTCACCAGTCCAATCTCAGTGCCAGCAGTCCCTTTCACCATCTTGTTCAGTAAAGAGTTCTCAAAGAAAATTTCTCACAGAAAGAGGGATCCGAGTGTCTCCGACTCTGACAAAAACTAGAAAAGGGGAGCTTTCTGTGCTGCTTCTTTAAAGCATTAGTTATTAAAACTTACGACCTTCCTCATTCTTTTTGAATTATTTGATCTGCATAAAGTTAAATAAATGGAGAAACTGAATTCGGTAAGCCCTCTTAGATCTGAAATCGAAGCCACGTCACTGTCAGAGCCTTTGGCAATGGGCGAGGTGGATATTGAGAGCGATGGGGGACAGATGCTTCTCCTTAGAGCATGGGAGGGGGTTTGCCCGTGGCCCCTGCTCAGATGAGATGCTAAGTTTACGTTGCACCAGTCTGCAGCAGCCTTAGAAGTCAGTTGGATGTCCAGACCCGTACCATATGGAGTTAGTTAGAAGCAGAGCAGCGAGCCCCGGGCCCTTTCTGTCTCCGTACGGGACCAGCGGTGAGCGGTCGCCTCAGTGAGACATTTTCCAATCGCTGCAGGCAGCATAAAGCTTCAAAGATTACAGTCAAAGTTTATGTTTCTTGGACATGAGAACAAAAAGCTGGCATCTAATAACGATGAAAGGATTCCTAAGAAGGTGCTTTTCCTACAAACGCACTAAAGTGCCATGAAACTTGGATTAAAGTTAATATTTAGGTTTAATTTGGTGGCTGTTTGTCATTTATAAGCATGTTGTTTGTATTATGTTTATGGACATTCATACTGACAAACTCATGCTGCATTTTAGGTGGCTTTAACATTTTTTAATCCTTCATTTTTTATTTTTTTTCCTTTGAAGCTGTTTTCTGTAAAACCAATTAACATCTTTCTAAAAAAAACCTGAGCAGCTGTTTGCGTGTGACGGTCTTTCTAATGACCCTTAGTTAACTTTGCACCTAATGCGGTCATTATCATTGAATAACAGGAAGTTAATTTTCCTGTTCCTAAACTACCCAACCTTTTCTGACCAATGACCTCGCACAATAAGGGGTCAGGGCCAATTATAAGCAAGCTGCTAATAGTGCTTTAGTGAGTCCAGATGTTGTTCGCCTCCATTAGTTAAACTCAATGCACGCAGCAAATGAGCACAACAAACTGGGACAGAGCCACTCAGTGAACACAGAAAAACACTGTCTGGCTACAGCAGAGTGTTTTCATCTGCTGCTTTTAAATACGTTTCTCACATACGGTAAAATGCAAGGTTCCCGATGTGGCTTTTAATTACGCAGGATTTTATTAAATCAGTGTTTTTGACAGTTGACAGGGTTTTTTCATTCCACTCTACAGCGATTATTTGGTTTGGATTATTTCATGTTCAGCTTCATACTATAGTCACATGCAATAGGGCTGGACAACATGACGACACATATACTGTATATAAAAGCCACATGCAAATATCTATATTTTTCTCTACTGTTTTAAATCGCAATGTTGACAAAACAGTTGAACTGCAATGTGAACTGCACTATTTAAATCATTCAGACGGCATATGAAATTGTGATTCTTACAATGGGCAGTGAAGCTGGAGTTGAAGTATGGAGTTTACCAAAAGATATGAAAGAACCTATAGAAGCTTAAACATTTTTGGCCATATCGCCAAACCCAAACATGCAATATGTAAATCTAAAGTCGATGTCTGTAATCTTTTTAAATATGGCTTTTTCACCTTCTTCTTAACACAAATATAAAATAATTCACGGTCACAGCATTCTTTTTGGTTGACTGTTTAGATAAATGCTGCAGTATGTTCACCAGCTAGTCGCTAACTTTGTATGTGTACAGTTCTGTGCTGGGCAGGCAGTGCACGGTGACTTTTAGAGCTTTTTCACTGACGTCTGGCTGCTGTAGCTGGAAACAGGTTTGATATGAGCAAAGAAAGAACCGAAAAAACTAATCAGCGATTATGTTACAGGGTTATGTTTTCAGTATTTTGTTTGTTTGTCAGCAGGATTACAGAAAAAAGTACTGTTGCTTAAAAGCTGGTCAAAATGGGCCGAGTACGAAGTGGACTAGAATTAAATGTAGCTATTTAACATTTGTATATAAAAAATATTGATGAGTGCAGCTTTACATAATGTGAGTGTTGCATTTAAACAGTTCTGAGAAATGATGAACCATCCTAACAGCCTGTTTAAAAGTGAGTTCTCCTCCTTTTCCTATTTCCATGCACAGGGTGGGTTGGTGTTGTGGGTCGTTGGGTGTAAGAACTTACAGGGAGTATGCTTCACTCTGTCAAAACACCTTCTTTCCAGCTTAGCAAGAAGAGAAATGAGAACATGGCACCGTTTGTCTTGTTCCTGTCTAAACAAACATTACATTTTCAAGTCTGTGTATTTTAGCGTTATAAAGGCGACACGGCTGCAGACACATTCGTTCTGGGCTGTACAGTTAACATTTAGTCATCATTTGAATGGCACACAGAGACACTTTTCACATTGAGGCCGTTAGCTGTAATGACTCCTGCAGAGTGTCTGGATCTGGTCAAGGCAGGAGATGCACTCAGGGTGCAGAGTTTATATTCTCTCTTTGTATAATTCACAAATGTCCAGTGGTTTAATAAAAAAAGATTAAACTAAAAACACTCATTGTATGCTGGCCATGCATGAGACTTGTTTCTTGCTACAGAGCTACTTCTAGGCTTTTGGTTTTAGAGGGTAGTCCATGAACAATTTATGTGCTCTTTTGTTTGTTTACTGTGGTTTGCCGGTCATAAAAATAAAGTCAGCTGAAGGAATCTCTCTTGCTCGTGTTCCCTCTCTCTCTCTCTGAGTTTTTTTTTCTCTCTCACACTCTGTTGGCTGGCTGTCAAACCCTCCGAGCCATTTGGACGTCACACCCACCCTTGGCCAGAGCTGAAATTAATTGCTGACTAAAAAAGTGCCTAGCAACTCCCTCGCTGCGCAGCAAAAACACATCAACAGGTTGTCACTTGTGATATCAGGCGGGTTTCCTTCACTGAATTACAAGAGCTGACACTCGTAAATGATACACCGCCAGTGGAATCTACATGACATCACAGATGAGCAGCACCGACAACAATAAGGAGAGATAATACACAGTGTGTGCAATGAGCTACAAGGCATCACATTGATAATCCAAATGATTATCATGTCCTTTCAGTTTTGGTTACATATCTAGTGTGAATGCTCCATTCAGTTATCGTAAAGTTAATATCCCAATAAGTACAGCTAGGAATTTCTTTTTTCCCTTTCAAACAGAGAATTATGTGCAAAAAAAACTATATTTTTCATGTGACCCAACACCAAGCCTTTCCCTACTTTCTGTCATATTTAGACAATGTCAGATGTTCCTATTAATTGTGGGCAAAGTTTAAAATAATACGGTAAAGATGTAAGTAAGGCCTGTGAGCACAAACGTTTTTTT
>CAFUXE010001711.1:16566-110743 GCA_903364295.1 Serranus cabrilla | reverse complement strand
TGTCACACTGCAAAGTGATGATGTTCATTTCTCCCCTTATTAAGATCACATTCCTGCTGGACCGTGTTTGATTATTGATTTAGTACATCTTATCGGTGCTGCTGCTCGGCTCTGTTACAGTCATTCCCCTGCTGCATGTAGCTACATGTTAACATCAGGGAATCCTGTAAACTCGGTTGTCGATGTTGTTACTTCTCCCCCATTTTGGATCACAATCCTGATGGAGCGTGTTTGATTCAGTACTTTCACAGCAGAATGTGCTGCTAAGTGCAAATGCTGCCCATCTACTACAAGTAGCTGCATGCTAATACCAGTGAAACCTACGACTATATTATCTTAGTTGTGTATCATCAATTATCTCCAATTTTGGATCACGTTCCGGCTGCAATCGGTCTTTGTCAATTGAACATGGAGGTAAACAACAGAAGGAACAAGTAGTGCAGTTAGAAAAAGTTTGGAAAAAGCCAAAATGGAGAAAAAAATACCATATAGACAAACTTAACAAGGATGCCAGAGATCATTATTCATCATCAGTTGTCAACAATCGCTAACATAGATCTGTACCACCTGACAGCAAGCAACTGGAGTGTGGACGCAACATTCCTGCCTCCAACTTTGTCCCTGGACATAACAAACTTACTGAGGAACTGAACTTTCCGAACTGCAGAGCGTTCCTTCTCGGCCCTCCGACAATGTCGGCTAATATAGTCACGTGACTGACAAAGACCCGTTGAATAGTTTTGGGTTTCCATCACTCAACAACGGTTGTTCTGGCAGATAGAGGAGAGGGAGCTAATGCAACAAACTCATTCTTCAACTTGTGTTTGAAGCGGTGTGCAGTTTTCCGGCCTCTGCAAGCATTGTGAGTCAACAGTTACTACGGCCGACCCAACAAAGGAAAGAACCATGACAACAGATAAAGAAAAGTCAGGACTGACCAACGTCGGGGTTTTGGTCTCTGGGAAATGAGATTGAAAAACACACACAGTTACGCTCAATCTCTGATAAGTTTTTGCATTAAACTTCCTGTAAAACATCTTCTGCTGCTTCTGAATCTAACTATGACTTTCTAATTTCTAATAGATGGATACTTCTAAATACAACTTCATTTCAAGACTTTAAAAGCATTTAGTGTTAGAAAGCTCTTCAGCACTGACAGCATCATCAACATGCCATATCCCCTGCAGTCTGCTGAGTGCACAGGAATGCTCACAGTAGGAAATTGAAAACTTATTCACACAAGTCGGGGCAACGGAAATTAAAATAATGAAGTCAAGCGTTTGGAGGCCCAGATTCAAAACCTGAAGGAGTTTGGTCTGAGACTTTTTTATTAACCTGCATCTTTGGTCGGGGAGGGCTTATGAAGTGCAGCTGGCAAACAGTCCCTGAGGCAAAACATGTTTGAAATGGACCACGACAACCCTCTCAGTTACTGTTTTGTTTTTTGACCACATTTTGGTTTCTCAGCACGCTCTGTTTTCTTTAACATACAGTGCATGTGGCAAATAGTTCTGCTGTTTGCACGACTTCCGTGTTGGTTTCGATGCCGTTGGACAATATGTACCATATTCTAGATGAATAAAAAATGTCTGGGTCGGATTCAAACACCACGGGAGAGTTCTGAAAGCAGAAATTCCTTCAGCGATTTTGTGCCTGTAATTTTCACTCAAGAGACCAAATGCATGTCATGACAGTCTTTCCTTATCTTCCCATCTCTTGCTGGTGCTATCTTCCACTTCAGGCAAAGAATGTCTGCTGCTGTGTCAGGGTGTGCAGGCAGAGGCTGCATGAGCGAGCAAACAAGCAGAAAAATGAGCCGACATGGAACAGAGAGGACGTCTGACTGCCTCAGGTCTCAGACTGTTCAGGGACTCATACATGAAAAGTCACCTCATTTATACGACTGGACACAAATATTAGACTAATTGGATATTTGTTCATCTGGCAGGTATTCGGTTTTCAATTTGGGGATTTGGACATTCTTTTTATTTTGGTAATACTTTAAAATATTTATCTTTTCTTATGTCCACATGACAAGCTTTGAAATTGAAACAGATATTATTTATACTCAGCTAATGAAACCAGAGTATTGCAGCATTTTATAAACTTAGAGCCCACAGTTAATGAAGTACATGCACATGTAAAGCACATATATACCATCAATTGGCTATTTCATATTTAAGTCTGTTAGGGAAAGTAAAAGTAACATCAAGACTTGTTGAAGCAATTCTTATAGAGAGTCAAGTCAGAACTATTCATATCAAACTTTTAAATTATTGCATATATTTAGGTTTTAAATGCTGTCCAGTAAAATGATCCAGAATTTAATCTGTTTTTATTCATATGCAAGTTATTGTTATTAAATGCCTTAAATGGTTCTACATTTTCATGTCAGGTTAACTTTCACAACAGTCCAAGTCCAAGTCATGTTTCAAGTCTTCATTGTGTGTCATGTGTCTGACCTGAGCTGAGTCTCAAGTGTACAGCTCTGGTAGTGTTCAACTTAAAAGTCACAAAAGGTGATATCAGAATATTGCTGCATTAACCGAACTGGAATTTATTTTTTAATTTTTTTTGTAGGCATGAAAAAAGTTTTACATATGACACCAGCCCACTGTTTTGTTTTAGTTGTTAAATACTCGGGTCAGACTCCTCAGCTCCCCAGCTGTCATGATTCAGACATTTTTTCCTGTACAGCTAATTATAATAAAAGTGCAAAGACTAAATTGATGTCAAATATCTTAACAAGTGCATGTCTTACAGGGATGGCATCTGGACCCTGAGGCCTTAGTTGACCCATCGCAGCTCTAATTGTGTATTCATTAAAATAGTTCAGTGTCTGGACGGCCTGAATGTGGCTCTGATGGTTCGGGGTAGCACCCAGGGAGCAGGACTATGCTCTAGGGTATCATGGGGGAAGATTTTATCTATAGCTCCATTCATGGGGAAATATTTCTGTCCATTTGGCGGAGGACTGCTTTCTCAGTGGGCCGAGCCAGAAGATAAGAGAGATGACTAAGGGCAGGAGACAAGCTAATGGGAGGGAGATTTCCCATGGCTGGCCAAACCACTAGCAGCTGGCCATCTGCAAAAACACTACAAAGCAGGAAAACATGATATTCCCAACAAGCTTCGACCATCATCAGGATCAGATTCACAATTTTTACTTTGTGCATTGTTTTGAAGATATGGCTTCGGGCTGCACATATGATTATTTGTCAATCTATTTATTTTGTGGTTTGAGTTTAAATTACAGGTTTACAGGAGTCAGATTTTTTCCTTCCACTTACATAACCCAGTTTTTACAGATTTCTACTGAGAAAAGACGCATATTTTAACAATATACTTGGGTATAATGTACTCGATGTTACGATCCCATGCAGCTAAACTGAATCATGAAATACATTTAGAGTAAAACGTGTTCACTCCTTAACGTATCACAAAAAAAATTCTAATCAAAGTCTGCCGATGTCCTCACAAGGGGGAGGCTGGGTGGATGAAACAAACACAGGACTTCTTTTCCCATTCTATCTGAAATTAAATGTCATTCTTGAGTTATTTACGTAACAAAGGTCTCTTTTTAACCCAAACCCTTCTTTTACCAAACCTAACCAAGTCGTTTCAGGGACCAAACCGAACCAAACTGCTATCGTCTCACCAACTGTATTCCAGGAAAAATGTGTTTCCCTTGAAACAGAGATTTAAAAATGGCTATATGTAAAATGAATCGGCTTATTGTCCTACTTTGAATTTGATCCAAATCCAACTTTAAGCAGATAAACCCAGTAACTGTTGCACATTAAATAAAAAGAAAGAAAAAAAGTTGTTCTTTTCAAACTAATATTTATCTCCTCAATTTTTAATTAATCCAGAACTCAAAACCGAGAGATAAAATCCAATCTGTGAGTTGTGAGTTGATCCGTTGTGCCCCTAGAAATTTTTATAAAAACAGGATTACTATACATTCAACTGTTGTTGTGTTTCCTGCTCCAACACGCTGATCCCTGGAGTTTACAATGAACAAGGTCCTCACAGTGCAAAGGTTAGAAAATACTTCTGGTTATATAAAATGAGGAAAAAGGGAAGCAAATAAAGTAAAAAGCCTCACCAGTGAACAAGATGCTTCTTTATTTGATCGGTGCACTATGTTATGTGACTGCAGGTGACTTTCTGACTCCTGAGAGCAGCACAGGAGAAGATCTGCCCAGATTACTCACTAATCGTACATTTGTAATGAGCTACAGCGCGCTATAGTTACACATCAAAGCCCTCCACAAAATCTAAACATGCAATTAGAATTAAAATACTGATTAGAGTGAGATTTAGTGTGGAAAAAAAACACATGCACACACACACGTATACGCTCTCTCTCTCTCATGGACACATCCAAAGCCACCGCCGGAAAGCCTGCGGTCTGCGAGAGAAAAAATGTCCATAAACACGAGTGTGGGTTTGCCTTGGCTAAAGCCTGTTACTGTCTCCCTCTGCAGTGGGTGTGTAAATCTTTTCTGCCTGGTGTGCTGTGAATCTGTGTGTAGCCTTAATCAGCGCTCCATGCCAACATGTTTTTTTTTTCCCCCCTCCGTCAACTTTGCGGTGCACAATCGTTTCGATGTTTCCCGTCTCTGTCAGTGGCGAGGGCCCCGGGCCAAGACAGAGATGGAATATAGAGTCATGCGCCAGTCAGACTAACGGCCCCGGCTATTTCCTGTGGCGCGGCGCAGAGCGATGGGATTGGCCTCCACTCTTCTCTCCAGTATGAGAATCTTTTCTGTGTTGCATCAGACTTCACTGGAGCAGATTGGTGCAGATCTGTGCTCTGTTTTCACTTAAATCTGCTCTTCTCTCTGTGCAGCTTCACCTCTTCCCTGCCTGTCTCACTTCCTGTCTCTCTCCAAGATGAGATGACGGTTTGAGATGACGTGAATGCTTCTGCTTCATAACATGAATTCTAAGTGGGTTTGAAGCTGCGGTTAATCAGCGGTTCATCGTTTCTGTGACCAGTGTTAATTTTGTGGGGGAATCTGACCACAGCGAGGTCCATTTGTAAAAACAAATATTAAGACGGGCAAGCTTCTGAGACTCCTTCAGCCAAGGAAACCAAAAAGAGAAATCCAACCCTGGGATGATGAAAACATATTTCTGCTCTGGTTATGTGGGGACACCACCAGAAGAAAGACTGTGGCCCATCTGGGTTTCTGACCAGCAGTTAAAGGCACACACTCCAACAGAAGACTCACACAGACACACCTATGTGTTCCACACACGACTAATAAACCACAATAATACACAGATATACATGGCACAACATATGTTTCTCATGCCTGTCTTTAGTTTGGTACTATGTCAACTTTTTAAATCTTCAAACATCACCAACATTAAAACAATCCCAGCATTTGAGCAACATTACAGCGCTGGTCAGGAGGGTCATTAATCAAGATCTGACAGAAGTAAAAAAGAAAAACATCATGAGAAGAGCAAAAGAAGAAGTCAGGTGACACAACCAAACTTTGTTTTCTCAATATTTGAATGGGGAAATACCTGGACTATTTCTCTATTTAAACACATAGTGTGTAACGTTTTGTTGTTGGGGGTCTCACAGTCAAAACAAGAGCAAAAGACGAGAAGAGTTTGGTGATTATTGGAGTTGTTGTCTTCATCACCACTGCTGTCAATGCCGTTCAAATCAGTTGTCAGAATAAAGTGTTGGCATTGGCAAGTTTCTCCAAACCACTGATATGTTGAAATTCAGCATTTCTAAACCACTGCAACTCGATCTCATTCCCTAATGTGGTAGTGATATTGACGCTCTACCAGAACACCATCACACACACACACAAGGATCAGAACTAGACAAGAAAACTTTAATCACAGGAAGAGTTGTAGTAGTAGGCTGCCAAATCCATAAAGGTACTGATAAAAGTCTTAATTTTTATACATCTAAATTACATTATTATTTTATATATTTACATTTTTTTATAACATTTGTTATAATATCGGGGTGGTAAAATAAAGTAAAAGTCAGTGAGAAAGTATTTTTTGTCGTCACAGTTATCCCCTGATTGTGACGGATGTTATGCTACGTCACCAGCTCAGAGCTAAAGATAAAAGGTGTTGAGCACATTTAAAATTAACACATCTGTGGTTTGCAGAAGCACAATGCCAAAACATTTTTCTGGCAACTGGCCTGTTGATTCTTCGCTGAATGGAATCTTTAAAAGTTTAAGTTTAAACATTTCGTTCCTTAAAATGTTAATTTTTAAGAGGGTTTTTATCAGGAGCTGAATTATCCGCATAAATCCACCCTCCAAAACAAACACACATGTTTCCCTCCATCCTGTTAAAATATATAGTTCAAATAGCCAAGATCATAAAACGTATTGCAAAAATGTGGCTTAAAACTGGATAAAAAGCAAACTTACATTTAAATTTACAGACATTGAAAGGCGACCAAATGAAACAGACATAAAACAGAAACATTTTGGATAATGTAAGTATGCAACTCAACAGATCATATAACAAAAGCCAAGTTTTTTTATGTATATATTTCAATGTGGAAAATCTACATATTATACCTTTAAGTGCATCCATTTAATAACCTGCTGCCAGAGAGAAGATCTTGTCATAATTTGATGTTTACCCTGAAACACCTTCCTTCCTTCCTTCCTCCTTAATACCTGAGTGCAGCAGCACAGTGCATGTATGACAGAGCGTTACAGAGAGCGCTCACCCATTAACCCTCTTAGGAACAAAATAAGTAAGTGTTGCACTCCAATATGTCGCCAAATGCAGAAATGATCTGCAAACGTCCAGGCCGACCTGCAGCCAGTCTTTCTCTCTCTTTATGAGCGAGCTTTAAATAATTACGTATCCTTTACAGTACAGTTTCCAGCTAAGAGCGCTTCACAAACAAAGAGCTTTACGGGGATCTGCAGAGCTGCTGCGTCTCTTCGCTGTTGCTCACATTCAAAGGTGCACAAGGAGAGGTAGTTTACTTTGGCTGGTGTTGAGCCGAGCTCAGTCGAGCAGGGATTTGAAAGGAGATCAGAAGGTTTCACATTGTGGTCACTTTGTTTGATTGGACTTAATTCCTCTGAGTGCCACTAACACGCTTTCCTTTGTTGATGAACTGTGAGTGACAAAGAGCACACAAAAAGCTGCTTGTTAAATAACAGCGACTGCTGAGTGAAGGCATTTACATGATTTCAATCCACATTATGCTGCGTGTACTGGCTCAAACCTGAAGCTTCACCAAAGTACACATGTTCCAAATTATCACCAGCTTCTGAATGGCTGCGAAAGCCTCACACACACAAACATTAGTGCATGAATGAAAAGCTAAATAAAGCAACAAAAGGTGTTATCTAACAGGGGGCGGGAGTATGCAAGCAGGGGTTGGAAAGTTGAATGTGGCAGCGTGCCCTTTGCTCTTCTCCTTGAGGTTTTGTTTGTTTAACAGCATTAGATCCTGGAAGCTCGTCGAGGTGCTAAACGGGGAGGGAAGGCCGGGTGTCAGGAGGATGTCCCTCTTCCTCAAACCAAAAGGAGGCATTTGTTGCCAAAGTTTTGGTTTCCGACACAAAGAGGATGTTGAAGAGGAAGTTGTGTTTAGTTTCAAAAGAATCAACTGAAAAATGAAATGCTTTCCGTTTTCATAATCAGTTAATCCGTTGAGTCATCAAGCAAGCAAAAATGTCAAACATCCACCGGAACGAGCTTATCTAATGTGGATATCTGCCAATGTTCTATTTTCTATGTTTCTATGAGTTTTGAACTGTTAGTCTGACAAAACAAGCTATTTGAATATATCACATTGTCCTACGTCATGCTTTCTACAGTGATAAATCATTATAGATGAACTTATAATCATTCATAAGTTGTGTAAGTGTAAAATAATGCATTCTTTATTATAACATTTCATTCTTGGTGCAATGCAAAGTACAGCAAGTAAACTGTAGTATTTTTTCATGCATTTGAAAGAAAAAAGTGATTATTGTGTGAAATGCAAAACAAAAGCTACCAAAGCATGCAGAGAATTACAAGCCAATTTTGCCTTTAACATATACACTCATAGGCCACTTTATTATGTACACCTGTGCAGCTGCTTATCATCCAAACACAAGGCAGCAACTTAATGCATTTAGGCATGAGGACATGAAGACGACCTGCTGAAGTTCAAACTGAGCATCAGAATGAGGAAGGAAGGAGGTTTATGTGGCTTTGGTCTGAGTATTTCACAAACTGCTGATCTAACAACCATCTCTGGGGTTTACAGAGAAAATATCATGTGAGCCAAATGCCTTGTTGATGCCAGAGGTCAGAGGAGATAGAAAGGCAACAGTAACTCAAATACCCACTCGTTACCACCAAGATATAAAGAAAACCATCTCTGAACACAACTGTCCAACCTTGAAGCAGACGGGTCACAGCAGCAGAAGAAAAAACATTTTGTAAAGCTTTATTTACACAATGGAGTAAAAAACCAACAGTTGGAACATTAGACTCTGTAACTCTCTGAATACTTTAGTAACACTGTGGCATCTTGCATTGAAATGCTTTGATAAAAGATGCATTATTATAGATGCAACAATATGTCCTTGACTGTGCTCAACAAAGACTCTGATAACTTATGGTATTGTACGGCCTGTTATAGCACGCCAAATCAAACATCTTCTAAACACCAGTTAACCAACTCATCATAACAATATCTTCATGTAAAGATTTGAATGGTTTGATGTAACATAACAAACCCTGCGACTGAGCTCTGACAACAGTGGCGGTAAAGTGGGTTTACGCAGGAGGAGGTCTGTGATGACAAACTGAGAGCACTTCTGTCAAACTCTGTTCCACTTCTTCTCCATCTCACAACACAAACTGAGCTCTGACAGACAAAGATCAACACTGGGACGAGTTCAGCGGCTGCACACCTCATCTCTCAGCAAACGCAGCATGTCTCCACCTTACGACGATCGACAGGGAGAGAAACTGAGCAGAACAGCTGAGCGCAGCCAGCTGGCCCATTTACACACAAACAGAGTAAGTGACAATTTAAAAAACGTTCTTCTAGGAATGTCTCACATCTATTAAAGCGGGGACACGCTAGATTAGAGAGAAATATCGTCCTCATTAGCACAGGTTTAGCATCATCTGGTGCTAAATGGTCTGGATCCAGTCACACTGCAGCTCTCCAAGATGTATGAGCGACTCCTGCACTTCAATCCTCCATAAGCAGCAGCAGCTCACACAGGCTCAATCAGGCTGCAACTAATGACCATCTTCATTCACCAGTAATCTCATCCAATTATCTTTTACATTAACTGACAGTCTTTACAAGGGATGGAAACTAATAAGATTGTATTTATACAAAGGCCAGTATTATTCTGTTTATCATTGTGAAACTTTATAGATTCCTGATCAATGTTCTTCATTATTATCATCTGCCGCGTAAATATGAATAAAAGGTTTAACCTTAGCGTTGAGCATGGACAGAAGTTGTGACATGATGCAAAAAAACAAGCAACTAGTATTTTAGTTTTGTTTTTTTTGTTGTTGTTTTTTCAGTGGCAAAGCTGTATCTGTGGTGTCCTGCACAGCTGCATGTTGCCAACGCAAACACTGCACATGATTCTTCCTCTCCATTACTTTCTTAAACACAAATACAGTTTATAAGCATCCAAGACCTGATGTAGGAATAAGATTACACTGTATATTCCATTACTCTGAGGCAAGGCTGAAAAGATTATGATTATGGATTTTTCTAAATTATAAAATACAGGAAAGTTGAGGTAAGAATACATTGTTTATTATCAACTCTGCATGATAAAGTGATGCTCGGAGGCAAATATTTTTTTAAGATCAGACAATTTGGATCTTGGGTTCCTGGAGCCAAGTCACCATGTTTGTGTTTGTATTTGTTTTGTCCGAGCAACAGTAAAACCAAACTAAAGGTAATCTGTTTATTTTCAAAAATAAGAAGCAAATCCTCACATCAGAAAACCTGTTGCTTGATGAAAACCAAAATAGATCCATCAACGAATCGATTATTCAGCTAATTGTCTCATCTCTAGAGTTATTAACCTGCATGTTAAAGAAAAAGGGAAACCGGGACTTTCCTACACCACAAAAATGCCAAAGAAAAATGAAACAGCAGGAATGGAAATCCAATTGGCAAAAGTTTTATGGGTCGTCAATTCAACTTGAAAATCACTTAACAAAAATACATATGGCATCAATGAATTTGGGCTTTATTTGAGGAAAGTAGGCCCTTATATTTTAAGACAGAATAACCAAACGCAGCAGTAAGTAGATATTTTTTACCATCTGTGAAGTTGTTTTTTTCCCGAGGCTGAACAAATGTTGGGGCTCCACTGACGAGTGTACGCAGGTATCTCATTAGGATCCTTTCTCTGGCTGGTTAACCACCACCAAACATACACAGCTTGGCTTCACGCCTGCTAAAGGAGTGCTAATGTCAAGATTAAACATTGTGGTTTCCCCCAAAAAATGAGGCCAGAGCACGAACGCACACATACACACACACAGACATCAAACAGCGGAGCTGCTGAACCTGCACTATAATGTTCTGCAATTAGTTTGTGTTTTGTTTGATGATGATCTCCTCGGCCCCCAGGCTGTTTCAGCTACACGATGAATTTGTCCCACTAACCTCATCATACAACCCCATCCTCCAGCTGCAGCTCTCACCGCCTCGTGCCACAGCGTCTCATCAGCTGGCACACACAAAACATTCGGTTTCTTAGCTACTGTATGAAAATACAAGCGAGTTCACAGCTCTTCACACACACCTCTCCTCTGATAGCCAAACCACAAGCAAATTATTCAGAGGATCAGGTTTCCAGCTCAAGTAAGCAGAATCTATTGGCCTTAATTACGTTTAACAGCATTTAATTATCTCAAATCTTAAAATATTTTCCTGTCTGATAGAGTCCGATGATTTATGGGGATGAAAACAAACGGCAGATTAACTGTACCAGCTTGCCTCTGTGGCTTGGATGCAAACACACAGAAAGCTAGAATGGCACTCAGAGTGCAGACCTCCACCAAAGCCAATGGTGCGTTCACAGACTCCTCAGAGGGTCCCTAACCATATATGTGTGTGTTGTAATGTGCAAACATCATGGAAGACATGTTGTATTTCATTGCACAGAGCATTTACACATGCTGATAGCTGTTTCTGCTATTTGTGTGACAAAGAAGAGAAAACGGTTCAGCGAGCCATGAAATATTATCAGGGACTTATTTTTCACATTATTCCAGCACCACATGAATGCAGCACAAATGCCTTATCACATGATCAGGGTTTCTTCAGCTTTAGGTGAGTTAGATTTAAGAATTCAAAGATGTTTTAATGACACTTGGATTTCAATTTAAGAGCAATTTTATAGTAACCAAAATTTTAGGAGGCTTTTTGCATACTTTTTAAGAATCTGCAGGAGCCGTGCACAACGTTTAAGGAAACTCACAAGTAATTTGTGTATCCACCCTGTGATTCTGACCTGCTCCCATTGGATGTGTTTGTCCTTGGCCCATGCTCCAATATTCCAACAACTTTCATGAAAATTGGTTGAATAATTTTACTGTAATCCTGCAGAAAGACAAACAGCCGAACCACATTGGAAACATAATCTCCTTTGCCCAGTTGACAGAAGATCTCAGAGAGATATTAAAACCACCAAACAAAGCTCAAGTTGAGACCAAAATGATTGTGTGGATGACATCGGATTCAAATCTCTTGTAAAGAGCCACAACAGTGTTTTTAAAGAACCAGAAAGGGATTAATTTAACCCAAAAACAACACAAAGGCTATTATGTTATTATTCCCTAAAAAATAGAAAAACTCCTGAAGAAAACATTCTGGAAAAAGAAGAAGACGTCAGCTAAAAGAATTCTGAAACGTCCCACAGTCCTGATATGAGATCTGCTCCACAGAGACCGAGCCACCTGTCCGAGAGGCCCGCGGAGAGGCTGAAGGCCAAATCTCCGGCAACATGTCAGATTCTTTGATTAACATTCCTGCCCGGGACTCATTTAGCAGCTCTGTCAACAGGTGGACGCAGGGAGACAGGCGGCTCAGGGACAGAACTATTGGAGGGAGTTCTGACTTTGTCCTTCATCACCGCTAATAATGAGACAGGTGAAAGAAGGAGCTGAACCTGTGAGTTTCCCTCTGTTTTGCTGCCCTTCCACCCCCTCCTCCCTTCAACAAAGACACTAAAAGACTGTGTGTGTTTGCATGAGACAGAAAGAAAAAGATAGAAAGTGTGTAGGTGTCACAAACAGAGAAAAAGGTCTGGTTGTGTTGATTTTGAGCCGTTTCTTTGGCAAGGACATTTTTGCTTTTTAAAGAAAAAAAAGGGGGGAGGGTTTTCTCCTTTTTTTTCCAGGGACCCTGGGTTAGAAAATCCTGTGAAAGCAACAGCTGTTGTTTCCTTTTCTCCAAACAAAGGCCAAGGACCCACTGGAAGCTGATACGCCATTCAGGGGTGGTTGTAAAACGAAACGGGCGCAGAGGAATGAGTCAGTTCTTCTCTAAGCCATGACAATTTGTCGCTTCAGGCAGAGATAGTCCAACGAGAAGAGAATATCTAATGGCAAGCTCTTTTTAGTTTCAGCTAAGGAGCAGGAAGGGGAGAGAAAAACAACGTGTGTGTATAATCAGACACGGGATGATTAATTTATTCAGCTCAACTGCCAGCGGGGAGGTGCCAAACAAATGAGTGAAGAAAAGCAAAGAAAGTGAGACACACAAACAACAAGACTTTCTCAACTCGCACTTCACAGCTAATAATTTGCAGGGAGGGGAGTCGTATATCTCCACAGCAGACGGTGCCATTTTCATTTTGCAAATAAACAAACATTATTTTCAGTGTTTGGTTTTCCAAATCTGGAACTGATTGCCTGCTTCATAAATCCAACTGTAGCCCTTGTCGTAAAACATCAGAGTATTGAGCAAGACTTTGTTCCCCATACACCACAGCACTGTCCCGACTCTACGCTGATTGTTCACTTCACCTCGGCTTTGCAGCATGAGTGATGTTATCCCTTTACCTGCTTCGCTGAGGTGCAGCTGTAGGTCAGACGCTAATCTAAATATTTGCATCCTTCTCCCCACAAATCCACATTCAGGATTTCATGTTTGACTGTCAGTAAATAATCTTGCAGCTCAAAGTTAGACACAAGTCTATAAATCTCTGCTGTGTTGCCATCTCGGACCGTGCCAGCTAAATTAATTTCTGGAGCCGACCACCAACTCAACACTGGTGTTGCAATGGGTATGTTTGTTAGAGATGACCACAAGCACTTGGGAAGAACAGACCACTGCAGATTGTATTTGAGTCGGCACTGTGGGAATAAATGCCAGAGATGTTTGTTTCTCTGGAGTTCTTCAGGGACATCTTATCATCTTATCTGAAACTGTCAGGAAAGCCACAAACAGCATGATTGCATGGCATGGCTGCTGCAGATCTGATCCATGTGAAACAGTAAACAGATCAGATATTGTCGACTAGTCAACCTGAGTAGCTTCAGGTAAGAACTGCTCTGTGAATATCTTTCTATGTGTTAGGTCCCGTTCAGACAGCTGGTCCAACAGCTTCGTTCACAGCTTATTTTAGGACGAGTTGAGGACAGTTTGCTGCTCATTTGATCGAACAATTGAAAATAAATAATAATGTTGGGCTTTTTTTTTTTGCCAGCATTGGAGTTTGTTCAGCTCAAGGTACATAAAGCATAAAGCTTAAGCAGCAAACAAAACACACTGATTGAAAACAACTGCAAAAGGCTGATAAAACATGCTCTGTCTGCCTCTAGATTAGAAGATCAATTCCACTGTCAAGTTGGTGTATAAAATGTGAAACTTTACAGTCAGATGACAGTTAGCTTAGCAGAAAGGTTGGAAAGGGGGAAAAACAAGCCTGGGTCTGTTTAAAGCACGGTCACCATGATGTCACCCAAAGGTTTCTGAAGAGCTGTAATGAGGCTCCCAGCTAGTCGAAAAAAGATGTTAAGATGTGAAACAGGGGTGAGCTGAATGCACAAACAAGATGCATGTTAATTAGTGACGATGTAATTTAATTAAGGTGCTGGAAGGCAGATTTTATCATTGTTGGACTGAGCCAGACGAGCCATTACATCCTCTTTCCAGTCTTTATGCTGAGTTGTGCTAAAAGTTTCCTGGCTCCAGCCAAAGACAAACGTTTCTCAAAATGTCAAACTATTCCTTTAAATGCCAACTGTTAACTGTCCCATATTGTGTTTTTTCTCTGTCATTAGAGTTAAATCCGAGTTATCAAACATTTTTCCGTTGTGTGTGTGTGTGTGTGTCTGTGTGTGTCTGTGTGTGTCGAGGTTGCGTCAGGAGGGCGACTGAGGGCTGAGTGGAAGCAGCTGGCTCCGGAGAGGTTTACCTGTTTGATTGCCGCCAGCCCTGACCTGTCTGCTGCTGTCTGTCTGATCCACACCAGGGGCTGCAGTCCTGCAAACACTACATAATCCCATTTAATCATTAAAAAATGTCTGAAGATCCGTTCCACTTTCATCCTTTATATACTAAACCCAGAGCTGAAAAATAAATTATTTGCTTTGCAACATCTGCACTTACCCTGTCCTCCACTACGTACATAAACTTACTTTAACTGTACGATAGAGGTATTTTGTTACCACAGTGTTTTGTATGTGTTTGCAAAATCCTGTATGAATATTAAAATGAATAGTTGGGAAATGCTTTCAATTGCTTTCTTGCAAGGAGTGCTTTCCTGTGTGTCTGTTCAATATAAAGCTACAACCAGGAGACAGTTAGCTTAGCTTAGCTTAGCTTAGCACACTTAAAACAAGGATATAGCTAACCTGGCTCTGTCCAAAAGTGACAAAATTGGCATATCAGCTCCGCTAAATCTCACTAATGAACATATGTAATCTATTTTGTTTGTTAAAAATAACATGTTATGGTTTTATAGGGAGTTGTGTGCAGGACTAGCTGCTTTCGTAAGTACTGAAAAAGTATCAAAATGCTATCAAAACCACAGAGAAATGCACACATCATCCCACATTCAGAAACTGTTAGGACTCCTGTAACTGCAGGTTGTGATGTCACACCTGTACTATATATATAAATATAGGTAGAAAGTGCAGCGACAGTGCTGTTAGCATAGATGCTGAGAACAGAAACTTCGAAACACTGACCAATCACAGAAGACTGGACTTAAGGCAGACAGAGAGTGAATACAGGTGTATTCTGACAGACAGAACAAGGAAAATAAAGTGTTTTTTGAACATTAACATATAAAGAATGTAAGGATTTTGTCAGTCGGCCCGGCTGTCTCACTCCTTACCAGATGTTGGCTGTGATGTTATAGCAGAAGATATTTGGTTGTTTTTCTATCGTTCATGTTTCACTGTGGACAGAGAGCTCCACAAGTTCAACCTGGAAACTCTATGTTGGAAGTAGTTTTGAAAACAGTGTTATGAGGTGAATGTAGATTTAGTTTTCTTTACCATTTCACTTATACTTTGTACAGAATATGTGCACAACAACTTCCCTTCCCTAAACTCTCAACATCTCTCCCTCAGTCTTTCTGTGTTGCTTTCTGTTCCACTTTTGCTGACACAAACACTCCCATGCCATAACTTTGGCCTGTTCACTTTCACTCTAGTTCCTGCCACTCCTGCAGTACCCTCCCCCAAAACACACACACACACAAACACACAACTTCTCTGTTTCTTCGCTCCAGACATTACCAACTCCCTGTTGTACGCCCCACCTTCCTCTGCTGTTCCTGCAGTGTCTTTAACATGACATATGAGCAGTTCAGGAAGAGACTCGCTCAGCTTTCCGTCTTTACTCCAGAGCTGCTAAGCTGGATTTCCAAATGAGGGGGGAAAGGGCCCGCACGAGCCAGGAAAAGAGCAGTGGGAGAATTCTTTGGGACTTTTGAAGTATTATTTATTGCCTGTAATCGTTATCCTCTTTTTCCTGTTCGTCATCTTCACTTTAAATAATTACCTCTGACAAAGTGGTTGTGTTTATGGAGCAGTTTGTCTCTTAGCAAGATTATGGAAAAACTATATCCCTGATTTTCATGAAAACTTGGAAGGGTGTAGCATGGACGGACCAAGAAGCAATTTTGGAGTGGATCCAAAAGATGGGGCAGATACAAAAAAAGAAATCACTTCCATTGCGAGAGAGGGGGCATAGAAATGTAAAAAAAAAAATAAGTCCAGCGATTAGCTTTCACCAGAAGGATGTTAATGAAGTTGAAAAGAAGATAAAAGCAGGTCATGCAGTGTTCACCCTGTCTGCATAGTTCTCCTCTGAGCTTGTGTCTGTATCAGCAGAGCTCCAAGCCTCTCCTGTAATTCAGCAATCACACAATCCAGCACATGTTAAATAATTATTTAATTCTATCCAGGTATTCACCCCAGACAGCACTGTGCTTCTCATTACCGTGAAATGGAAAAAAAAGTAGCTTTTCCATCATCGACTTCTCCAAGAACAGAACTGAATTTATTTCCATTGTGTCTTAGATACCTCTCGTCCCGTGTCAATTTTAATGCCACCAAATAAGTTGATTTTACACATTTAGCAGTACTTCTCTTAGCAGCTAACAAACTCCATGTTGTCCTATATACCCAACCACAGAAGAAGAGACATGGCAAAAAACGTCCCTGCTTCATTTTTTCTTTTTAGTTAGTGGGTTCAATCTGTCATCCTAAAACAATGCAGGGACATCTGAAAACCTTCCTTCTCCATCATGAGCTGCAGCACAAAGAGGGCTTTATTAATGATCCTGAATCGCCAGCCCTGCTCTCAGTCGCTTTGGTAAACTGGACCATTGTGTGCCGCTCCTTTGCAGGCCAAGTGGAATTATTCATTATGTGTTTAGCTCATGTCAGCTGAGTTTATCACTGATTCATCATGTTTTTGTTCCTTTGTACATTGCAATTTAAAACATAGTTTGGCTAGAAAAACTGAAAAGTTGGACTTATTTGGGGAAGAGATCTCATAGTTTAAATGTTCTATTCGTACTTTTAAGGGTTATTTATAGTTAAATAGGGGGAACTTGAAAAGGTGTTTAGTAATCGGCCACATTAAGAATTATTACCCACAAACACAGCATAAATACACTCTTGTTTGCTTTGGATGTGTGCCTTTAAATCAAGTAATTGCTTCCTGTTCCAAGTTACACTCAGCACTTCTTTTACTGCCACTTGTTGGACTTCAAACAGAGACGTTCCCTCCGCTCGGAGGCTCTTTCAGCCGAGAGGTGAAGTGCAGCGTGCTGAAGGCTTTCGGATGTGTTTGCTCTTGGGATTTCACTTGAAGATGTTTACAAATGCCACGGCAGGGAGCACAACAGGAAGAAAAGGGGTTTAAACCAGTGTTTTGAATGACACACTGAGCTTATGTGAATCATTTACTAATCTGTTGAGCACATAAATGAGTTAGAATCACGAAGGAATCTGTCTAATAGACTCATTAAGGAATATAGCTCATTGTAATCCAACTGCAATGATATTTAAAAGACAGGGTTTATAATTATGCATTTAACTTTTAGACTCACTAAAACTTAACTCAGCTCTGTGTTAACTGTGTTGTGATCAGCACCGTCCACAGCTCCCTCTGTCCCACGCCTGCCTTTTCATTCATTTCTTTGAAGGCACCCGTTTGTGTTTGGGTTAACAAAGACGCATCAACTCACACACCGACCCAACATATTTATGACCTAGAGTCTGTACAGAGGCTGTTCTGCATGAGCCCGCACTGCTGCCTGCCCTCCGCTGTGAAAAGAGAGGGAGCATAAAAGAGGAAATGAATGCGTGAGGGATGAATACGTGGCCCTGGGGGTCAGCTTAATGGAGTGAGACCCCGGCCCCTATTGACTTCCACTGCCAAACTATTAACTCCCCACAACTCCCAAGCTACAGCCTCATTATTCATGTCGGGGGTGAAAGCACATTTCCTGTTTATACATTTTCTGTTGTTGTGTTGACTTTTGTGGGTAGATTACTCCGAGGCTGCTAAATAATTGATGTTAACTTCACACTGAGAGTGTAAAAATATGTGAACAAGTTTTAAACAGTTGACTTGTCAACACTCACGGAGAAAAAGACACATTTATATTGGCTTCAGACAAGTTTTTAGCTTTAATTTATCATTAGAAGTAAATGTTCAATTCAAAATGCACAATTTAATGGCTAGTGAATAATGCCATTAGACTGGTTCCCTATACATTTCTGCAACAGTGGTGCAACCAAAACAGGAAGAGGATAGCGCTTTTGTTTTGGTAAATACTAAAATGAACCCACCAAACATAGCAGCATACTGTGCAGCCTCAACATTTAAGCCAGCAGCTAGTTAGCTTATAAAGTTTGGTGTTAGGTCAAAAGTCAATATTATCAATATTATAGTTGGTTATTGGTACGATTGGCGCTACATTTATTCACAACAATGCTGTGTTATCGTAGTGGACAAATCATGGATGTATCATAATAAATGGATTCTAGACCCAATGAGAATTGCTTACCTAGCTCTTACGACAAAAACGTAC
Organism: Serranus cabrilla; assembly: GCA_903364295.1. Classification (NCBI taxonomy): domain Eukaryota; kingdom Metazoa; phylum Chordata; class Actinopteri; order Perciformes; family Serranidae; genus Serranus; species Serranus cabrilla. The sequence continues at coordinate 92,177 of CAFUXE010001711.1, read as the reverse complement.
TTCTCTTTTAAAACTCTTTTCTCAGTTGTAGGAAAGTTTAAAAAACATTCAGTCTTCATGGATCAAAAATTCATTACAGAAAGCAACATAATTCAGCTTGTTTGCAGTTTGTTGTGTCCTGTCAACAGTTTTATAGACGTCTCTTTTACTGCTGTCTATGGGGAAATGTTTTTTAGGCTGCAGGGGAATTTTTCACTTCAATACTACAAGCGGCCCATGGGGGGGAATTGCCTACGAGGCTTAGCAGCGACGCACTATCCACTGCTTTCTTTTTCTTAGCCTGAGCCCTCAGCAGAGGTCTGACTCTGGAGCTTTTTAAGCTATGTGACGCAGAGCTAATGTGGGAACACAGCAATAAAACAGCACACACGGATACAGCAGTGCTCAGCAGCACCACACCTGGTCACATGCTGCGCGGAGCAGCTTTAAGGACACTGGAGATTTTACTTAATATATTTGTTAGTCTGGAAGATGCAATAAGACGGGTAGGGAATGGTGCAATTTTCCACAGAGACAAAATATCTGGAAATAAATCCACTGTTGCCACAAATCATTGGGAGGCTGAAATTGCTTTGCATGAAGACAACTGCAATAGGATCTTCTTTAAATTTCATGTGGCCTCCTGAGATGTTATGGCAACGAAGAAGCCCACTGTGTGGGTGTGTGTGTGTGTGTGTGTGTGTCTGGGGGCTGGGGGTGTTATCAATAACAAGCGAGAGGGGTATGTTTCTTTAAGACAAGCCCATAAATGGTGGCCCGGTCACCACCTCCTTCACTGAGAAGGGGCTGGCTGCAGTTCGAGTTTTCCTTGGCGGGTCAAGCCTGCCATTGAAGTCTGAATGGGCTGCCATGGCAGATTACACTGCACAGCTGTCCCCCTACCGTGGAAATTAAGTTATGCCCCGTGTCAGCAAGTTTTGTGTTTTCCTCTCTCTGTCTCTTTCTCTGTCTCTCGTCCCTGCCCCTCCCCCCTTTCCTCTGCCCCTCTCCTCTAATTCCTTGAATTGTGGAGGCCTCTCAAAAGTGCACAGCCAGAGGAGGCTTTCAGAAGGTAGAGGTGGGTTATGGGTAATCATGCTGGGAAAAAAAAAGAAGAGAAGCAAAACAGCTTTGGTGCATCCATGAGATGAAACTGCCTCCACAAACACACACTCACGCATTTGCATACACACCGGCACTCTCACATGTAAACACAAACACAAGCAAACAAACAGAGGCGGCCCGGACTCGTTGTCTCAGCGCTCTTGGACTGCGTCCTGCTTGCACTTGTGGCCCCTGCCTCGTGTTTTGTTTATTTGAGGGTGAGGTTGTTTGTGTTGTGGTCAAAGTGAAAGGCAAACACTCCAGCTCCTCCAGTGATGTGTGAACACGCCGGGAATGTCCCCCCGAGCCCGCAAAGCAGCTGGACCCACTGGCTGTTACAGGCTGACGGAGGGCGCAGCTTCACTCCAGCTGGACAGACAGAGCACGATAAACTGTTAAACACTTCAATTAAAGGGCTATAAAGCGGGCTTTACTGCGCAACATGACCTGGGTATATATCTGTGGATGGTTGATAGGGCTGATCAATACCAATTACTCAAAACAAAACACTGCCAAGTGCTCAGACATCCATCCATCACATTCCATCCAATTATTCATTCCGCTGCTGTACACAAACATTTTCTTTCACCGCTAATTCATGTCAGCTAAAAACACAGTGCTTATTGTTGTAAGTTTTGAGGTTGTTGACTATATGTAATTACTGCTATCAGAATGAGCCAATACTCACATCAAGTCATATCAAAGAGTTGTTCATCAAAACACTTTTAGGTTAACAATAAAACTATGCAACAAGTCCTCCAAACTGAACGACAAAATACGGTAATACCACCCATAACAACACTTATGAGCGTTTTTCAAAATGATTCATATGAGCGTTTCACGGCTGTGGAGTTCTTCGTGGTTGTAAAAAAGGCTGCAGTTCCTCTGAATTTAGTCTACAAAACCACTGATCTAGGTTTAGGGCAAAAACTTCATGGTAAGGTGTTATAAAAGACAGTTCAACATTAAATACATGTACGTAGTTACAAGGGTGACGTGAGCAATGGAAGTTATGTAAAAAACGTATGTTGCGTAAAAAGTAGTTTACTTTAGTTTTCACATGAGACATGAACCCCGTTCTCCTGTTTGTTTGACACTGTCACGATGTATGAATGCCCAAAATAAGATGTTATTGCCAACTGGTATTGCTAACAATGGCTAACCTAGCAAGAGAAAACTCCTCTTCACCCCATGACACAAAAGTTTCTTGGAGACGTCCACCTTTGTTTTCCAACTTGTTGAAGTGGAATGCTTTCGAACATAATTTCTGAGGTAAATGGGACGCAGTATTGCTACAGCCACTGAAGGGCCTGAAATGTTGTTTAGATGGTAAATTAAATGAATTTGACCTTTACTCCCATACCTACTGTATATTATTGCCTATATTTTTGTTCATTTCCAGTTTTTCCCCACTGCACCCAGTCACTACCACAACAAGCCACTTTCTCTGCAGGGATCATCAGTGTTTCATCTTGAACAATTGTTCTTCCTGAAACATTCTATGATCCTTCCAACCTGTTGATAGTGTACTTTCAGTCTTTTTCCTGAGCAAACCAAATAGTTTTCTATTCTTCTGCAGCTATACTGCTATGGGTTTAGTTTCTTTTTTTTGCATCGTCTTTTGATTTTTCTAACATTACACCGGCTATATAAGCACTGGAGTACAACTAACAAAACCAGTGTGCAACAATTTGTGACCCCCTTTGTGAAATATTCAACAGCAACATTTTAAACAGCGAATATATCAAATGGCTGCCACAAACAGTCAGGTAGCAAAGCGTTCTCCTGGTGACAGTGGGATTAGTGCCGCAGGTTTTCTCTCAGGACCCGAGGAGTCGGGCTGCGGCTTGAGTAACTGGATTACAGGCCTTTTTCTCATTTCAAAGGGTTGTGAACTCAGCAGAGGTCTTGCATGATGAAATCAAAGTGGCAGCTGAAATAGAAGGGAGAAAAACAACAAGAGTTTCTTAAAAGTCTCCTAGAACCGGCCAAGCAGCTAATGAGAGATACAAAATCAATGATCTTTGCTTCGCCGTGTCACCGGCGGCGTCTCCTCCGAGTGGCACGGATTCACAGAGCTGTTCCCGAGTGAGGGCGAGAAAGAGAGCATCATCCGGGGAGCTGAAATCACTTCCAACACCGAAACACATTCCAAGTGAAAATCACAAGGAAAAAACTAAGAGCAACACACCTCTTTTATAACTACCTTTAAACAAATGTGCGTCTAAGCTACGGCAGGAGCACAGAGGGGAGTCGAGGTGGAGCCCATTCCATCGAATACCCTGTGGTAACTTTAGGGGATTATTTCCAAATCCTTTCAAATGAACTTTCCATCTCACTGCCTCCTCCTCCGTCTCAGCCATTCCAACTGTCCAACCATTTCTACATCACTTTCTGCATAAGCTTGTATGGAGCCGAGGCCAAAACAAATGCCTGTGAGAAATATGGTCAGCACACACCAGGAGTACGGAGCAATCTCCAGGACACGATGGTGGAATATTAGTTATAGAGTTTATGAGCAATGTGGAAATCTAATATATGTTATGTACATTAGACATATTGACAATTGTGTAGAAAACTGTTGGAAACCAGTCTGTTAACACTTTCTATGACGCCCATGTCTACAAAACTTTATGATACATACTTGTAATAAGCTTATAGCACTGTCTAAGTACAGTTGCACGCACACACAAATATCCATAATAAAAAACATTTTATAAAGATTTATAGTATCACAATACTTCATGATTGTTGGTCACTCTTTTTCATAATACATTATAATCCCTTTTTAAATCCATTATAATGTCATAATAGGGCTCGACTATGAAGTTAGGCTAATCGTTACCCTATAACACACTATTTGTTTACAGCATGGATGTGCGATTAGCTGATAGTCGTTTAAACGATGCTACCCTCACTTTAAAATTCCTCATCATTTAAACATTTCATTTCATTAATGTTTGCATTTAAATTTCATACTGACACTTGTTTCTCAGCTGTTGAGAGGTGCCACCACTCCTCGCAGTGACGTGGTTCTCCGCATAACTAGCTAGCTGAGAATGAATGTATGCCACAGTGTCTGTGAACCAGGGAAGTAGGCTTACTTCAGCTCAACAGTAAATTAAACTTGCATGCTAAGACACTAACATTGATGATTTTTCTCAGATCAATGTCCCCACTGGCATTTCAACACATAACGTTGCGTTATTACACCACAAAAAGGGTTTGTGAGGCGAAAATGGAGCCTCAGATCAACACTGGTGAGATAAAGCTTGATTTCATTAAAATACAATTTGAAAAATGTAATTAATGATTTCAAATGGCTCTTATAATATAGACAATTTTCCAACATTTTTCAACCCCATAGATTAAATTGAGCTCTCTTCTGTGTTTTCTGACTGAATGCTTGTTTACTTGACCAGCAATTCTAAAGTGTGGTGACTCTTGACCTTATTAGTCATTATATAATGCTTTACAGTGTGTAAAACTCTAAGTATGTTTATAATGCAATATAGATATGGGCTTCACAGAGAGTGTAACCAGTCAATTACGCAAAAATGTAACTTTGAACTGACCTAACGTGTTTATAAAAACAGGGTTCTTACAGCTCCATAAGAGTAAAATTCAAGCACTTTTCAAGCACTTCAAGGAAACGTCAACTAAAAATGTCCAGATTCTATAAATGCGACTAAAGAAAAGTTTTTAAATTCCTTTCTGCCCACAGCAATCAATGCATATTGTTGCTGTTTATTTTCCCAGCTGTTCATATTACAGACGCCAGGAGACAACAAACAAACATGACAACAGAATTCAAACTAAGTGTTTCCCAAACTTTCAAGATGTTGTACGACTCAATATAGAGACCAAAGTCAACACAGTCTCAAGCCCTCAGAGAACAAACTTAAACACAGAAGCATCTCAAGAGTGTTTGTTTTGATTTGAGGATTTTCTTTAAAAAGTAAAACAGCTGACTAGCTTACATATAGGTCTTCCATTTACCTCTGCATGAAAAAACAGCACCCTCGCTGCTGCCAAGACTTAACTGAAAACACAGCGAGGAAAAGTAGGGCTAAGGTCAAATGTTCCATGTTGTCAAATATCCCTAAGCGTAATGAAGAAGTCGTGTAATTATACACGGCAACATTCAACATACACTGTAGAATCAATGAGGAGGAAGGAAGGGAAAGAAAATAAGAGTCATGTTGTAATTAAAAGTGCAGTAAGGATTATTCTACCTCTCGGCCTCCAGCTGCGGCAGCGTTCGGGAGAGCTGCACCTTTGTAAACATTGTGCTGTGATATGCATGGGGTGAAGGGGTGAAGGGGTGACGCCATCCGCATGGGGTGAAGTGTGGGCCGTTTTGTTCAGTAGGCCAAAGAAACAGAGCTTGGAAGTGAACTGAGCTCACTGAAGCAAAGTTGATGGCAGAGATACCTTACACACGCTCAAAGAGCTGGAACACAAACAGCCACAGTTTGTAAATCAAACCCAGAGCCACCCCCAAACACACACACACACACACACACACACACACACTGCACTGTGTATGGGGAAGAAGAGAGGAGGTTTTTGTAAGAAAATAATCAGCTGGGGTAAGTTTTGATTCATTATTTTAAATTAAATCATAATATTATGCAAGAAAAATGTCCTTTTATTTATAATGCTAGTTTTTTTTTTCATTTTCCTTGTGAGCGCTACACCAACAAATGTATTCAAGCCCTCATTGTGCACCATTTCCATTTTATGACAAGCAGGCCAGTTTTGTGAGATTTTTTGCACCTCATTCATCCATTCACACACCGTGCATTATTATGGCCTAATCAACGCATGCTGCGCTTTTTCTAAGTGCTGAAACTGCCTGAACAAATGCGAGAGGCAAAAGAAAGACAAGAAGGAGGAGGAGGAGGTGGGGGAGGACCGGCTGCAGCTCCAGAGCTATTCTCCTGCTGGAAAGCTTCATGCACGGCGGACTGCATACCAACACTGCGAGAAACTGACAGCGTATTTTATTTATGAGCCACGCTTATGAAGAGGATTTGGGATCTCTTTTTTTTTTTCAGCATAAAGTTTTAGTTTTAGGTGATTTTTAAGATGAAAAATCATGGGAAATACTTTTCTTTTTTACTTTTTGAATGTTAGTTCTTGATGAGTAAAAATAAAGTGCATTAAAATAAACAAATGCAGGTAGAAGAGATCATTTAAAAGGAACACAAAGGGTTCCAGGATAAAACATCCCTCTCCAGGCCTGTCATGTGTTTTCTTCTTCTTTTCTTCCAGTGGAGGGTTGAGACCCAAGCGGCAGCAGATCGTTCCCACATGCTTCCCCGCCGCTCGGCTCTCCAGAGGTGTCAAGCCAGCCTGAAAGAATGAAGTGCCTCCCTATTGTGCTACCCAACTATTATGTGCTTAACATTTCCATGACAAAGATGCCACTCGACTTCTCCTCCATCCATTCAGCTGGAGGGCCCTCGTCCCCCCTTCTAATGAAACATTTTGCAGCAAATCATTGATTTAAAGCCCCAGGAGCCGACCAAGGAGAGAGTGTATGATGTATAATATCTCATGAAAATATGAATCATAATTCTGGTTTAAAAAAAAGAATATACACTCATCACAGTGCAAAGCTGCAATAATTATTAAAATAAAAAACCTAAATATGTGCTTATTGGACAATATAATTCCAGCCAATTAATCATCTATAATCTAATTAAACAACAAAGCTGCAACACAAGACTGAACTCTGTCGTCACTGACACTTTGATTGACAGGTTTGGAAAAGCATCAGTGTTTATGAACTCTGAAGTTAAATTAGAGCATCATTAGGTTAACTGAAAAAAAATAACCAACTATGTTAATAACTGATCAATCATATTTTTTAATGCAAACAAATAGACGTTTTGTGCCTTTATCTGTTTTATATCATATTAAAGTGAATATGTGTGATTTTTAAAGTGACAAAACAAGATTTTAAAAACATCTCCTTGAACTTGAGAATAGGGGGTGGACATTACTTCACAATTTTTTGATACTTTATAGACTAAATAATTAATTGATTAAACTGGAAAGAAAATAATTGTTAGCTGCAGCTCTTAGTTAAATACTTTTGACGTATTCTAGGGTGTATAAATTGATTTTCCATCTATTAACAAAAATCTTGAATTCTAATATTTTAAAAGGTGTCTGTAACAGGCAGTGACTGTACGTTGTGCTACCTGAATGCAGAGTGTGTTAGTTGGGGGTTGGGGGGTGTTTTGTTGATTTATGGGGCCAGTTGCTTTTGACAACAGCCAGCTAAAATCAAGACACAGCAGGTCATTAGGCTATCAGTCAACAGAGGAAGCTGGCCTGCATTTTAAATGAGCCTGGATTTACTCCACTGTAGTTACAGAAGTTACATACTCACAAAGCTGAAAAATAAAACTCCTTTAAATATTGAAATCAGGGTTTTATCTTGATCAGCAACAGGAATTATACACAGTATATTATTTACCATATTAATCAGCACTGTGAAAGCAAACTAAGGCCAACATTACAGCACTTTAAATTAGTCAATTATGCATCAAAATCAGCTGCTTTTACCATCAAAGTGCTTTTTGATCTAATGCAAAGGATTTTAAGAATAAAAAGCAAGTGTGTTGAATAAAGATTCACACACACATTTAGATTAGTTTGCTTCCTAGCTGACTTGTCTTCATAGAGAAAGTTACTCCACACAAGTGTAACCTAAAGGGGGAAAATGGCCATGAGAGCAAAACTAATGCGTTCTGTCAACAGAACTCTATTTGCGAGTTTCTTGGCCCGTGATAACTGACCCAAAATGTATTTTCCACCACGCTTATTATAACTAAAACGATTTGTTTACACCTGTAACATGCTTGCCTAAAATCCAAATCGACTGGGCAACAAAAACGTTTTTCAAACTCATTAAACAACAAAGAAGTCGCAGTCAACGAGGATATCTTCAAGTTTCCTTTATGCCTTCTATAAAAGTATATCATTAAGGCAATCATACAGTGGATTTAGACATTTCTCTCTCTAGGCTATACACAGTGAATAAATCATCTCATAGCCTAAAACATAAAGGATTCTCTGGAAAAAAAATCTATATAGGCTATACACATATATACAATGCACATTATCTTTGAAGAGAATACAGTCAAAATAACTTCCCTTTAAAGCTGGAATACTCAGTCTTTTATTCACATGATGAACATTTGGATGTAACTAGGTGGCATGTAATAAATTACTGTTTCACTTTAACTCCTAATCTATTTACAGTTTCATACAGTTCATAGATTCCAGCATTAAATACTTGTAAATCAGATAGCCTGGTGCCAAACAGCAACAGCGTCATATAAAAATAGTTCTTTAATAAAAAGGAGAAAAGAGGACTGGCAGTGCACAGCATGTACTGATTATTAAACGTTGCATTGTTACCAAAACAAGCCAACTGTGTCTCTATCATGACAACTTTACAATCAGAGTGTGTGACTGAGAGAAAGTCATCTAATGTAGCTTATCACATAAGCAAAGCATGTGGAGAGCAGTGAAGTGGTGTGTTTGATAAGAGAGCAGCCTGGAGCTCAGGCACTTTAAAAATATCTTTTTCTGGTCTCATTTGCATAGAAAATATCCTGATTTCAGATCCTTCAGCGTCTAAATCTCTTAATTCAAACAAGGCCCGCGTCAGAAACAGGCTTTCCTTTAGTCTGTGGGGCTCTAACCTTTCACAATAGTAGCAGGTCAAAGAGTGACAAAAGTTTAGATTGCCTTTTATCCGGACAAAAGTCGGGGCAGATTATGAACCCGGGGATTAAATGAGGGGCAATAGAGCCAAAATGGATACCAGCAGGGTCAAAACACAGTGGGCCGCTGGATGAGAGGCTCCACTGTCCGGCTCTTCCAGGTAATCCGGGTACGAGGGGTCGTCGTCGTCATCTGGGTCTCGGTCGTAGTCGGACCCGCTGCCCTCCTCCCTCACGGGAGAGTCGAAGCACAGCGCCTTCATGCTGCTCTTCACGAACTCGCAGATGGCCCTCTCCGTGCCGTCGCACATGCATGTGTCCAGCTGCTGACCCTTGGGTATTTTACGCATATTCGCGATCACATTCCGGCAAGCGTTCGTGCAGATCGCCCCGCTGAAAAGTTTCCCGCAGTGCTTCAGATAGTCGTGCATCGCGGAGCTGCACTGCCCGTCTCTCTCGCACTGGCGCCGCGCCTCCGTGCAGCCGGTGCTGGTAGTCCTGGGCAGGCACGGCTCGATGGCCTGCTTGGTGCTCAAGCAATCCCTGTCGTGGGCGCAGCTGCAGTCCTCCAGCGCCGGCCCGTTCTTGGTTAGGTTGAGCTGGACGAGCGAGGAGATGCAGTGGCTCGGGCACTTCCTCCTCTCCCCGTTCAGCACGGGGCCACATGCGCGCGTGTAGTGTTCGTACGCGTAATTGCACTCGGGCTCAGCTTGGCAGCTCATGATGGCTTGCCAGCATATCAGCCGCCGACCGTGGTACGGCGAGGCCAGGGATAAGTAGCCGAAAAACAACAGCACACAACCGAGAGGCCAAACAGATCTGCAGACGCAGTGTAGTGCTCCAGAGCGTGCCATTGTTCCGGCTCACAGCAGTGTCATATGTACAACTTCTACTCTACTTCCATGGATGGTGTCTTCACTGGAGAGTGTTATTTATTCCGAGGCAGATGGAGTGTGATAGGCCCCTGTGTGGGCGTTCAACAGGCTGGCACTGCGCTGTGTAATCCCGGCTCCATAACCCGTCAACGCTGATCCACATGAGCCGGATTCTCCAGCGAACCTCCCGGTACCCAAACACGGCCGGGGTGGAAGCCCAAATAAAAACTCACAGGAGGGGAAAAAACGCCACACACACAAAAAAAGTTCTCCACAAGTTTCGGAGAGTTTGTGCAGCGGCTCATTCCATCGCAGTGATTTCTGAGTTCATGCAACAAACTGCCTCCAGCTCAGCGAGTCCCCTCTCGCGTCCCCTCTCCTAGCGGATCTCGAGCAAAAAGGCAAAGTCGGACCAGTCCCCGGAGCCCTTTGGAGGACTGCGCTGGGTCATTTAGCAGTCCTTGTGCGCACGGGAGTGCAAACAAATAGTGCATGGAGAAAAAACAACAACCCTTGTGGGTCGCAAAGTGGTCCTCTACTCTCTCCCCTTTGAGCATTTGTCTTTCTGTTCCTCCTCTGCCCCCTCTCTACACATTAGCGAGGTGCCTCTCATTGGCTGGCCACTTGTTGTGGGTTTCTACGTAGGATGGGCGGGAGTTCAGGGTGGGAGGAAGATGGTCTTGAGAAATACAAGGTGAGGTGGGATCAGTGTGTTGGGGAGTAGATTTAGTGCAAGAGTCATTTATTATCTGGGGAACTTTTTATGAAATTTTTATGCTTAAAGAACTTATGAAACCACATTACACCATCGTAAAAGTATGTGATAGTAGTTCTTAAGAGAAAAAAGCAAGGTCCACGTGAAAATATTGCTGATATTTTCCTGAGCACCAGCTTTGGTTCCTTTATTTTATTTTTATTACTAAATAAAATACCATTATCTTTTTTGCTTGTAAAATAATAAAAGCCTTACGGATTTATTTAAATGGCTCACAATGCATTAAGGAGTAGTCTGTTGAAAAGGGTTGTTTTCCTGTTCACAACAAAACCAACAATGAAATTTCATGACGCATTATAGCTGCATATGTCCAAGATGTACTTCAGATACAATGATTATTATAATAAATTATGATACTGATTATTCTAACATGCTGTGTGTCCTTACTACAATGATTGTTGAGGTGAGTGTCAGTAGTCAAAATGTATTACAAGCCCCATCAGTAAGATAATAAGAGCATCCATAAGACACTTTAATTTCTAAGTATTATAACTGTGGTTTAGAATATGCTTTTTTGTGCATTTACAGCCAATACACAATGCTACAGTGTATTATTTTTAAATATATACTGTCTATATATCCTAACAGATGTCCTAAAGGTGGAAATTAAAGTACATGCAATGTATTACAGAACTTTCATTCCTTAATAAGCTGCAGATAATTGATAATGACACCGTGACTGCACTGCTGTACAATAATAAATTGAACCCCATGCCTGCAGTGCTAATGATCTGAGCCGCATCCTCACTGATAACTTAATCATCCACATCCTATTAACTCTTCCTCAGCAGAGCAGTTGACTACAAATTAATTGTGGTATAACAGGGCACTCAGTGAACATCATTTAATATAATCACTCATTAAGGCTAACTCCCCTCTCATGATTGCACTACATCATGCACCGACAAATGTTAAGCGGGTGAATCACCGTCACTTTATTTGCAGCGCCTTGCCTTAACACGTGATCTGAACTTAACCGAGTCATACTCACTGAGACCTGACTGACTCCAACCACAGTGGACTGCAGGGCTTTTTCTGTGATCACGTTGTGTTGCTTTGACAACCCTTACTCAGCTTGCCGTGTTTGTGTCTGTTAGCGGTGTGGAACAGGTGTCAAGATGTTGGGCAATAAATGTTGGCATAGTTTTCTCAGGAAGTGTTTATCCCTGCATGTCAAAATCCTGACACAGCCTCTGTGATGGATTCCTCGCTGCATACTTGGTGAATAACTCTCAGCAAAATCTGAACTTAAAGGAGCAGTTCACCTACAAATACAGGGTTTTCTTCTTACTTGTAGTTCTATTTATCAATCTAGATTTTTTGGGTGTGAGCTGCAGATTGTCTTAATATTATAATCACTTTCTCTCCAATATAATGGAACTAAATTGATCTTAGCTTGTGCTGCTCAAAGCACCTAAAATACTTTTGGAAATACCCAACAGTAATGTCTCTTTCCAAGAATAAGAGACAGTCATTGACTTCGATCGCTGACCAAGGCCGTCTACATGTGGAAGTATTCGTGGACGAGTAGTGAACCCCGGCTCGCTCCCGATGCTGTGCCATCAGTGTATGAGTGTGTGTGAATGCTGATCTGTAGTGTAAAAGCTCTATGAGTGGTTACTTTGGCTAGAAAAGCATTACAAATGCTGATTAATGCATGGATATTTGTGATTAAATGTATTTGTTTGTGACTTTATTTGTGGTCTCTAACTTGCACTCCCCCTCTCTATATAATCTAGTTTAAATAGCAACAAAAAAAGAAACTCATGAAAAGTGTGAATAATAGTTTAGAAAAGTTGCTTTTCCAAATGTCTATTTAAATCATCACAATTAAGGAGCTGAAATCAGTGATTGGAAATTTAAAAAATACTTAAAATGTGTCTTCAATAATTATGAAAATTATTCAGGCGAATACTTTGTCAATCTTCAGTCAACCAATAATTTCAGCACTGATTCTCATGAAAATCTTTTTATTTAGGGAGAAAAGTTAAGTTTAAATTTTGCATATATCTGCTGATTGCTGACAACATTAATCTGCCACTACAAAAACAGGTCATAAATATAGGAACAATAAAAAATTAAATCATGCACCGGGTTGCCAAGGACAGTACAAAACTGTAAAAGCTGCAGTTCTGTTTAAAGTGTGTATTTTTAATTCCTCTGACCATCAAAAAGGTCAATAAAAATCTTAAATCCTGGCTTGTTCCAGAAAAAAGTTTTGACTTCACAGCTTGCCTCAAGATATCTGCCCGGACCTCATCATCAAAATGACACGAGTGTGTGTGTGTGTGTGTGTGTGCGTGTGTGGGTGTGAGTAAAATGATAGCCCACATGTTGACACATGAGCGAGAGGAGGCAGTTTAGTTCTCCAGGCTTGATGTGGATGAGGGAGTCAGGGAAAGAGAGCTGCGAGGGCACAAAGGCTGTTTGTGTTTCAAACAGCATTCTGATCTCAGGAATGTACCTTTAGGCCACAGCCGTGAGCTTCCTACTGCAAACAATGCACTCAATGTCAGTTACGGCTGGCTAGCGCAGACGCTGCTGGCGCTACTCCAAGGTCCCAACTCGTCGAAAATGATGGATACAGGGAACTCAATACCTCAGGAGTCCCTCTCCTGCCTTTCCCTCCAGCACAAAGAATGGAAACACTGTGTGCTTCGACAAAAGATTCCCAAACACCAGCGTCTTCATTGTTTCAAGTGCTTTCGGCACAGCTGTAATATGAAACAGAGGCAACACCATTCAAGTGTTCATTCATCTTTTTATATTTGTGTAAAAAAGCAGCGATCTTTCCTCTTAGAGTCCATAACAATTTGCATATCTTGAACTTCCAGAAGAAAAAGCCTTTTTAAAAACTCATCAACCACAAAAGAAAAATCTTTCATGCTGAACATTTACAGATGGGGCAAGAAAAGCTGATCGCATAATCCAACACTTTTGTCTTTGCCAACAGCTGTACGCTCAAACCAGATGTGCTGCACCGAGTGTCGTTGCTTTGAGGGCTCAATTAAAGCAGAGTTCTCGCCGCAACAGTCCAATTAAGGGACAAACATAATGGCATTAAAACCATCCCCTGCTGATGTTCAGAGCCCTGAGAGCGAGCGGGCTCACTAATGTTGTGAAGAGAACATCAACATCAGACCAGGACATCAAGTTAAGGTGACTGAAATAATAACATACTTATATTTTACAGAGGACCTGAGCATTACCAACAGATTATTTTTAAGGATGCAAAGTTATCGTTAGTTTATCTCATTTTTTTTTAGCTTTAAAAATTTGTTTGTAAAGCCGATTTGTTTTCTCCAAAACTCTCGATTTACACCCTCACAGAATAGAAAAAGCATCATAATAAGGATGTGTAAGTCTGAAAAAAATTACTTACTCACTTTTCAGTATTTTCCTGATGATGGACTGAGGACTGTTTTAATCATGCACAGGTGAAAAAAGTTTATGCTCCAACCCACCTGCCAAAAAAATTGTAGAAGTTTGCTACTATAAAGTATACATAATTTTTCCTCTTTAAAATGTCTAAAACATTCAGTACTTACATTATCCTAAATGTTTCCAACAATATTCACACTCAAAGAAATGGAGGTAACACTAAAGTCTGTCGTCTATCAGCAGCATCACATCCCCTCAGTGCACGTGTCAGCGCTGTGGTTGTCTGCCAGAAGTTAAGCCACATTTTTACGATACACTTTTTAGGTTTTGGTTGTTTTAACTATATATTTGAATCGGATGAAGGATTTTAGTCATCACCCAGCTGTCTGGGTCTTAAGCTATCAGAGAAACAAGCTGAGCAAACGTCAGCAGCAGCTCGGCCTGCAGTGCCTCCGCCCATGTGCCGTACAACAGCAGAGAAACACTGATTTTTAAAATGAAACAGCTTTCAGTGTTTTTACTTTTTAATCACCTGCTCCACAGGTGTGGGAGAAGACTAGACCTCTGAGGATAATTCTGCTCCTGAAAACCTCCTGAACAATGAAAACCAAAGGAACTCAAACCATCGCTCCATCTTTTTTTTATTGTTTCGTTGAAAATTACATATTGTATGTTTAAAGTTAAGGTTTGAAAACTAAACTTACCACTAGGTGATGACTTCATAAAACTACATTAATGGCATTTCTGATGCCCTATTTTTAATGAGATTCTTGCTGCTACATTTTCAGCCACAATTTAACACATTTAAAAGTATCCTTGGGTATCTTGAAAGGCGCTATAAAAACTTAAATTATTATTATTATTAGCACACTGACCAAACACTGTCCAGTGTAGGTTTCAACCTAGTATTACTTATATATTTATTGTTATTTACCCTTTTTATTTTTATGTCTTGTAAAGCACTTTGTAACATTTGTTTTGAAAAGTGCTATAAAGTTTATTCTGATGATTAGTAGTCGTAGAAGGTGTAGCAGTAGTTGTAGTAGTGACATTCAGAGAGTCACAGACCGGCCTGCTGTTGTGGGACTGCACTGTGCCTTCTAAAAAGGAAATATCAGGATACAGGAAATGACTTAGCAGGAACTATCCATTCAAATTGCTTCCTCTTTGGGATTTCAGAGAAGTGATAATGGCAAATGATAAGTTATTTGGAACAGAACCAAACAAGATTAAGGATTCATTTCCTTCCTCGTGTCGGCCTATTAATTTGCCTCTGATTCGTCCAGCCTCTTCCGGGGATTTGTGTAGATTTGTTCGCTTTGGAACTGCACAGTGACGCATGAGTGATTACAACTGTACAAGTTGGCAGATAATGGCAGAGAGCCAAAAATAAACCAAATCTTTTTCTTTCTTTTTTTTACCATTTCTAGAGTGCTTTGTGAGGGAAAATCCCCTGCAGCCTGAATCAACAACACACTGTCCCTGTACACAACAACCAAAAACTTTAACACAATGCGGTTTTCAGGGAATCAGCGATACATACCCAGGAGTTTTTAGAAAATCTAAACTTCCTTTCCTGTGTTTTACTTTAAAGTACAGAGAGGGTGGACCCTGCTAAATGGTTCAAATGTTAAATGAAGTGTTATAGGGGGCGTGTTCCTTTAATCAGTGAGATTAAAGTCATCCATCATGTCAAACAGGCACTGATCCTGCTGACCCTGTTAGTTCAGTCCACTGCACTTTCATTTCTAAAAGATTCTACATGATGTGATCTCCCACCAAAACAAGCTCAGAAAATAATCATCACAAGTTTAACCATCCTGATCAGGTGCAGCAACAAGGTATAGTTTATATAAGTCAGTAATTATTATAGATCCATGATATCATTATAGTTATTAATCTAATTTGGGGTATCAGAGCAACTTTGTTTCAAAAGGTATTAAACTGCAAAATATCTAAAGTTGGTAAAGAAGCCACGTGTCACTATGTACAACCCAAAAAAGCCGGGGTGTGGATTATTATTGCAAAATAAACCCAGACAAATACTATCTGTTCTAATTATAGACCATTTTATGACATGTATCATTGTGTGTGGGGTGTTATTCATTATGAATGTTTTTATTCTACTTGTGTCGACCTATAGAGTATCTGTATGTTATTGTGATCTGTATTTTGTTGTATGTACTTGTTTCTAGGGACAACAGATGGAAATGAGCTTACTGCTAAATCTGGTGCATGCATCAATGTAATGTTGCATGTTGTCCACTGACAACATCATAAACTTAATCAAACAAAATATTTACTTGCTTCTGCTAAAAAAAAAGTATTCTGATAGATTCAGCGGTTGCGTCCATAGCACGAAAAACTCTGTGACCTTCTAATTTCTAACAGATGCATAACAAGACTGCAGCACCTGATTGAGGTTTGCTGCCCCATAATGTTAACGGTGAAAGTCTGCTGATATTTTCTTTTCGATTAGCCAGTCTTTAAACACTGCTGTAGCCCAAACTGTGTTCCCTTTAGTGGTTACTTCATGTCTGTTACTCTGTAGTCCAGCTCTGTCTGTGCTTGTTCTGTTTATTTGTTCTATCTTCCTTTTATTCACAGGGGACAGTGCAGCCATTAGCCATAAATAAAAGGTTTCATACTCTAAAGTTCATATTAGAAAGATTTTCCATGGTGCTTGGCCACAGCTGAAGTTAAATTTACCTGACTTCTTTCTGAATGTGGTCCTCCAGAGTCTATGATCAGAACAGCATCTGTTTTTAAATCTATTCTTTATCAAAATCCAACATAAATGTGATTGTTTTTTTCTTAGTTTGCATTTTCTTTTGTCCATTTTATTAAACTTACACTTTTTAACTGCAGAGCCTGCAATTCACAAGAGTCCATAAATGCTGTAATTGACCAATCAGAATCTAGTTTTCCACAAAGCTTTACAACAATACAAAATAAAATATATTTGAAAAAAGAAATGGGTTGGGGTAGCTTAAAGGCATCCTTGGTTTTCCGTCTGGCCTCAGACCTTTATTACATATGCTTCACTGTCTATCCCTACAATCATTTCCTGTCTTGTACTGTTCGCATCAAAAAAAGTTATATAATGCAGCATCCCCGACGCTCCCCCCTTTGTTGTGCTGCTGTAGACGTCCATTCAGACAGACAGAGTGGAGTTAAAACAAACTTTAGCTTTCTGTGCTGCAGTTCCACACCTTGAGGGCACTTTGCACTGAGGAACTTTATTTTTCCTGGAGGACAACTTGCCCTGTCTGATCCAGGTGTCTCCTGACAGAATGATTGTGTTATTCTCCCCCCAGCATCAAAAACGCTTGAGGACGTCTTTGCAGCAGGCTGGGTGTTGGTGATAGTCATCACAGAGGGCAACAATGGCTTCGACCTGTTTACACTTATGGTAAAGACGTTTTATCAGGCACCCAGAGACTGAGGCCTGAGTGTAAACTGAAAACAGTCCGGGGGGTTTTTCATCGTTTGAGCCCCTAAAACAGGCAGACCTACACATCCGGCCCAGGAAGACACAGAACATGACAAAGACAACCCTCATCATTTCCCCTCATGTTTTTTAATAGTAAACAGTGTCGTCCATTAATTGTGGAGCATGTGTTTTTTGAAGTGTAATTACATCCAGGTAGCCTCTACAGTATTTACCCCAACAGACCTCTATGAATCTCTTCACGACCTCCACACACCACATATCACACAAGCAGCTGTTGCAACACATGCTGCTCAGCCATCAGCCTGCATGAGCGGCTGTTTATACAGGCCTGAAGGCCTTTCATATCACTGCAGACAAACACCAGCACATATGGACCAACCAATAAAGACCTAACCTCCCGACACAGACACATGACCTTAATCTCCCAAACATGGAATGCAGCAAGAAAGAATTTACCAATATAAAAACACAACAAAGCAGAGGTACACATAATCACTTTGACCACACGTGCTAAACATTCCTGATCTGCAAACGATGAAAGGAAGCTTCATTGTGAGAGTGATGGTGATTTGTGACTGCAAAAACTGCATGCTTAATTAATGCAAGATATTCAGAACGGGTGGTGCCATTTTAGCTATTTTGTCAGCCAATTTTAAAGAACATAATGTGATTGAGACAATGCTCCCCTGGGCACAGACATGAACCTACATATTGGAAAAACATACTTTTTTTATTCTCAGACTAAAATCTGCCCCTCTTTGAAAAAAAGATGGTACATCGTGAAATTAAAAATCTGCACCTGCAGCCTTTATACAGCTGCTGATGCAAGTGAAATCAAAAGTAGAGTTCAAAGATCTCAACAAACTATCTTGCTAAGTATCGTTACATTCCCAATATTCACCCCTTTGAGCTCCGCTTTTGGTCTCTACCAACACATGATGATCTGTTTATCTGGCTGTTAATGCTGTAATTTTTTAACTAAAAATTGCTGCCTGTTGTTGCCAAAGAACATACTAAGAAAAAAGAGAGTGAACCAAAACCCTAAATGTATGAAGCAGACAGCTGTACAAAAAGCTGAAAATCATTATAACATGTAGTGATGTATTTATAAAATGTATTTCTTCATGTATGTTTAAAACCAAACTAATGCAAATCCAAACCTGACAATTTTATTAAAAAACTAAAAGTGTTCAGATCCCTTACTAAATTAAAAGTATCAATGCCAAACAGCAGAATGAATCCACTACAAGTTAAAGTCCTGTATTCAAAATGTACAAAAGTAACCAGCATCAAACTGTACTTAGAGTAGTAAAAGTAAAAGTAATTGTAATGCAGAAAGGTCAATGTTGACCAAGTTTCAGTTGCCTAACCCCGACCATACATTGACCATATTTATTAACCATAACCACCCCAACCGTGACCATACTGGAATTGTCCTGCACCGTTATTGCGGAGTGCATCATGTATCTATACTCAGTACTCTACACTAAACTAATCTGTGCATCTTTGTGCTACCCAGAGCTTTCTGATACATAGTTGTAAACAACAGGACACTCAGCAGAATTCCACATCACCATCTCGCATGGCTTTTAAACTTGCGTCTCAGAACCCCCTGCAGCTTTTTGGCAAGCCTCCAAACCTCGAGTACCAATTTAAGAGATTAGACCCAGAAAAAGCACACAAGACCAAGACAAATGGCCCCCACCAGATCTCCCCCGGCCAACCTCTGGCATCACAGTCTGCTATAGAGACGTCAAGTAGTGCGGGAGGGAATGTGAAACCCTAGCATGTTCCCCCATTTGGCACGTTCCTGAGGCTCCTACACAGTTATGAGGCCACTTCATAGGAGTGTAAACTGTGTATTTAAAAAGCCGTCATTGTGGGACTAACATTGGCCCTGGTGTAGGTTGTTAGAATAACTGAATGACACAATGGTTTCTTTTCTAAATAAACAGATGTGGGTAGGCTATTAAAACCTTCATTTTTTTCTCTTCCTCTTCGTCTCCTCCTCCCCTCCTCCATCCCATCTGTAAGTGGCTTCACACACACACACACACACACGCTCACTCTCTCTCTCTCACTCTCACTGCTTCACTCTCGCTCCGTCCACATGTCTAAGAAAGGCAAAGGGCCGGTTTCCTCCTGCAGCTGTTCAGTACAGACAGGCCTCTATTCCAGCCTCCACAGTGAAGTGATAGCGGTCGTCTGCCCAGCCTGATTAATTGCGTGTCATTCCTAACTCCTCCAAGACCGCTGCCCCTCTGCAGCCCCCCGAAAGCACCCCCACTCCTCCTCCTCGTCCTCCCACGCTGCACATGGAGGAAATGAACTCCCCACAATCCTGCTGGCACTGGACTCCTATCAAATCTAATTCTCAATGAAAGATTACTGCGGGATTTCAAAAAGACTGAGGCCGGTCCAAATAATAATAATTCATAAGTTCTGAGACTTACTAATGAAAAGCTGCTTACCTCACAATTAAGAGTAATAATATCTGATGCTTCAGTTCTATCTGTTCAATGAAGCTTACATTTGTTGATTTAAAAAGGTAGGCTAAAGACTAACTTGTAGCAGAAAGACGTGTGCTTCATATTACTGGAAGAAACAATTGTGATTAGTTTATACTAAAGAACAAATAAATGACAAAGAATGACTTGACTAAGGCAAAAACAGCATGGTAATAACATTAATATACTACCAAACAACCCTGTCTCCTGAAAATCAGACAAATTTAAATAAGTTAATACTGACTTTTGGTGAAAACAGCTGTCTCCTGGGTTAAAGTCACATGTTTGTTTCTCCCACCAATCCCCACCAACCCCAAACTCCTTACATGTACTTTGATTAGCTTGATGTAAAAAAATCTATTTGTGACACATCAAAAAGAAAAAAAGTTTCCACGTTATGATTATGTGGAACCAAAGTTCGAAAGCACCAGATCTGCTTCTGAAGTTTTAACTTTACATTGTTAGCAACACATGCTTACAAGCAGATCAACGTGCATCAGCGCCACACTAAAGCAAGTGCAAGTGAAGAATAGTGTATAAGACAGGACAGTGTGTCAGTGTAGCTCCACCGTTAAAGGGTACGTGAGAGGAAACATCAAACAAATTGACAGCAATTTTATAATATATCTGTTTGGAATGTTCCTTATTTTAAGAATGAAAATAGTTAATCAAAGATGCCATTGGGCAAAATGTTATCTCAGGATATATAAAGCATGTTTGCTACTTTGCTATTAGCACCACTGTCCATTAAAAAGAAAAAAAGAAATGTATCCTTACAGATTTGTTTTTTTCCTCTGCTGTACCTAACTCCCAAAGGTATGAACCATCTGTGAACCATTACACCCCCGATAAGCAATGTCCAGTTCTGTAGTTGTAGCATAAGACTCACTGAAAACCATCATCCTGGTGCCATGTTTGGGTGCAGACAACCTTCACTAACCTGGGTCCTTCCATAGAAAAACAACCAAAACTTTCTACACCCGTATCATTTTGGAGTTCTGGATGGGAATTTGGCTATGAAGACACATATAATAAGAACACGCATAATGAGCTTAGAAACTACTGAAAATATGATCAAGATGAGCAAATGTAGTTGTGAAACTTAAGCTGGAAAAGTGTTTTAAAAGTCAGAACATTTCAACCAGCACTTGCCAATGTCCCCTACAAAGAAGTGCAAGAGTGCATTCCCAGCTGGTTCAGCAATGCTGATAAGGCAGCGCGGCTGCCTGGTGACCAAATAAAAAGCACATGTCTGACATAGCATCAGAGATGCATCAATCCTCCGTGAACTCTTGACTCCGGGGGGATTAGTGCGGATAAGAATGATGTGACCAATCCACATGTTGCGTACTTTGAAGAAACACAGGCGCCATTTTGGAGTATCAGCTTTCAGAAAACAGTTTTAGTATTTTAATGTTGTGTTTACTTTTACAGCTGGAGTCTCTTCCTTAAGGCAGTTTTTTAATGTTAATACAGCATAATACTGTATGTATACACTTAAAAGTGCAACATATACATTTCAAATATCACAAATAAACAAGATAAAGGATTTCTTCTCTCCGTGTTCTTGTGTCTACAGGCCTCTTTCACTTTTTTCTTAAAGTGGGATTTTCAAGGACAATCCAAACACTTTAGGTTGCATAGTTACTGCCGTGGGCTTGGTCACTGCTGAGCCAAGCTGTAGTTATCTGAATGGAGTCAAAGCAACAACAATTACATCAGAAAGCAGAAAAACATGAATTCTAAGCCAAGGCAAGATATGCTGAGAGACCATCCGGACAACTAGCATTGTCTTTTTAACTGCAGATTCCCTTCCTTCACCTTTAGCTTCTTCTGGCTGTTTGGACTGAAATCACCTTGGCCTCTGGCTGGTGCTGTTTTATTGTAGACTTCATATCAAGATGACTTACAAGTCTGCAGGCAAGGGCTGAGAGAGTAAGAGAAAAATTTCCAATACAAGTTGCTGTTCACTCTCATAATATTGCTGATTTTGAAATATGTTGTACAGGCATTTATTGATAGGTCTAAAATCATATCTTAAGTCAAGCAAGGCAACACTTTTTGGCCTGAGGACACAAGTCATGTTGGTTTTTACTGCGGCAGACATACTGGAGCAGCGAAAAACATCTTTTTTTAGGCTGAGCAATAACTGCACAGGGGTTATGGAAAGGATGATGCCCTTTACAAACAAAAAGATAACATAATAATAAAGCAGCTTTACAAAGTCACATTCATTTGGTAAAACTGCTAGAATCTGAGGTATTTTTGTCTGATTAGCGGCAGCCTGTCGATCAGAAATAAAGTTGCAATGATAAGTTGAATAATCCGTCATTTCAACAGCAGAAAAATCACCTCAAACTAATCAATTAAATTGTCTTGCAAAAGTGGCAGAGAAGGCCATTTTCAGCCTCTCAAATACAAAGATGTCCTGCACTGCTCTGCTTTAGATCCCATTAAACTGAAGCATTGGGTTTAAACTGACAAAAAAGACATTTAAAGACGTCACCTTGGAATGTCAGAAACTGTGATGCACATTTTTCACTATTTTTGGACATTCAAAAAATAATAACCGGTCAGAAAATAGAAAAATAGTCCTAGTTACAAGAGAACTCCATCTGGTTACAGAACTTCGAGGCCAGGCTATTCTGACATTTTTTAAGAAGACATCATGTGAAATTCCTTCCACAAAATGTAATCTTGTGGAGGAATTGTAATTCTTGGCAAACTGAGTTATTCATATTGATGCATTTTGTCTGATTATATGAGTGTCACGGTCTGGAATTTCCATTGTCTGAAATTATCTCATTAAATCATTTTAGAAAGACAAGTTGGTCATTATCATTACACAATCGGAAAAAAATGATCCAAGATAAGGTGCACTCTAGCCGAGTACATCACGATGAGTCGGACGTTTGCGGGTCATTTTTATGCTCTGAGGACTCATAGTTTTATCTTTCTGTGCATGGAGTCAGGTTTTCCATCATTTTTTTCCTCCTGAGTAAGAATCCAAACTTGCAAATGTTAAACAAAAACCGTCTCGGTGCCGATGTTTTGCCATAACATACCCCGTCAGTGTCTGCTTTCAACTGATAACAGCCAGGCGATCACTCCAGAGGGGCCCCAGATGGTTCTGGACAGATTCATCACAACTAACAGCCCAGGTCAGGCGCAGGTAATCCATCAGGGTGCTGGGCTAATTCAGCTGTGTCAGGTAGGAGCAAAATAAGGCTGTCCAAGGAGGTTACGACTCCATTAACACAATTTATGGCTTCTTGCAAGTGAGTAGCTCTGTGTGTATCATTAGAGGTGGACTGTACACAGACATGGATCAACAAGATCTCCAATGCTCTGGCCTTAAAGATCTTCATCTCCACACAGGGTGACATTATTCTCTTCCATCCTTTAACTCTCACTCCCTGACTGTGTTGTATGATGTGATCTTCAGCTCAACTGTCCAACTGACAAAAGAAACCCAGCCAGTGGCCTCATTACTCAGCACTCTGGGCAACTCCTAACAAACAAGTCACACAGCGTTCAATAATTACCAGGAAGAATTAGGCATCAGTCCAATCCGGAAAACGGCTCCCATAGCTGGAACCTCATTACCCTGATGCCAAATAAAAACTCCAACAAGCCGTATCAAAACAACCAAAAGGAAGGATTTTCTTAAGACAGAGTCCCTCTGCTATGTCTGTAACGCTGCATTACACAGATATTAACAAAAACATAACATGGGGCTCATTATGCATTTTCTACAAAACATCTGTACGCCAAGAAAACTAATGACTTCATATCCCATATTGGATCGCTTTGAGATTCTCATTAGACTTGTTGCCACAATGGTTTATGTTTGTTTGGTTTATGCTGTATAAACAAGCAATAAGTCAAGCTGAATTCACAGCTAATTTAACATTGATCCACAGGAAGGGGAAGCTCAGGAGAGTGATGCTCGAAGCTTAGCTATTACAAATATTTATTGGTCAAGTCATGCAAATATCATAGCTGTTTAGCTACAATCACCATTTCTCAAGCCCCCAACAGTGTCCCATTGCAGTTTATATACTTTATTGCATACACAGGGAGGCTGTTTTTTCTGTTTGTTTGTCTGTTTGTGAGTTTGCAGGGTCACATTTCAATTCAATTTAATGGAAACTTCAACCATGGGCCAATGAAAGTATTGAATCATATCTCCTGCACGACGTGTAGAAGAAGAAGCAGCAATTATTTTTGATGGACCAAGTCCATTTGCAACCAGACAGACTTTCAGCCATATCAATACTTTTAGACATTTTGCCCCTGATACCATTATGGAGCGAACTGGATGTTCTCTCCAGGATCTTTGACATAAACACATAATACACAGGCTTTGTATGTCTCACACAGTCACCCAAGAAAGTGGTCTGGATGTACCCCAAGTGTACGGGGTTCATCCAGAAAAAATCACAATTTATACTCAATGTGTGTGATAAAGTATGAAACGAGCTGCAATACACCAAGTACATTGGGTATATTGCCAATCCCTATCCCTCATAATTTGGCCTAAGATTCGTCAAGGCTTGTTTGATTAAGGGGTTAATACCTTTAAAGCACAAAAAGTGAACTGCTGACCACCTCAGGGGGGGAATCTCACCAATCACTTATGGAACATGAAAAATATCTGAGTAAAGCAAGTTTTTAGTAACTTAAGTAATGTATATTGATCTGTTTTACTCAGTGCTCGGAGGCTGACCCCTATGGCTGCTTGGTTTTGTTGCTTCACTTACTTTTCCAATCCAGGTGTGCGCCCATGATTCCTCCTCTTTGTGTTAAAGGGCAGGCGTGTCTCGCTGAGGTGGCCAAAAGTTTACGACCTTGTGTGCTGCCATTTTCTGTTCCTTCACACTGTTAGCCTCTGGTCGTCCTGTGTCATTGTAGGAATGTGAGCATGGACGTGCAGTGGCTTGCTCAAGATGACTTTTATGACCCATGGGTGCCTGCAAACTCACTCTTTGCAAACCTAACCGTGAACATTTTGTAGGAAGGTGTTCAAACTAATGCATTAACACACAGATAATGTACAAGTGTGTCTAATTTTACAATGTAGTCTCATGGGAAGACTGATGCTCAAAAGCATACTCCAACAGTGAGGCCACATCTTCACTCTATTACATACCATATCCATCACCATGAGGGACACTGAGGCAAAGGGGACTTTTGGCATAATCACGGTCATTTCCTGGACCCAGCCTTGCACCCAGGCTGTCTCTATGTATGGAGTCTGGCAGTCTGGGCCCATATAGACAGTGCAAACACACAGCAAACACACTCATCCATCCAGCACACAGCAGACCTCTGATCCATCTGCGACAGCAGCCGAACAATCTGCTCCTTCTTCTGGCCTTCCCTGTCCAGACATACTTTCTGTCGCAATCTGTCCGCCCTGAATGAAGATAAAGGAGAACACCAGAGCCTGATTTATCAGTCAACATTCAACTATCTGAAAGTCCCGAGCACAGATGGCTGGATAATGTCAACTCGAAGACCTTTCTCTGTCCCTGATGATTTCTTTTATCTACCTCCTCCAGACATATTCCCGAGAATACTCAAGAGCACTAACGATAAGCCTGCACTTTCAAAGTAAGAACTCAAGGAATAAAAAAGTGGGTCTATCGCTATCACAGCAACAAGGCCAACCATACACATTTAGATTGTAGTACAAATTGGGATAATAAGTGTAAAGAGGTGGTTTCCATATATTAGAAGCCTAAAGTGACCTTTGGGGTCCAAAATATCTGGTACTCCAAAGCAAAGCTGGTAAATTAGAAACAAAGCTGCTCTCAAAGCTCAGAACATTATTGCCAGTGTTTAAAACAAGCCTGGCATTCGTCAGTGGGTTTTGTCAAAGACACCTTGATGAAGGCGTTGACACCAGTTATGGTCTTTCATGCCATAAATAGCACCTCTGTTAATTCAATGTTGGTTTACCATCACAGAAGCTAATAAAAGTAGCCTCACAAATGTAGAATGTATTATTTATGAGTTAGATTTAAAGCAGTATCATTTATTTATTTTTTACACTTAGGGGCAGCTGAACATACTGCTAGCAAACACTTTCCTACCCAAGCACCCAGCAAACATGGGGAAACATTTTCATTTATTAAAGTCGTGTTTTCTTCTTGCTCTTTTTTAGTCTCCACCAGCTCCCAAATGAAATCTCTTTAGATGCTAAAGGCTCCATTATGTTAACCAGCTAGTCATGAACTCTGCCAAAGGTTGATTGCATAGACTATTAAAGATGGGGGACAAGACGGCTCCCCAAAAGTGAGGCCAGAACATCACAGTCACCTCCTGCTAGCTGGCTGCAGCATGGGTCATAAATCCTACCCCCTCCATGTTAGAGGATGGGACATGGCCAGACCAAAAAATCAAAGTACACATCAAATATACAGGGATCTATTGGCAAGTACAGTCCAAGAACAACAGCATCTTAAATAAATGGTGAAATGAGATCGCAAGACACAAAATCTATCTGCCTGTATTCGCTCTCGTTGTGTTCCACCTCCTCTACTCTCCTGTCAAGTTAAACGCTCTGCTGATCACACGGAGCATAAATGCTTTTCTCGTCTGTCAACGCAGCTCAACCCACAAACACATGATAAAAAACCTAATGTGATATTATCTGTGACTGGCATCGAATGTTCTTTCTGGAGATGTTGTAATGTAACGTCTGAAATCCGTTCCACCTCAAACCTCAAACGTGTTTTGACAAATCTGGCATGCAGCGACAGTTTTTGTTTTGTTTTTTAAAGTATGCAGACTCTGATAAGTGTCAAAATCTAATCAGTGTGATCTTTTCAATGACAGAACTCAAAAATGGGTTAACAATGGTAAAATGTTGCTATCCGTGTTGGGTCACCTGCTGAAGTACAGTAAACAGAGCCATATTAAGATGGTTGGCTTTCATTTGACAAGATGAATGCATGCTTCCTGGGCATGACACCAACTTTTTTGGTCCACCAGTTTGCAAAAGAGCAGAAATGTACCATCCAAAAATAATTTCTAGGATGCTGGCTGAATGTTTTTAGGAAATACAAAGACTAATAGATAGACTTATCCGTATCTAATATTTCTGCAAGCCAATAAATTGGCTGGTGAACAGCATAAAGCTCTACTGTAGCTAAACAGTGCAGACGTTTCCCCTCACACAGAAAAAAGGTCAGCATGTCTGCTATTTGAATCTCTGATATCAAACCATCAAGCACACTCAGGTCTTATCATTAAAGCATTTTTCAGGCTTGAGTAAGCCTCTTCACAGTGGAGGAAGAAAGACACCCGGGATATGCTTTGAACTTGAGATAACACGGTCTCCACATGGTGTTTGTTAAGGAAGTGCTTTTGTGTGAGTGTGTGCATGCATTTGCATTTTCAAGTCAAAGAAAATGAGGCACAGGGAACATTTGGCAGGTAAAATCTGTAGGTTTTTTTCTAAATGATTTTCTCATGCTGAAAGGAAAAGGAACAAGAGAGTTTTTAAAATAGTTCAACTACAGATTTTAAACATCTGCACACACATATGAATAAAAATGTACCACTTTGTGATACAATTTTCCCCTGATTGTAATGCACCTTTATTCCAGTTTCATGTTAGTTTTTTAGTTGTTCATGTTTAGGGCATTCAGAGGACAAACTCTCCTGTGTAAGGCCTTGAGAGTCCAAAGGATTCCTTCTAAGTGGCCTGATTTTTCCATCAGGCTTCACTCAAGTCTCTGGTTGGAGTTTGGGGACAAGCTGGACCTGATTTACACATCCTCCAACCCCCCTCCCCTACCTGACAGGAGCAGCTGCACCTCATGACAGATAGGCCATGTCATCTCCGAAATTCCTGCAGGGCTGCCCTGCTCTCAGCATTTCTGTCAGCACTCAATATGACGTTCTAATTTTACCAAGGCTGGCACGCCTGTGCACCCTTAGCGTGCACACGTGATTAGCTCTTTGGCATGTTTTAGTACCTGAGCAGATATACATACTACACATGTACTGCACTGAAGTACAATTTGGAGGCACTTCGCTTTTACATTTACTGCAACAACCATACACAAACCCATGCAGGCCCTTCAAGGTCTTGTTAAGGCCATGGAATAAGCTGCTCGGCCCTCTGGGTAATGGACTGGGGATGTGCTGGAAGGAAACTCAAGCCTCCTTACCATTCCAGGCAGAGCGCAGCAGGCCATGCTCCGTATCAATGACAAAAGCAGACAGGCAGCAAGCACTGATGCATAAAACATGAGTCTGAGAAAGTTCACACAACTAAGTCAATTATCATTTTTTGAGGATCATGAGAGAATTTGATGCATCTGAACATCTAAATTAGTGTTCAGTAAACTAGATAATAACTTTATTCAACAGATTATTAGGGACATTCCTTTGCCAATGACTGATATCTTTAATCTGAGGACATCTGTGACTACATACAGACAAAAAATCAAGCATTTTTAATGTATCATTTTAGAAATATTCCTATGTAAAACTCCCATATTTGTACCTTGAAATTGCTAGGCTACATTTCTGAATCCTGTAAGTGCTATAAAATCATCATCTCCAGTATTCAGGGACTGTTAGTAAATAACTATTTAACTACTAATAATTAACTACTAGATAATAACTTCATATACCAAAGTGCATTCTAGTATGGACATTGTAACTGTGATGGGAAACAAAGTTACAACCCCCATTCCAAAAAAGTTGCGATATTTTCTACAATGCTTCCAACTTCCTGTGAATTGGGCTTGTAAACAGACAGAATAAAGTCACGCTGCCAGACTCCATAGAGAATATGACTTAAAGAATTACTGAGACTAAAGTATTGCACATCAAGAGTGTTAACTTTAAGACAAACACAGTTAAACACGCATGTAGTCAAACTACTGTGTAGTCCACAAAGATACAGCAGTTTTGTATAAATTCAGACGAGGCCAAGGAGCTGTTTTGGTTGAAACCATATGGGACTCATTTGCGAGGGAACTTCTGGCATCGATTGTGGGGCCTGGTTTTGATGTTCAGATAGGCACAGTACACATTTCGGTCAACATGAAACTATTCCAAGATAAATGTGTTGCCGTCACTGTAATAGCGAGGAAAATTCCAAATCCAACCCATGCACACATTTAAACCACTTTTATTTCTTTTTTACACACTCCACTAGAAATGCACGGACTTAGCTTTTCCCACATCTTCTAATATACGTCCATTAAAAAGCCAAGATCAGTTTTAATATTTCTTGTCTAGAAAGTCAGACGCAGTTTTTTTTATGGCAAGATATTCCAGTGATTGGATTCCATTTTTAAAAAAAGTATTAAAAAAACAATCGCGTCTATAAAGTTACAGTGGACATTTCTCAGTTCAGCTTTAACAGGCGGATTTGTGTCTGCTTTTCTCTCCAGCTTGGATCAAATTAGTTGAGGGGCCTGTTTAGGGAGAACTTAAGCTACAGCAGGGACCAACACAAGGTTCAACTCCAAAACTCTGTTGCATCAGTTTCTCATACAGTTACATCAAATCTTTGGAAAAAAGAAAAGGGTGCATGGAGAGCTTCCCAAAACAAGGATCCTCGTGATGACTATCTGAACTAACCTGTGGCCTCTAAGACAGGGAGCCAAAAGAACATCTGTGGGAGCTCTGCTGATTACAGTTTTTAGTTGGAGGTAACAGTTCAACTATTTGATTAGCAGGGATAATAATAATTGTTTTTAAAACCAGTGTCACCTTTATAAAGTATTCTGCAGCTGCCATTGGAAAGGCTGTTCCTGCCCTCCAGCTCTTCTAATACTTGACTACAACACAACTTCTTTGAAGCATCCATGTTGTTTCCACATTACCACTTAAAGCTCATTAACACACTGAAATCAGAAGAACTACTTCCCGAGATTCAAGATTCCTTTGTTGTCACTACACAGTGAAATTTGAAGCAGTCCTGATGCTGCAATCACACATAACAGACAGTAAAAAGAGATACACCAATATAAAGTTGAACCAAATTGCTTCTAAAAACCACTTTTATATAATGTAGTTACAAATGCTGACTTATACATTTTAGACAGAATAAAAGTCAAGACAGTGTACAGTACAATCAAGGCAGTGGGTTGGTAACTACATTAAATAATGTGTTCATAATATAAGGTGTGACAGAATGGAAACGAAAGTCGACGGATGTTGAGAAATGGGGACATTCAGGGACCACATTAATACACAACTGCTCTTGCAGGCGGTCTGCACTCTGATTCTAGTTCTACAGTTTTGTCACAGTGAAAACAAAAGTCCAGTGTTGAGTATGGGCCACATTTAGTGGTTGCAAAGTCCAACTCCCATGGATAAAAACTCATACAAAAACAAAATGTTCAACATGAAATTGCTGCTGATTGCTGTGCTGGTAATCATTCACATAATGCTGACAACAGCACAACGTATTAGGGTCTTGTAGTCGGGTGTGTTGCCCTGAGTGCTTCACAGTAATGCCCTCACCATGTTAGCCACGCTGTGATTACAATCTCACAGCTATGAGAACGCCATTTGCCTTAGATGTGGAGTAAATTACAAGGAAAACAAAGCCCCCACGCACATATAGTAACATGCAGACACTGTGGCACCAAAATACCAAATGTTGCACCATTTTGTAGCACACACTTTGATGTGAGAACACCTCCAGCACTTCTGACACTGCCTACACTGTCCTAGCGTAGCACACTGGAGAGGAAAACTTGATTAAGAATTGTAGCATTCTCAAATATCCACTGGCCAACTTCTTGCATCTTTAAAGCCAAGTGAACGTCTGAGTGCTGCCCCCCCAACTGGACCAGGATTCTCAGCAGGCCACAACTACCTTTAAGCTCCACTAAGTGGTTTCTTGGCACACAAAGGTTCTCCCATTTTAGCAAGCTGCTTAATCTTGTGGTTTTTCTGGAAAGTGATGGATTGAATTTTACCTTAAAAGTTTGTGTTTATTTGTGGAATCATGTCCTAGATGATAGTCTCCTAGATTATACCATTATGTAATACTAAAGTTAACAGTTTCAGCAGTTGAAGAGGAACCAATTTTACATATTAAAGTTACAGATGTTGGGGAGTACTACTGCATACGTGCAAATCTTTTTACAAATCCTTGTGTTGGTTCGGAGGGAGTTAGCATAAAATCTGATAAAATGGCAGCATATCTTGAGGTCTGGGACTGGTGGTAAACAAAACAAGATATATTTGATGACACACTTGCACTTTAAAAAACATTTTAAACACATTTTTCACTTTTTCTCTCTACGATCATTAAATCAAGATAGTCTGCAGGTAAATCATGAAAATCGTCGATTAGTTGAAGTATTTTGTCTCTTTTACTTTCCTCTTGTGGACTCAAGTTCTATGTTTAATAGTTTAATTACTGTGTTTTACTTCCTATGAGGACTTAATGTTGATCTTTACTGCTGACACTAGCATTTTTTAGCATCTGTTACCAAACTGCTGCTGACGTGAGCAAAGACAGAATTCAGGTGATTGAGTATAAAGAGCGATAAAGTACACGGAGGGATGAACCGTTTAGACAAACAGTACTTCCATCCCGGAGGAGTTATGGTCACGCGCACAGCACTGCGAATGTGCGACTGTGTTACCTCGATAAATAGAACGGTCTGATATGTCAAGAGTCACTGGCAAACATCAACATCATTGGACAAGTTGGCTTTGAAACAGGAAATCTGAGAATGCATTCAGGCGAAGGTTTAACACAACATCCAGTGTTTGCAGACAGGAGGGCAGCGGTAATACCTGCTGGAATTTCTTCAACTCAGCTGAATTCGTCTGACTCACATAAGTGTCGGTTTGGGGCCTCGGCCTCTTTTTTTTAATGCAACCTTAAATCACCACAAAGGAGGTGTCTTCTTTGAACAGTTGAAGCTTGCTGCGGCTTCTTCTCCTTCAGGCCGTGACTCTTTCAACTTGTAACTTCAGTCTACCAGCAGCTGCACGCCCGCATGGAGACGCCTCCATGAGAGATCCACTACCTGCATCCATCAGACAGACAGAGAGATTGAGGATGCGGTCCAGGGTGACAGGCAGTGCAGCTTAGGTTTCATGTTCACATATTGATCAGAGGAGATATAAAGGATCACTTAAAGGGACTGAGACACCAACTTTAACTCACACTGTACTTTTCTTTCAAGCTGATGCTGGTGTGTTATTGTAGACTGTCTGACTTCCCTGCTCTGTCTGTGCTACTTTCTTCCTCCTATCTCAAATACAAAAGTCATAAATGCATTTTATTTGAAAAAGAAAAAGAAAAATGTTGACTTTACATTTCTATCCTTTGAAATTGCTCTGCACCCCGAAAAGATGCAATGTCAGGTTTTGGATGTGGGGCTGAAAAATGAAGCCAAAAACTGCAGTTCCCCAAATTGCAAAACCACCCCCCACATTAAAATAGCACATTACAGCAGAGATAAACATGTTTGAAACCTGGGCCCTATACCTTATTTCACTATTAATGAAAATTGCACAGGAGAATTCATATTTTTTATATAACTCAACTGTTTAAATTCTATTAACGGTTAAAATTATGCATAATCAAGGGCAGGGCCACTTTAAATGACAGGTGGATGCAGCCACAGGTAGCAATGACCAGCAATAACCAGATTTAATTAGCCCTGTCTCAGCTTATTTTTAGCTCCACCTATTTGCAGATTTTCAGGTCAACCAGGAATTAGAAGGTGTCAGACTGCCAAAATAGCAACAACCAGAACCACCAAAACTGGAAACTATATCCATATTTTACATAGTCTATGGCAATGAATAAATACTGATCAAAGTAACTGCAAACCGTAAACAAGCTGGAGATCACAATAGTAAACGCATTCAAGTGAGCTCAAACCATGATACCAGAACAGGACACTACCAAAACCACAGTATAATGTATTTTCCATCACGTTGCAAACGGAACTGCGGCTTTATCTGCTGTCGGTATGCCTTTACAAGGTGAGAAGATGGAAGAATTTGCTGCATCTATTATCATTTAACATTGATGATTTCTAAGTAAGAGCCAAATGCTTGAAGGGAAACGGGATACCTTCACTTCTGGTGGTGACAGCTGGTCAGAGTGAGAGAGGAAAGGAGAGCAGTGTGTGTGTGTGTGTGTGTGTGTGTGTGTCCGTGAGAGAGGATGCAGCTGCAGCCTGGCTATATGATGGTAGGGGTCCAGAAGCAGATGGGGGCTTCAGACTGCACTGCAACACGATAGCCATTTTTGAAATACCCACATAAAAATAAATAAATAAATACACTCACTTCACTTTCTTCACAACCAAAGAAAACACATTTTCCAAACCCCTATTTATCCACTTCTTTTGTTTTTAAGCTCAGGCATCCTGGTGACATCAGTATGTCCTGCACACTGTAAACACCTTTCACTTTAGGACTTTATTGCATGTTGCCATTTGAAAAGTTTAACTACATGATACTTCATGAATACAGGACTTCTGTAAAGCTTCCCATGACTGGAGGGGGCAGCTGATTTTGTTTTAATGTGGACTGGAATCCAGTTTTTGTCCCAAGACTTCAGGTTTAAAGTGACTGAAGAACATTGGCATCTGAACTGAAGGAAACCTAATATTAGGAATGCCCCCCATAAAGCATGTCCCCCTCCCCCCCTCTCAGCCCTGAAGGCTTTTAGCCTTGAGCCTCACTCCCATGATGTGAATAATGTTGGTAGAGCAGAAACGTTACATGAATTTCACTGCGGGTCAGTCATTGATTAGCTGTCTTTGAACAGTTTCTGGTTAGAAAGGTGTAGGTGATTGTTCCCCCATGACTAATATACTAATATATAACAGCATTCCTATGAAGCTTTGGTCCAATATGAATTTATTTTTACTTAAATGTAGCTGTTTTCCAGATGACTTATTAGAAGTCCTACAGTGTTGGTTATTAACACCACAAATCCAAACTTTAACGCCTTGCTCCATTTAAGCAATTCCCATGAAATCTGCAGCCAGAATGATGACATAATGCAACCCCAGTTATATCTCACACATTTATGTAATTACACAGTATGGTGAATTATAAGGGCTCAGCTCACCGTCTCAGTCTGGTTAAATAGATACATAGGCTGAAAGTGGTAAAGGAGAATGCTGGATCTGACCAAAACCTGCCGTCCCTGGAGGAGGTCGACCCCATGAGGCCGGGAGCCCAGAGACGCACAAGAATGTAATCCGTCTTCTGCCAAATCTATTTGATTACTTTTACTTTTCTCATGTTTGTCTTGTGTGACGGCCCTGGGAAAAATAACACAATGTGATTTATCATGTTGCAGGGTTTCAGGAGAGCCACACAGGTCCGAGTATTACTGTCATATCAGCACAGATTTATTCTTTTTTTAATGTATTATTTCCAGCACTCATAGCTGTAAGTTGAATATGATGCTACACCAGATTTAGACTCAGACACCTTATTATGTCACAACATTATTGACAATATTACATTAATAAATGTGCACATAAATATGTCAGTGAAATAAATAGATATTGAAATTACCCCCCAAAATAAATATAAATATATTCAAAGGACTACTTTTATTTATGTGAGTTGACTTTTATTTAATAATGTTGCATTTTTTTTTATATATTTCAATGAACCATAATGATGACTTTTAGTGAGTAGCACCACATTTATTTATTTATTTTAGGAGATATTTTTTTATAAAGACACATTTATTTCCCATATAAGATATAAATAAATTATCTTCATATATTCAAATGAATAGAGTTGATACTACTTTGCCAGCAGAGGAGCGGGCTTCTTCAGTTAGCAAACTTCAGCATTTTTTCATTTCATAGCAATAGTTATATGCTTCATAGGTATATTTGTTTCTTTCACAGGCATATGTATTTTGCTAATTTATTTATTATTGACTGGCAGCGGCAACGATGATAAGTTACTGCACCCTGCCAGAAAATGGACCAGCATACATTCATCTTTGGCAGCCCAAGTATAAAAGATATAATGTGTTAATTTAGTGAGCTATAGAGGTTCATGAGGACACAGATATTTCAATACTTTATGCTAAGCTAGGATAACAAGCAGCTGCAGCTTTATATTTAACAGACACATAACAGTATCAATTGTCTCATCCAAAATAAAAACAAACAAAAAATCTTGTCTTTATAAAAATATAAAATTAGGCTTCTATTAATGATAAAGGCAATTAGCTAATAAATGCCGTCTTTGCTGTGCCATACTAGAACATAACTCTCTTGCAGAGCAGCATGTAAATCCTCCTATATGTTACCCAACTCTGGAAATGAGTTACAGCAGCTATAATGTGGTGGCTGTTTCACTTTTATCACTCCAATTATAGTTAAAAACATGACGCCTACATAAGTGCCTGCTTGAATTTTCACTGGTCAGGGGAGAGAGGAGGGCTGCGGAGGGAAACGTGCACTCTACATTGTGAAGTGAGGGTTTATGAAGAGCCTATCCCCCCAGCAGGAGATGTTTTATTAGCGGTGTTTAAATGACCGGCTTGTAAAACATCAAGCGGCAGGCAGGCAGCCAGGCGGCTGTGGCCTCAGGATCCACTGCTATGCTACATCGCTGGCTATTTTCACCCTCTTCAGAGCTTTATTTGACATGCTAGTGTGTAGACAGGGTTGTTTCGAGACACAATAATCACTTTTAACTTAAGTTGAAACATTAGATTCCCACCTGTGAGGGGGAGTGAGGACTCGGGTGGTCCTGGGTTATTCAGTATCACCACCACGTCAGAGAGAGAGAGAACAGGCGAGGGAAAAGAGGTTAAATAAATAAGACCAACTCCTCCTGAAATCTCCATGATATTAACACCTTGCCATGAGAAGAGAATCAACTTGTGAACCGCACTTTCACACAAATAGTCATGGATGTGTTTAATCAAATTAAAAGCCCAATTTTAATAATTTATTTCTATGGAAGACGCAATGTGATTCCTTAGCTTGACAGTCATGGGAGCAAAAGAAATGATCCCTGGAGACGAGGGATGCAGTCATGGAAAATATGGGACGTTAACAGTTTTCTTTGATGATGGTGATGATGACATAGATAGAAGATCAGGATGGGAAGAGTCAAGTAATCATTTTAGATGTCGAGCCGCTTCAGGGCATTACTCAGTTATTGCTGATTATTTCTTCTCTTTTCCCTTTTATGTCCGCAAAGTTTGAATCTTGAAGGCAGAAAAGAAATTCAAAGAAAAAAAAGCATCATGAACATTATTTATCAGTAATTAAAGTTTGGCAAATTAAAATTTTCTTTGAGATCCCATTTTATAAGAAGTAGGATTTAAATGTTTCTTTTTTATTTTGAGTATGAAAACACTCAATCCACAGAGAAATGAGAACAGCCAGTATTCAGACACTGTACCTTTAAGAGCCAGAAGCGAGTGATGTCATAACTACACTGCAGCTACAGAGCTGTTGCAGTCATTCCCCTGCTGCAATGATAGTGCAGAGACACAGATCCCCTATTTCAACTACAGCACTTCCCGGGCTGGTTCGGAGCCGGTGCTCGTGCAGCTCTGAACCTGTTTGCTTTTCCACATCATTCCGTCACTGTATATGTCTTTAACTTTGACTTACAGGATCAACATTTGAACACAATAAACACACACAAGAAACAACATTAAATCTGATTTTTTTTGTTTCGTGCTCAATGAAGAATTTTAAATGTTGCAAATGTGAATACAGTTTTTTACTAGAACATATGGAAGGAAAAATGAGGATAGAATCTAGTTATATATTTGTGTACTTCATATATTTCACCTCCTATACAAAACCTCATAGATTCTATAGACACATGAGTCCAACACAACGTTTCTCATATTTATTTGTATGCATGTAACCAACTAATTTGGATTGCCTGTTTTAATTTGCATACACAGCCCACCAACAGTTCGGAGCATCAGACGCTGCAGCAGAGTACGAGAGATGATTATTCTGCCGTCTGTGCTGTCAGAAACTTGCCAGAAAAACAAAACTTATTGTGGCATCAAAGATGCTGCACCAGATCACTTCCCATCCCACTGACTGTCAGTCAAAACAGCATCATTCTGGCTGCCTCAAAGGTAATGAAGACAGAATATTTTGCAAGATGTTTCTCCGTCTCAACTACCAGTGTTATGTAGCGTAATGTTATTCTTTTAGGACTGAATTATTTTATCGTGTCTGCAGTCTGGATTTCTGTCAGAGCTGCTTGAGGGGTGAACATGAGGACTTCTCAAGCTGAAGACAGAATACTGGCACCAGATCCAAATGCTAAGTTGGATGTAAACCTCAAACTAAAACACTTTGAGTCGAACTAAAGTATAATTCAGTCAGTAGTTAACTGATTACGGTTAACTTCAGTCACTTTTAGTCATGTAAACAATAAAGATAAAAACAGAGTCATGGATTTGTCCGTTTCCGTCAAAGGAGCTAAATAAGCACCATATAAAGCACTGTACGTTCTTACACAGACAGAATACCCTGCCATACTATAGATAAGTACGCAGGCAGTGGACCTTGAAGCTATTCCAGAAACAGACCATTCAGATTCACAGAAGACAACTTATCTCTGCAGTAAGTCAAACAACACACTGGATTTAGAAATGTTATCATCAGATCCACCTGCAACAGTCCAAATAAAGCTCTCTGTTGATCTGTTGGACCGATTGCAGCACAGTGTTAGTTAGTGATTACACTGAATACTAAGAGGTGGTCTGATTATCAGTTTTCCATGTCCCAGCCTTTAGTAAGTCCAGGCTTTTTGTTTGTTTTTGCAAGATAAATCGCAATGTCAGGTACAGCATGTTCAACCCATCAGAGCAGTGCCTCACATTTATAAATCATTAAGGAGACTGAGCTCTGATCTATGAAATGCACAATTTAATAGGTCAGGTATTAGATCGATACAAAGAGAAGTCAATTGTTGAACTAACGTCACTGGAACAAATTTAACTGCAACTGTCATGGGTCAGCTCACCCAAATATCATGAAACAGGCTCCCATATCAAACTCTCAACAGCTTCCAGAGGGGCTATTTCTGAGGGTGCTTTCACAATCAATCAATCAAACTCTGGAGTGTTTGACCAGTTAGTACAGTTTGTTTGGTGTGAAACCTGTCAATCAAAACTGGATGAGGACCAAATACGAGACCCTGCTTTGTTTCCCTGTCACTAATAATGTTCATAATAGGGCTGGGCGATATAGAAATCAGATATTAATATTGTAACAATGTTGTAAGGTTGATTATTGGTGCTTCCACAAAATATTTACACAATGCGATTTTTGAATTTCACAGAAAACAACATGTAACAACAATATCTGTCACTTTCTGACCTTTCACACATGGAACTTTTTCTCCAACGATGATAAACAGGCTTTTATTACCGAGTCCTGAGCCATCCAAGTGATAGATTTAATTTTGATCCTTCGACAACTGGCCGGCGTGGTTGTTCAGACTGCCTCCGATTTATCTGGTGTCCCTAGATTAAAATAGTGTACACTTCTGGCAGCGTCAGAGACAAGCCGTGCTCTGAACAATTTGAAATGTAAATACAACCTGACTATGGAAATCTATGTTTGAGCTTTGGGGCTTCACTGTGTTCTCAGAGCAAATGAGGGAAGGGAGCAGGAGCCTGATGAATGACTGCACAGGGAGGCTTCCTGCAGCTAGTGAATAACTAAGATAGAAGTTTTGAGAAAGTTGTCCACGCCTGAAAACCTGGGCCAGAAACCAGGAAATTATGCAGAACAGACCATTTTTTAGTTTGATGCACATTTATGCAAACAAAAGCACAGAGGCTGATTGGATAATTCAAACAAGAACATGAAGGGAGAGCAAACATTTGGTCTAACATGGAGCCTAAGCAGAACAAGCTGAACAAATTCTCCTGTACTGTGATTATATTCCATTAACCCCAGCCTGTTTTCTCTGTAAGAGACAAGGCTTGAAAGCAAATGCTGGCAGCACTGACACAGCTCTGTATTAATGATCCACTGGGGAGTGGTTTCACTCCAGAACATATTTCATGAGCCAGAAGAATGAGCGCCGAGGTTTCTGGTTTGGGGTCATCTGAAGAGTCAAGACCAAACATCCCTCGTGGAGTCCCCACAGGAAGTCATCGCTAAGAGTGCAATTAGAGAGAGGAAGCCCCAGTTTTTGCTCTGAGAGTCTTCTGCCCGAAAGATAGCCTTCGCATCTCTATCTTGGGTCAAAACGATATCTGGTTGATTCAGTTTTAATGAGTGGTAAAACAGTTGTGAAGCTGTTCAGGGTGGGAAACATATAGGTTTTACGTGGTCTTAGAAATAATGTTTATATTAATATACCAGGGTATTTAAAACAACGCTTATAAGAACTTGGGTGGCAGGAGCCAATCCCAGAGAGGCGGGGTACACCCTGGACAGATCGCCAGATTCTCACAGGGCTGACACAGAGAGAAAGACAACCAATCATGCTGTCATTCACTCCTAGGGGCAATTCAGCGTCACCAATTTAAATTATTCTGCATGTCTTGACTGTGGGAGTACCCGGAGAAAACCCACACTGAGTATGTGTTTAAGCATGTGACGTTAACATCCAATCATGCTTCCACTGAAGAGATGAAAAAATTGTGAAGAAAATCTGATCTCTTTGTTGGGATAAGGTGAATAAAGTTCAAATTAATACATGAAACAAACAAAAATGCCTTTCATCCTTTTTGTCCACATAGCTTTCATTCAAATGAAGTTTTGATTGTCATTTCTTTTAATTGCATCATCACGTTGCACCCTCTCCCCCTGTAGCGATTCATATCATCTGATTAGATATAATATATATATACACTTAAAAACAATCAACAATGTGGCACTTCCTTCATTCAAAAAACAAAATGGGTAAAACCAATTAGCAGAACATAAATGGGATTTGAGAATCTGACCGAGCATTTGATGCCATCTTTCAGTGTTTGACAGTCTCAAGACACATTTAGATGAGATATTCTTTTGTTAGTCCCACAATGGGGAAATTTTGGTTGCTACCCAAAATATTAGTTTGATTTTCATCTCCAGTTGAGAACCAACTAAACAAATCGACAAAAAGGTTTTCAGTGCAGTTAAAATTATGATAATTGCCTCAGAGAATCTGAATCGCTCACAGGTTTTTAGGAGAAACAGAACTGATACTATAATTTGGCCTAATCATAAGTCAATTATCACCAAAATGAAACACACAGTTTAATGTTATTTGGTTGCAATATTATTACTGATTGATGGAGGTGAAATGATCCAAAACATCTGAAAGCTATCAGCTAATTTGATCAAATTACACAAATTTCTCCCCTTATGTTCCAGTTACATTTTGAAGCTGCCAGCCATCATTGTGAAACAGAACACATCTTTAAAACTAACTTTCCACGTCTCTGCCTGTTGATGTCTCCTACTGTGATGACTTTTATGTGACCGCTTACTCACAAAGCTGAATGATGTGTGTTTACGCGTTGAGGAGTTTGGCGTTCACACCAGGCAGGCTTCTACTCCAGCTGGTTGTTTATGTTCATTCTGGAGACCAACCACCTTCGACCAACATCAATTCAGGCGAGAGAGACACAACCACCATGTGTGAGTGTTCTCTTACTGTAAATATTTCCTTAGCTGTCGGCTGCCCTCCCTGCCAGCGCTCACATTTTAAAAAGGTGTGGGCTCAGACAGATTTAGACAGCACAGCTTTACATGCAGTACAGTACATCAGGGGCTGCTCAAGATTACTTGTCAGGTGGAGAGTAAATGTTCTCT
Source organism: Serranus cabrilla (assembly GCA_903364295.1). Taxonomy (NCBI): domain Eukaryota; kingdom Metazoa; phylum Chordata; class Actinopteri; order Perciformes; family Serranidae; genus Serranus; species Serranus cabrilla. The sequence goes on along the minus strand of CAFUXE010001711.1, from coordinate 51,565 downwards.
CAGCAAATTTACATCTTTCTATACGACCACTTTAGAAGTTAGTCTGGCAAAGAAATGTGCTTTGATTTATCAAGTTATTCAACTGAGGTTTTGCCTTCATCATTTGAGCAAATTAATCGTAAAAGTTTAAACCTCATCTTAGATCAGTATGGAAGTAATCTAAAGAATATCAGACAAGATCATTGCTTTGGGAATTTATGATACACATTTTTTACTATTAGCGGATATGCTATAAACAGAAGAAGTCATAGTGGTTTGGGATCAGACCCTTAGTGCTGCGTTTTGAACTGGCTCAATTCCTGATGCTACAGCAGCTAGCTGATGTCCAATCCGGCCTACTACTGTCTGCCACCACGACAAAAAGAATCAACTACTGCAGGAGACACTGCTGCCGTTTCATTATAATGATATGGCATAAGGTGAATCAAAACATGACCTAAGTAAGCCTTAATTTCTGTCATACATTTTTATCAGCGATGGAAAAAACTACAACTCCCATAATCCCTTGTCTTTTTCATGTTTTGATTGAGAGACTAGTCATGTCAAAGTCAAACTGTAATAAGAACAAGACAATAAATTACATGCTTACAAAACAACTGAGGCATCTGCCTCATAGCCTCTTTTGCAGTCGTTTGGTTGATGTGTTTTGTCGGAGGAATATGATTATGATTATGTGGACTAGAGGGGGAAGTCCTACTCAAAAAATATTGTACTGGAAAAATATAGAAAAAATAAATCCAAGATCTTCATTTATAGATTATTGGTTCATGGTTCGCTCATAAAAGTGATCAGTTGAAACTTTCAGTTCACAGTGATGTTGAGGGATCTGGAGCTGGTTAACTGTGTGGATTATATGTACCAGCGTTCCAGAATGGGATGTGTGAGTGTCCCCAAAAATCAAACGTTTCTTGGGTGGCTTTTTTATTTCACAAAAGCAAACACAAGCATGCCTAACCACAGCGCAGTCTCACTTTTCTTCTTTTCTTCTGCCACACATTTGCAGACGTTACAGTATTTATCTTCCCAAACTGTTATAGTGTGAAAAAAACGCACTTTATATTCCAATTCAAAAAATAATGAGTGACCGTAACATATTAGTAGGGTTTAGAAACAGATTTTTTCACAATAAATAATTAGTTGCTATGGCTATGCTGAAGGGAAAATATGATGTTGCTCCATTGGAATGTCTCCTCCGTGTCCTGCCAAATCTGAGCTGGAAACACTTAGTAGGGAACCTGTGTGTACTAGGAACCGCTAATAATTTGCTTAAGGGAACCCACATCTGGTCGGATGGCTGAGGCAGAGGTTAAGAGTGTCGAAACTGGGCCACCGCTCCCTGCCAGTTGCAGGCTGAGAAGAGGGCCTAATGTTAAACAAAAATCTTAACTACAGGAAATGGGCCTGTTATCATAATATAACCATTTGCCTTGGCTGACAACCAGACTAAAATTGCTCCTTGTTTACTATTTTTGAGTGGGGCCAAAAGTTTATGGACAGATAAATCACAAATCCTTAGCAGAACAACTGCAGTCGCCCGAGCTGTTTATTTTTAGTATCGAGGCCAAAAAGTAGAGCAAATAGACGGAACAAGTGTGAAAAAAGGCAAGTTTGTTTGTACAGCTATCAGCTTTGTTTGAGGGCTTAGATGATAATCCGAAGAGTTCCGCCCTCTGAGCTACTGAACACTGACGAGTGCTCAAATGCTTCACAACTTCTCAAAACAGCTGCTTTTCGAAACAGAAGCAAACACAGAAGAGTGTTTAAAAGTTACAACCTGGCTGGAACAAAACAGAAAAACTAATTAAGCAACACAAGGAGAGAGATATTTCTTCAGCCTGCAAAGTCTGTCTCTGTCATTTTGGGAGTTTTAAGGTGGAATCTTTCCTTTTCTTATCTCTATCTGATGAAGAAGACAAGAGGGAAAGAACAGATGATAAATTGGGAAGGAATTTTCTGGCAAAGCTTTTGTGTTGTAGCATCATGGATAAAAGTTAAAGTGAATTTTGGCCTGAAGGGTCTCACCTGTGCTCTCCAAACCCTGTTAAACTCTGCTGACGAAGCATTCCTTCCACTCACATAACCCTCAGCTCTTTTAGGTAATAAATTAACTCAAAGCGACAGCATTGCACAGTTTGACCCAACGTGAAAACGACTTCTCAAATCCCCTCTGAAAGACCCTTTCAGACGACGGCAGCAGGACCTGAGCAGCTCACTGGTGACCAGGAACAAGCTGAAATCAGTGCAGTGTTTTGGCAGCACGCCCTGCCCCGCGCTGATGGGATCAGTGTTTTGGTTCCTGCGTCAGGGTGTAGTTTTCCATCAGAAATAGGGTAAACCACATCCATATGAATTGCTGCATATTTGAGGTTATTAAAGGAGGGGCTTAGTGGCCTCTGCTGGCACACTGATCCTCAGTTCTGTGTATGATAAAGTTTTAGGACCCCGGGACAGCGCGGCACCCTTGTTACTGCAGGAGACCCGCTGAGAGAGGCCTAAAGTAAAAAGAAAAGACCAGCTGGGAGCACTTAAAACCAAAGCTAGCATATTAAGTTTTTCCAAAAACAAGTAAAGGTCTTTGCACTTCTATCGCTAATATAATAGGTTTTTCTGTCTATCAGTGGTTGTTTCACCCAGTTTGTTTTGTGTTTTTGCCTGCCAAGGAAAAGTTTTCTTTTTCTGAGAGTTCATCAGACGTTTTAAGGTTAGATGGTAGGACGGGATGGAGAGAAAAATAAATACAGTGTAGCATCAAAGCAATAACAACCTCTGAGAATGCCATTTATTTTTTACTTTTTTACTTTTAAAGTTTTTTCATAATTAAAAAAGCCTAATGATGTAGCTTATGAAAAAAGAAAGGGCACAGTCTTCCTCTTAGAAAGCTTAGAAAGCTGATTTTATTAGCAGTTAAAACACAAACTTGCTCAGTTCAATACACTCTATAATGCTATATACAACCTTACTTGGTCTGGTCTGACCAGTTGTTTATGGTGGCTAACGCTAGTTAATGAAAGCAAACTGGAGACAGACATTGCTGTTTACTGACATTACAGTTTGCTGACTTTACTTGAGCAAGTGCTTCAGCATGTGACATTTCAAAGGTTTTTATCACAAAACTACAAAAAGCAAACACACCGGATCTCCCAAGTTAATAAATATACAAGTCTTCCAACTCGCTAATGATAATATGATATGATATGGACAGGTTGCTAGCTAGCTAGTCAGTAAACAAGATCAACGGGCTTTTGTCATACAGATGTGGGCGTGGTTTTATCTAAAGTGTTTCGGAGCTTTGTTCCACCAGAGGAGACTGACCCCTGGTGGCCTGTGCTGTGCACTGCAATACATCACAGTAATACAGAATCTCAACATCACAGAGGAGCGTCTTTGTTTTTGACAGTGTAGAAAAACATACGTAATACTGTGATATCGGCGAAGCGTAGTCAGAGGAGAGTAAAAACAGAGCTAAAGAGAGTATTGGATGATTGGACTTTAATTCACCCGCTGGACACCAGCATGATTCCTTATGAAAGCTATTTTTGTTATATATAAATAGCCGACATCATCTTAACAAGGGACAATATTGTCAATGATTTGATCCAAGTGACCACAAATTCACTTATTTTATAGCCACTGAAAATGAATATGTCATTATCCCGTAATGTCTGGCCACAACAAGCCAAAAGCTTCTTCAGCAAGTCACAGAATCTCACTTTAAGAAAGTCTCACACTACAGAAGTGTTTTAACATTTTTATGAAATATGAGTTACAAACTTCAAAGGAAGGCAACATACACTTTCAAGAAGAATGTGATGAAGGCAGAACATCAAAGAAACAGTGGTATTGTACTCAGTGTTTTGTCTTACTATCAATTACACCAGCACACTGTGTAGACAACTCCAGAGGGATATAATTAATGTCTCAGACCAACAAAAAACAGATGTAATTCTGTTCATAAAGGGGCCAACATGCAGCCTCTGCCGATGTTTTACGGAGAAACTATTCGCTTCAGGCACTGCTACATGCTTATTTCTTTTAACAAGGATTTCAGCCTCATGATTCTCTCTTATTTAAGCAGTGAAACACAAAGAAGAGAAAACTAGACCAGCCATGAAGAAAGGTGATATTTTTTATTACAATGCTGGGACACTACAGGCATGATAGGAAAATCAGTTGTATGTTTCTAGAAAAGACCAGATTCACAAGTTCATTTAGCAGATTTTGGAGCTGGAACGTTTCTTTGGAAAAACAAATGAACATGTGCTGCTAGTGACACACATGTAAGGTCAATCATATCCCAGACAGCCAAGTGTTTCATTTGAACACCATTAAAAGGGTTCTTCGTGAAAACAGATGAACTGACAAGTGACAATACAAACTGCACCTAATGCAGACACAGACTTTAGAGTTTTGTGCATAATGGAAGTTTGTAAAACAACGTAGAGGGATGTTACATTTTGTTACGACAAGTCTTCCAACCCTATGGCCACATAGGTCAATTGTTCCTACCCTCGAATAAGCTTGGTTAGGTTTAGGCAAAAAAAACTACTTGCCTAAGGTGAGGGGACAAAATACATGGTTGGGTTTGTTATAAGATAGTAAAGCCAGTAAAACACATGAACATAACTAGATGAAGTGAGGTACTTACAAAGGTGACATCAGGCGTGACATAGACGTAAATTTGCGATAGACAAGCCACACATGGAAGTTTGTTTTTTTTTCTTTTGATATCACACAGGACTCAAACAATGAGCTCCTGAGTCAAAGCCCTTTGTTTATTTCACCCACCCTAAGTGGACCGAGTCGTTCTTTATACCCTCACTTCCACCTTTGCTTTTCCACACTAACTTCACCGACACAAAGACCTTCATAATTACTATGGGAGCTAGTGTCTTTTGTTAGGAACTAATTAATACCCAACTGTCAATTAAGGTAGTAAAGTGAAGGTTATAAATTAGACAGATAGTAAGTAATTAAGGGGCGATTGAGGCATTATGAAGTAAAGCAGTAGTAAAAAATATTGCAATGTGTAGCCAGACACAAAAAAGCCAGTTACAAATGTTACAAATTTCCTTATAGGATAATGAACAAATAAATGCCTTAACTCTTGGTCTTTAACCAATTTCATATATGTATGAAGTCAGAGTTTATTTTGCCATTACATGCTGTGTTTTTCTGCGAAATTGACCGATCATTTGGTCAGACTTATCTTAGTTCTATGATTACTTGTGTCTTTCTGAGCAACATTAGGCTGTTCATCAAGCTCTCTCTGCATTTCTTTACATTTCCCAAGCACAAAAATGGCCATCAACGTGAGCAAGAGTGCAGAAGTGCAAGCCAGCTTTCCAGCTTTTTGTTTTTGGTCACTCTGAGTAACATGATGACTCACTTTTTAATAGGGAAATGCAACAGGCCTCTTTAAGCTTTACAGTTATTTCTAATGGAAAAACTGTTGTAAAGTCATGACTTACCGAAAGTAATTCTCCAGTACAGGCCTCTTTCTATGGGGTCATTACAAGCAACAAGAGCATTTTATGTGGGACAAACCAAGGAAACAACATAATTATGGATAACATTTGTGTTAAATCTACTTCTTTCTAGATGTTGTTTTTAAAGATTTAACAGAATAAACTTGAGGGTTCTGTGCAGTTGTCTGTATTCTACAGCCCTACAGTTATCATAGCAAAGTCTTATTTTGTTTCCAGGGTGGAACAGGTAAAAGTCTGAGTGAGACAAAGCAGTACGTTTTTGTCTGCAGGCCTATCTTAACCATCTGAGGGAACCTAAAGCAGGGGGGCTGTACCCAAATCTACAGACTCTTGTCGGAGTTCATTTCCCCCAAACCTCCTCCTCTCAATGAATTCCAGATGTTTCGCAGACGAAAGTGAATTTTAAGGGGTGAAGGAGGTGGGGGGTAGTTGTTCTTTTTTTTTGCTCAATATGTATAATGTATGTATGTGGCCGAGCTAAAAAGCAGTGACTAACACATGGCAGGGCTCCAACGTCATGCAGACATTTTGATGTCTCAAACTAGTAGAACTCACAATTCAGCTGTAAACCCACCTAAATAATTTGCATTTACAATAAATCAAAATGCAGAATATACAGTTGATACAGCTGAAATAGTTGTAACAAAAAGCAGGTCCACACATACTATACAATTGCCAACTCAGTTCAAGTAACAGCCAGCATAAGAACCATTCCAAGTCTAATGAAGTCCTGACTTGCACATCTTTGGCACAGTAACTCCACAATGCTGTGAGCCCTCAAATTTAAATAGTAGGTCAGGCAAACAGGCAGAGGAGGTGTTTCAGATCTGGTGACTGTGTGTGGTCCTGAAGTAATGAAGTCATGACTGGGAGACATATACTCTCTCTATTTTTTAATAAATACCAAATCCGTCTTGCCTCGAGGCAAGATGAAAAGAAGCCTCGACCTAGTGTTCCTCTTGGCTCGTAATGGAGTGGCAGCCCCCATGTGAGCTTCTCAGACAAAGGGAATCAAACGAAAAAATGCATGAAATGCAATTATTATCCCTGCACTTTCTACAAAGTCTATGAAAGACCTAAAAGTAAAGCACATTGATGAGATGTTTCTACTCTTGGAAACAACTGAACTATCAGTGTGAACTTGAACACGACATACTTTTCGACCTTTTTTTCCCCTTTAGCTACTTGTGGTTTGTTTTTCATTCAAATATGAATGAGAATGATGTGAGAAATTTTTCATGTTTCACCATGAACTTCCCTGACCCCTCATCAGATCCATTAAGGCATCCCTCAAATCGCTCTGAGCACCACCGTCCTCGAACCAGTCTGCCTTCTAGCTGCAAATCATGGTTTCATGCTCACCACTCTTTTGCCTGACTCACTCGAGCAGGACTGCAGACTCATTGTTTGCTTTCCTTCCTGGTAGCGGCACACGTCGGCTACCGCACATGACATTGGCAGCAGATGTGGCGGGGCCCAGAAAAAATAAACTGGCCGATGATGATGCCGTCCGCAGAAGCTAAATATTGACTTAGCGACCTGTAATCAGATTCACACACATGACAGAATGGAAATAAACAGCAACATTTGCCTGTGTCGCCTCTGCCGACCCTCCCACCACAACACAGGAACCCCAGCTCGCTGGGAAAAACCAGCCGCCTGGGGCTCTCGGCTCAGCCGATCTGGTAATGAGAACTCGCCTATGACGCCAAGGGGTGGGAATAAGAAAATGGGAGACGTATTATGATGTGTAATTACTTGTGCAACAGTCCTGCCTCCTACCAGCTCTAAATCTTGCTTTGGAGTGAAAGCTTTGGAGTGGGTACCCTGTGGTCTCCAAAATAGAATTTAACTTAAAAACTCAGCTGAAGATTTCTAGCAAAAAGCCGACTTTAGAAGAAGAAGTTACTGAGTTCATGGTTATAGTGCAGCTATATTTTAACATTAAAGTAAAGCCCAATGGATATGGTACTTTTAAAGCAGATAATGATTTTAGAGGGGAAAATTCAACGATTACAGATATTGAGCTGAAATGAAAATAGACCTTTTCTATTTGGACTGTGCAGAGGTACTGAGACAGCTGCAGTCTTAAACAAATGACAAACATTATTATAGTAATACATTTTTTCATAATATGCATTACATTGTTAATCAATTCCAGAAATGAAAACTAAACTTAATTAATGGCTGGATAAATAATAATTTCTAAATCACCTCAAGCATTGCTTTCTGCATTAAATCGGTGCTAATATTAGATAACATAAATGCTGATACCGACAAATAGCGATGTGCATTTCATTGGCCAATATTAGCTGAAAATATATCAACCAATGTATCGGTCGGCCCTTAAAGGGGATGTTTATTTTTTGTAGTTTAGTTTAGTGTCTTTAATTGTTGAGTTGTGCACTTCTTTATTATTAATTGTTAGTTTACATTACCATGTGCAATACAAATTCAAAATAGATGAATGAGTGAATGAATGAATGAATTATTTGTTTATAGTTGTTACAGCACAGAGAGAGGACACAGATGTCGGTGACCCGGAAACATCGACCAATCACAGCAGAGTGGGCTTATTTTGGAGGGGGACTTAAAGAGACAGGCACCATCACACAGTGAATAGAGGTGCAGCAGCCTTGAGCAGCATGAGAAAAGTGTTTTTTTTACATTTAAACATTTAAACATGATCTAGTAGAACTCCAAACTACAAGTATGAACCCGAAAATTAGCATGACATCCCCTTTGTACCATAACCAAAAAGTAAAAACATATCACATCTCCAAGGTTTGTGTATTTGACTAAAAGTAATGTAGCCTGTTTAAGAGATAACCTTACCACACATCTGTTTATAAGATCAATGTTAATCCAAGCATCTGTTTATCTGCCAGAGTCACAGTGCTGGCTCATCTTCTACAGAGAGAGAAAACATTAAGCCTGCATTCTCTGAGCTCTATAAATTAAGTCTCCAAATATAAGGCCTTCATGTGGTTGGAATCTGGAGATTAAACAATGGTCGTAAATCAGGCACATCTGGGGTGCAATAAATCTGTCGTTCTATCTTTGGGCTCATCTCGCTCTGGGTCCCGTTTACTCGGATTTGAAGAGCTCACAGTGCAGATAGAGGGATCACTTTGGGAGGGGATTATCTCACGCCGTCGCTGCATTGTTCATCCATGGAAATCACTTTTTGCTATGGATCAGCATGTACTTGGAATCAAATTGTCCATGAATTTCATTACTTAGATACTTACATCCGTTTCCAAGGATTGTTTTGGCTCACAACAAGGGTTTTGCTTTCCACTGATCTGCAAAAAGGCACGATTAATTCAGTGGTGACTCACACAGCCTCATGGTTTCAACTGAAAACTCTCAGCAAGTCCCACCTTGCGTATTATATTCCAGAAATATATCCCAAAATGTTCTTGTCTCTAAATTATGAATGCGCCTGCTGTCATACCTGCAGAAACTAGTCACTACAGCAATTATTAGTGCATTAAAGTTGAGTTGTGCAATATTTTTAAACACTAGTGCATTTTTTGCATTATATAAAGACACCATTCATTTCTTGGTAACCACTCCCTTCTTCTTCTGTGCTAAAAGATGGCAGTCATACCTTAATCATTATGCAGTAATGTGCTTTTACTTCTTTTTCAGAACACTAGTGAACATATTATCGTATCATTATGTTGCTGAGGAAAAGCAAAGCTTTGATCAGGCTGTAGTCACGTCTATATTTGAGTTCTATGCATAATTATTATCTGCTTATTTGCAGCAGATGTTTGGGAATTGATTCTGTATTAAACATCAAACCATCTGTTACTCATTCCCTCTTTATTTGTTTTGTTTTCTCTATGAATTGAACACACTCAGAATGAATGTTCAGAATCTTTAATCACTTGCCAGTGGGCCCAGCTAATGAGGGATATGAAAGCTTTCTGCCCAACTTGATGTTTAAGAGCAGCACTTCAACCGCATACTTTTGTAGCCTATATATATATTTATATATATGTATGTTTCTGAAGTCATCAATCTGAAGTACTGTATGAGGATAAATTGACGTTGAAGTCAACAAGATGTTCAGTTTTTCCCCCATAAAAGAGTCAGAGGAATAAAAAGCCTTAGCTAGACCACACCAGACTGGTGTGGAGTTTTTCCAACCCAAGCCATAATGTAGGTTTTTACACAAGTTCAATACTTTGCATTTGAGTTGAAGAGGAACAGTTCTCCTGACAGTCTAATGTTAAAATTTCAAGCAACAAAAACCTTCCTGCACTGACGCTCACTGGGATGTTTTAAGTATCTTGTGCAAGTTTCAAGTCTCTGCAAGTGGATTTGGATTCTGTGTCGACACAAACTGAAACTTCTGGGAGGTAAAGTAATGAAAACACATTAAATCTAATATGGTATGCTTTTGGAAAAGTAGCAGGTTTTATTTAAGATGCTATTTCATACTCAGGAACATAGTCCATTGCAAAGGTAAAACACATTATTCAAGCCAGGGATATACTTGCTTCTAACTACATGTGTGCATGCACATAGTGTCTGCACTACTTCCCATTGTCACAACCTGTTTGATTTCAGGGCAAACCTATCATCAAAGATGGCGCCGCTGTTACTTTTGTGCTGTGATCTCCACCCCCTCAAACCTTTAAATGAGACCACTGCACTGGCTCGGGAAAATAAAAGCAAAGAAAAGTTTCCCATTGCCCAACTTTTACAACAATGTATTGCAAAGACAAATACAAGCAAAGATGTTTCTGGGGGATTATTTTGTAATGTGGACAGGTGGCAATTTACTGAATTAACAGCTTAACATTTAACATTATGGGCACAATCAAGGAAGAAAACCACAACAGCAATTACCACCTTAAATTTTAGGACACAGCTTAAAAAACGTTTTTCTTGATTAAAATATAGTTTTCAGAAAACACTTCACTATGTCAAAGATTATCTGTATATCTGGCATATTGCCACACAGAGTGGTTGCAGTAAAAACATAATGTGGAAATAGATTTTAAACCACTGATGCTATTTTTTCCATACACTCTAAATGGTAGCTTTTGAATCAGACCCAGGTAAGATGGCTGCCATATGGCTCCATTTGTGTGTGGGAATGTTTTGACATTTCCTCTCTATTGTTAAGATCTAAATGAACTATCCAAATGTTGCCTTTATTTCAGTAGGAGGCTGTAATTGTCGGATGCCTGGATAAACTGTCAGCTTAGACCAATTTCTTCCGCAGCCATCTGGACCATTCACGATTTGGCCCATTAGTCCCCCTTCAATGCCTGCACATTTTTGGCCTCTCTACACAGGAGAGGAGATAGCGGCTCAGATGACGCCGAAGGTAATCACAGGAACTTGAAGCAGCCCCTGCCATTGGTGCACGGACTAGACTGATAAGTTGGACAAAATTCACATTTGTAGCTTGAAGAGGAGATTTTATTCCAGGCCAGGCCTAATTGCTGCTGATTGCCGGGCAGATTGGTGGATCGTTGGCTAATCAAGATGGCAGTAAATTGATTAAACCCTGGCCATTCTTTTGAATGAGGGCCTGTTCCCTCCAAGTTAAATGACCCTATCATGGAAAAAAATCAGCAATCAGGGAAAAAAAACCTGATTGTTTCATGAGAAAAATGTGTTATGTTGGTATACAAGCATCTGTTGGGTCCATTTTGTGCATGTAATAGAATGTATGTTATTTTAATAACAACACAAGAAAATATTAAAGCAAAATAACTGTTGTGGTGCCATATGTTTTGTTAAAGGAATAGTGAAAAATATATTTACTCTGTGTCATGTAAAAACATGGCAAGGGTCATTCTGCAATAAAGTTGAATTTTTCAGTTTCTTTAAGCTTCTTTAATGCCATGATCTTGCCTTGCCTAACTTTTGAGGACTTTAAGTGTTTGTTTTGTGTAGCTGTCCTGCTGGTCTGACACCAGCACAGAGTGTAAAGGCAGCTGTGGGGAAACAGAAGTCATAAATCCTCCTCTGCTCACTTGTTGTGTGCTTTGTGACACTTCTTCAAAGAGAACCCCTGTCATCAAATGAACTTGGTGCCTTTACTAACTTTTTTCAGCTTGTCCAGCTGTTTAAAGTGTTACCATTGTATTCTTTTGTTTTGTTTAACAGATTATAAATGAGATGGACTCAGTATGAATTCCTAGAACAGGATCTCATCCCCAGAAAATCCCCCCCGAGAATGTCATGTGCATCTTTTCTACATTTTCCATCTCATCTGATTCATTTCCTATGGAGCTTTGCTCAAATGAAACTCCTCACTTGCCTCTGGCAGAGGGAATAAAGTGGAGTAGGGACAGTTTACAACTGCAGCCCGCAACCATAACAGAAATCACCAAAACTTTCAAACACAATTATCACAGCAGTCACTGTTTCTTTGCCAGTTGTGGCTAATTTAATATAGATGCCCATAATTCTCGTGATTAATTTGTGGTTATTAATAAAAAATGTAAAAGAAATGGAATAGGAGCAAATACAAACATATACAAAGCTTGTCAAATCCATTTTTGTGATTGTTTTTTTGCATTGCCACAAGCTATAAACTCCTAATGGACATGTCATGACCCCACAAAAACTATGTTGTTTTTGTAGTCACAACATAGTTTTTGTGGGGTCTGATTTGGTTTAATTCAACATGACCAAAAAGATAAAAAAGAAAAGTAGGAATGGCATTAAACACAGAAAAGATGTTATGCATAAAACAGAATCATGGCACCATATAAAAACACTACATTTAAAAAACATTACGTAGAATTACTACTTTCCAGTGGTCCAAAGCTACTGTATCAGTGGTGTAAACACCAACTCTCCCCCAGTGCTCTGTGTAGTCCAGGCAGCGAGGCTAACTTAGCTAACTAGCTGACCACAGCTACAGTTAGCAGCAGTTGGTGGTAAGCTTTACTGTAGCAACAAGTATAGTTATGTGTCCAGTCAGAAACTCCTTAAATTACAGAGTTGAAACAGTGTATCCTGAGGAAAACCAGAAAACATTTTCCCCAATAAAATATTATCCAGTTTTACCAAAAGCGGTGACAGAGCTGGTGGTCAGTGCAGCATAAAAATGATCTGGGAGCCTAAAGGTCCATTTTTCATTGCTCAGGCCTAAACAAACAGTGCAGCTCCTTAACTTGGATGTGAGCTTTAACTTTGAGGAGATACAAAGGGCCTTTTATCCTTCTTGCTGACCTGAACACCTTACTGTAGGGCAAAGGGATTTGTGTTACTGAAAGAAAGGGACAGGGAAAGTAGAGACAGAGCAGTGACCCTGTGAAAATTACATTTTGATGTCACATAAACAGATTTGAGCTCCAACCACTGTTGGTTTTTTATAGCTGCACTCCAGTTTCAGTCAACACTTGTGGTGATTTTTGTGGATTTTTACCCCTCAATTTCACAATGAAGCCATACAGAATTGTTGACCGAATAAATTCAATAACGCATCAAGCCGAGATTTGTCTCGGATGAATTTAAATCCACCCTGTTTCCATCTGGGAAGGGCTGTCAGAGATACAATCACGTCACAGACGGGGGACAGCAAACTGTTGTTTATTCTTTAGTTTTCTCCGAGGCACTAAGAAAATGCCAACAAGGTTTCCATTGTGAAAGAACAGACGTCCTTTGTGTGCCCTGCCACTGAGTTCTGTGTTTCCATAGCCCTGTGCTCTCCACCCTCTAAATCATATAATATTCCTGAATTGCAATGACATGTGCAGGATAGGGTTTCTCCTCTCTCAGACGTTTCTGTCAGAGCGTCTTAAAGTTTTGTCTTGGCCAGGAAATCTGAGCTCCGCTCCACAGGCAGCTCAACACTGACTGAAGACAATGGTCTTCAGTAATTTATTGGTTTAAAGAGGTCTGCTGTAAAAGCCATAAAAAGTTAAAGTCCGATGAAAGAGTTGGCATTTGTTTTTTGAATTTGGCGTATTATTGCTGCCAACAGCATCCACCATGGACTTAATCAGTCGACCAAATCAGTGAGACAGAAAGACTTCTTTCCCAATGGACAAAATACTTTTAACGTCTTATTTTTGTCTTTCACAGGAAGCGTCTTTTTTTTTTATTTGATGATAATGATGGAAACATGACACCTGGGGGGTGAACACACTATTTTTCAACTATTTTCCGGCACAACGCAGTGATGCTCGTTATCATCCCAGTCGCAAATTCTGTCTGCCTGTCAAACAGCACTCAAATTCGTTCCGAATTAGGCTGCACAGATATTAAGAGAGACTGAATAAATTACATATATGAACAAATTTAATGGCTACAACACTTTCACTGACCTCAATGCTGGTTTCTACTGTTAACTAACCCAGCGTGATTGTGGTGCTGATCGTGACATAGCACTTAAAACATAAAAGCACTATCTTGTGACATGCTCACAATGTCAATGGTAACTTGCTGATGTTCAACAACTGTAATATTTACCATGCTCACATCTTAGCCTAGCATTTTACCATGCTAACATTTGCTAAATAGCAAGGCAAACCAAGTCGAGCATTTGGTCATAAATCAAAGTAGAACTTCTGAGTAAACTTTTGACCACATGTTGCTACAGGTACATGGAAAATGTGCATCCAAGTTGTCCAGTGTATTCTGAGGGGAACATGACATTTTATCGACAATCCATTAAATAGTTTAGTTGAAAACCTAAAATGCCAACTTCATGGTGTGCTAGAGGAGAAGTGGGGAGAAGTATAGAATGTATAGTAGTAGTATTCTATATTCATATATAGGATTTCTCATCTGGGCCCCATTAATGTCTGGGCCAAGGTTTATGACAACCAATAGTTGTCCAAATGTTTCAGTCAGCCAGGATAGGCATTGCTACACTATACATTTTTAGGAAATGCATGTGCACATGCAACTGGGTGCTTCTGGGTTTGACCTGCCATTAATATCATGGAAGAAATACAGCATCTTGCAACTTTCCCCACTCCTGGTTCTTTCTCCCTCCCTCATTCTCCCTGCAGCTCTCCCTCCATGCCCTCCTGTCCTCTCTTATTGGCTGTCGGAGACATGTCTGTGGTTCTGTGGGATCCTCCCATGTAAACAAGCATGTTTCACCGCCAGCAGACTGCCAAAACCCCTCAATTTGTCACTTCCCCAAGTCAGTTAGTGTTTTGCGGCTTGCAAGGTGCTAGCAAAGGTACTTCAAGGGGAAACCTCAGGCAAAGTGAGGCCAGAGATGGAAGAGATGTGGTCGGTGGCTTGCGCTGTTTTGTAGGTGTGCTGAAAGTACAAACCACCAAACAGCCTCCAAAAGAAACCAATACAACCTTCATCTGTTTACACTTCAGACTATGTTTTAGCTTGACAGATGTTACTTCTTAGCGAATTAGACCGTCAGGTCGTCATATTACTCTCAGTGCAGTTAAACTGTGTAACCGATGGTCACTGGCAGGCTCTGCACATCCACAACTTGGCATCTGCCTGGTCTGAACAACAAACCCACCATTCATTAACAACACATGGCGATGGAAGGTTAATATGCAAAGTACAGAAGTTAAACACTCTCTTATGCAACCTAGCACTTCATATTCTTCAGCTCACAAGTCACAAGGGTCAAGAGTTTCTTTAAAAAGGCGCCAGAGAAATCACACAACTCACAATATCCCTTTTGAAACACATTTGCTTACCAAATGTCATCTATCAATACTGACTTCAGTTAATGATGTTAACTGATACCTGACTGATGGTTGAAGTCTCAGCACCACAAACTTGATTTAACACACTGATGATGTAGTAGTAGTATTTTATTTTGACTGAGCAAACTGGACTTATCACTCATATTGACTTTGTGAGATTTCAGCATTTTAAAATGGAGTATATCTCATTTTTTAAGAAACTTCTAAATCTTGGATGATTGTTTGAAATTGATCTGCATCGATTATAATTATCAATTAAATGAAAAACCTATTTTTAAAGGAAAAATCCCCCAAATGTATGGGTTTATGTGCTAACAATAATGAATGACATATTTTGGGGATTTTTTAGATTCATTAGTGTTGGAGTTTAACAAGTCAAAGTCGGCCAGGAACTAAGTAGCAACCTCAGGGTCTGAAAATGAACCAGTGCCCTCATCCTCTACCCCCTATTTCAAATGGCCAGTAGATGGGGTCTCCACTGGTTGCAAAAAGAAGTTTGATTGTATAGAATTCTATGAGAAAGTGAAACTACTTCTCGCTTACCTCAGTTAACATTTTCCAAGCTCTACTTTCAGGTCTTCTTCAAATGGCATTATGTTAATTTTGCGAATGATCCAATTACTAGTCCAATGCAGTGTAAAATAGACTATAAAGCAAGATATACTTCAGAGCATGGACATCTTGTGATGGACACATCATTCTCAGAACTCTGGGTATTTCATTGGGTTTTCAGTTTATGAAAAAATTATTCTAATGTTTGGATCACCAAAAAATGTCTTGTACAGCATTTGGTTTTTGCCAAGTCATTCTAAGGAGTTGGCTGTTTTCATTTAGAACAATGGACTCAACAGGCTAACCGAGCTAGCTAGCTTGCTCTAGTGTTAGCTGGTTACCAGGTAAAACCAGCCTTCAAAACCATTGTCCACAAACAGCTCAATGGGTGACTTACAGTGACAACGTAACCAGTTTTATACCGTCTATGCTGGGAAACAGTTTAAAAATAGAACCAGCTATTTGAACCCATCTTCTAATTGTACCCAATAAACCTGAGAAACAATATACAAAAAGCAATCCAAGCCAAACACATTCTGCACTGACTGTACTGATAAACCATTTCGAGCTAGAGGGCTACATATCTAAGCTGTTACAGCCCCCTGACAAATCATCCAGTGTACTTATTCCCGTATGATTCTGTCCAGTTGTTGTTGAGTCACAGATGGATACACTTGCCGTTAAGGGGATCAAATGTGTGATCACCACGTTACAGAGCTGACTCTCCAACCACCGGGCCTCTTTGCCAGCTTTTGAAATGCATGTGTGTTCATGATATTATGATATATTGGTGCATATTGAGAGATTTCAGCAGTCCTTGTTGGACAGCTTAGCGACTCAAGTGTCAGTGGTTTTGTGGGTGTCGATACAGAACCCAAAGCTCGTATGAAAATACTTTCAGATGGGATTGAGTTGACGAAGACGCACAGTTGCCTTTGTCATCTGTGCGTATGCGCACACATGCAGATGTGTTTAGCCGCCCCCACACAACACACACACACACACACACTCGCCCACACACTTCTCCCCTTACTTGTCTGTTGTCTTTCCACAGCTCATGTTCGCCAGATGCAGCAAGAAACAGATGAGAGAGAGTGGTAAAGACAGAGAAAGAGAGAGGCTGATTCTGAAAAACTGAGCAGGGGATTGAAAAAGTGAAAGAAGATAGAGAGAGAAGAAGAGGAGAGGAGTGAGTAAGGGGAGGAGTGTGGATAGAGATGTGTGCGTGTCTGATGATTCACGCCTGCAAGGTGGAGGAGCACAGGGGTCAAGGGGACTGAAAGCAGAGGAGGAGAAGGGAGGGGGAGGCAGAACGAGAAGGGGGAGTGCAAACCTCCTTTGGCCAAACTGAAGAAAACACATTCTGGCCTCCCGCTGGTATCTGTGTTGGCCATGAGACCGGCCTGGACAGGTCTGCACACTTTCTCTCTCTTTCTTCTTCACACTCACACAAACACACATTTGCTGTCTGCCCTATCGCCTCCCATTTCCTCCTCTTTCCTCCTCTTTCCTTTTGCTTTTTTTTGTAAGCTCCAAACTGCTGCAACTTCTCAACCTTTGTACCTCCTCTCTTTCTCTTATTCTCATGCTGTTTGGGCTGCCAACCTTATATCTCAAACATGCTGATAATTCAGTCAGTAATTAATCATTTGAGCTTGGAATTTTTAAGTGGAATCATATCGTGCTCATCTGATATGTCGTGTTATCTTTACCAACTATTTAAGGCAGCTTCTGATCAGAAACACCTGCCAAATGAGTTACATGGAAAAAGTAATTCCTGTTGTAACATTAGGATTTAATTGCATTCAACAATAATTTGAAATCAGTTTTAGAGCTGAAATGAAAATTAATCAGCAACCGTGTCATTTTGTTTTGTCATTTTTCAGCAAAAACAACACATTTTCTTGTTTTCGCCTGCTGAGATATTACATTGAATATCTTTCTGTTGGTCAAACAAAACAAGATATTTGAAGATATTGGACATATTGGTTTCCAGGCAACTGTGGAAGGGAATTTTTGTACTATTTTCTGACAGTTTAAAGACCAAAACAATAAATACCAGAATAGGCGTGTTGGTGTCCAGCGGCTTTACTGTGTTGCTGTGCGGAGACTACTTCGCAGGGAGGAGAGCGTACTGCAGCTTCGGGGACTGACAGGTTGCTAGCTAGCTAACTAGGCAGTAAAGAGTATCAATACAGTCGACACTGCGCTGAGGTTTCCGTTACTGAAGTGCTCATGGTTTCATCTAACGTGGGTTAGACAGCTATGCTCCACCATGGAGCGTCTTTATTTATGACAGTGCTGAAAATCACACCAGCCGGATTTCTAAATACCCCGGGATCCTGTTATACCTTGATACCGCCTAAAGATGTGATTGATTTCAACCGCACAGACAAAGTTTGCTACAGCGGGGAATCTACCAAACTTTTTCTTGAGGTGTGTGTCTCGTGTGTCAATCCACCTCATAACTGCACCAGAAAATATGTCCTACTTTGCTTCCCTTGCACACAGCCTTTCACAGGGCGCAGGGTCAAACCAGAACACAGAAAAAGCCCAGGAGCCTCCTGGAGATATCTGGAGAATGCCGAACATGGCCGACAAATGAAGACACAGCTGCGCTGGTCTGAGAGCTCCCAGTCTCTCAGGAACGCGGAGTTATGAGACCGCTCACACACGACTCTGTTTGCTTAGTCTCTGACACGGAAAGACAACCAACACGAGAGATGGGAACGGAGAGAGAAAGGGAAGAAAAGGGAGGAGAAAGAGCAGAGACAGATCCTGTAAAGTACGAGTAATACCAGGAAGATATTGGAAGGACGTTGCTGTTACTGGAATGCTCAAACACCCTGCAGGCCCCCCAACACATGATCAGCCTGGGCTGCTTTCACAACAAGTGGAAGTCAGACTACATTTGTTAAAGTGATATGTCCCTTCAGAGAAACATTAACGAGCACAAACATCAGCTGCTCTGATTCATTGTAATCTGTAGCCACAGGGGTGTTTGGGCTTTTTTATTGTAATTGCAAACTAGTTAATTTGTTACAGGACATTTTTCAAAAAATGACATTTTGAAAAGAAAAATGGTTTCCTAAATTCTTATGTCAGTAATAAAAACCAAACTGATCCCTTTGTTTTGTGTCCTTTGGCAAAGAGAAGCATTTTTTTCCCCCAGAAAACCTTTTTTGAAAGCCTGTTTCAGAACTTTTTTCCACAATGATTCTGCTTCAACTCTCAAATTGAACCGATTCCTGATGTTTTACAACCAAGGCTTTCCTTCTGTGAGGTCAATCAGAGTCTTCCATGAGATGTCAGGCCCCATGCTGCAGCCTGTCCTATATACTATTTTGTGTTTTTCCAATGGGCATGACTCACTCAGGGACAAAATGAGGAAATGTGTCCCCATTCCCACATTTGATTATTTTAGAGATTTTACTGTTGTGTGCTCCGAGATGCCAAAGTAGCCTTTGCTAAAGTATGCTGCAGCATTTTAGGTATCTTTGCATTAACAAAATAACAGAAATAAATACATAAATGATTTTAACAGTGATAATTACAAGTAGTGCTGCGACTAACAACTATTTAATTATCTAATAATCTGATGATTTTTATCTCAATAATCAATTAATGACTATAAAATGTAACAATTTGACTAAAAATGGACTAAAATGAATAAATTAATGAATCATTGCACTTTATGCTTTTACTCCACTGCATCTCAGAGGAACGTTTTGTGCTTTTACTACATTTGTCAGTTTTTCAGACGGCAGTTTTGAGATGAGTCAATTCTCAAGCAAAATAAAGTTATTTAAAAACCCTCTTGGATCAGATGAAAAAAACATTTTCACAAAGCTGAGAGCAGGGCTGTTTTTCTGACACTGTTAAAAGTTGTGTTGTTTTTTTCTACATCTGTGGTTCTCACAGGACGGTGACGATACAAATATATGAAGTTCTTATGGAATATGATGCTTTGCTGTGAATTTAATACCCCGACAATACACAAAGTACTTAAAATGTGTAGAAATTTAAACACCTACAATAGTAAAATGCAACATCAGTGATATTAACTCAAAAGCATCATATAAAGTATCAAACCAGTGATTGGGAACATTTTACTGCACAACGACTACTTTAACTTCAAGTATTTTCAGTACATTTTGCTGATAATGCAGTATTTTCACTTTTCACTGTGTGGTATCACTTTGTTTACTTGAGTCAAGGATTTGGATACTTCTTCCACCACTGGGTATAACATTTTTTTTTATCTATAGGCTTCAGATCAAATGACCATTAGTAATGTTACTTTATATATATATATATATATGTACATATATATACACATGCCAAAACACTGTGATGGTCCTTTGCAGCCAACATGTCACACACCAAAAGGTGTCAGTCATTGATCCTGGTTGGTGCCCACTGATGTCGACCTCTCTCTCTCTCACACACACACACACACCGTTGAAACAGCTGGCCAGGCAAACCTGTATCAGTAAAGGCAACAAGTTCATTTGAAGACAGGGGTTCTCTTTGAAGTGGTGTCACTCGGTCAGTGAGCCAACGCTATTGTGAGCTGAGGAAGATTTACGACCTCTCCAGCTCTCCTCTGCTCAGCTTCCCACAGCTGCTCTAAGACTGTCTGCTGCTGACAGCACAGCCAGGCCACTGATGAAGACTCATCAAAAACACCAACAGCACCACTCTTTAACTTAAATCTGCACCTTTTAAACTGCAATGCATTATACGAATGTTAGCAATAATACCTTTAAGCTTTA
Organism: Serranus cabrilla; assembly: GCA_903364295.1. Classification (NCBI taxonomy): domain Eukaryota; kingdom Metazoa; phylum Chordata; class Actinopteri; order Perciformes; family Serranidae; genus Serranus; species Serranus cabrilla. Next base: position 31,081 of record CAFUXE010001711.1, on the reverse strand, counting down.
TTTGGCTAGTATATACGTAGGAATTCTTTGGTTTGTTTTTCTAATGCAGGTGCAGTTTAAATATAAAATAAAACTTTAATCTGTGTCTGTAGATGCTGATCCTGTGGATAAATGTACGCAGTAACTCCATCTCATCAGGTGGTATAGAGGGAAAGTAAAGATTTAGATTCAGGGTGAGGCAGTCACAGCAGCAGTCAGCCAGTGATCTGGCGCCCCCTGCTGGCTGTGGTCGGCACTCATTACTGGCTAGAAATGTGTTGAGAATGAAAGATTTTGATAGTTTTTGTTAGGGCTCGACTGTATGACCTATAATATATGAAAATTAAGGTTGTTAGAAACTGTGTAGGCCTGTAACTAACTATCTTATCATTGCTAAAACTTAATTATGTTCCTTAATTTATCTAACAACTGTTTGGTCTATAAAATCTCTAAAATTGGTCAAATTTGGCCACCACAGTTTCCTGAAGCCAAAGGTAAAAGTCTTCAGATGTCTTGTTTTGTCACAGCAGCAGTCCAATGCCCAATTATATTCATTTCACAGAGTATTTTAGCATTATTCTTTAAAAAGGACTTGAAACCAAATGTTTCCTTGAAAGCTTTTCCTTTTTCAGCCTCAAAGAAAGCACTCTTCTAAGAACCCTATAATTTTAAACTTCTTCGCTGCATGGCACAAAGCCCACTCTGTCATTGGCTTAAATACCTCATTATTTTGGAAATCTCCCCCTTTGGGATAACCCCGACATTTCTTGCCGGAATGCAGATGGAACATAAAAAAATTGGGTTAATAACGGCAGAAGAAACTGTTCGTTTCATATAACCTCTTTGCTTTCCAACAATTAACTGAAACATCTACACGACCAAATTTTAAAAACACTTTCAGATCAGACAGTGGGTCGCCTGTACAGACTTTCCTCAAATTCCACCAGAGTCCCTGTTTGAAAAGCATTTGCTTCGTGAAGCTTTGTGCATGACAAATCTATTCATAATATTCTAAACAGTCACTTGCCAATCTAGGACTGATCAGATCTTGAATGCAGTTGCTTTGGATTTGGCCTCATCTGGAATAACTTTGTAAAACACTGTTAGAAACACAAATTATACAAGCTAAAATTCAATCTGACCAGGTTATGGATCTTACTATAAAACTGCAATTATTTTTGACTGATTCTGCAATTGTGATATGGATGATAGTGGAGGGAAAGGTTATTTTTTCCCAGTATTTTAATTTTCACTGAATATGATCATGGTGATATTTTTCAGTGGGAATCTGAACAAAATACGGATTTTTTAAAAACCATTTATCAGCCAGCACGTCTGGGCAGCAGCACAAAGCTTCAGAGAGGTATTTTAACACATAGTAAATATTGTGTCTCCTGTGATTTGGATATTGCACTAGCACATATTGCGATTTTGATCAAATTAACTGTGCGGCTCTAGAAACCAGCAAAACATGGGGCTGTTTCCTGGCCATTGCTACCATCATTACACCCCCTCGGCTGGTAAAGTACAATGGAAACTTGTCCACTTACCTGATTTAATTGAATTATATGTATGGCCACAAACACTCATCTCAAACTGTGGTGATCTAATAGCAAAACCCACAGATTAAACATAAATATTCAGATATCTGAAAGCACAGACAGTTGTAAACTGTAACAGCTTGCTGATTAATGCCTCCTCCCCTCTGCAGCTACACCACCTACTCTGGTTTTAAGGTTTTATGGTCCTTTCCAACATTATTTCTGCAAAAGCCACATTTTAAGTTAGTACAACAACTCGGTTGCACTTAAAGGCCACAATTTATGTTGAAGCTCAGGCTGCCAGGTTGAAACTACAGCATTTGTCTCCCATGGCTAAAAGGGAACTGATGGAGCCCAAAGAGGTAATGACACCATTATACAACTCGAATGTGTCTGCTGCTTCTTGGCTCCCTGATGGTGGAATAAGTGTCCTACTGTGATCGGAACAGCGGGCGCTTCCTTCCTAAAAAGTCATCTTTTCAACTATTACCTCATGTCACCTTGAAACAATCAGATCCCTGCTCTGCTTTTCACTCAAAAGTTTCCATGAAACTCTTCAGCTCGCTCTTTAAAATATCATTCTGAGGTCATGGGAATATTCTCAGAGAAATATTGCCGCTTTAATAGTTTGGCTGTAAATGTTTGGGAAGTAGGAAGAAAAGCTTGTTGTGCTGATTATGTGGTGCTCTGGATACCAGTGTAAACGTAATGGAAGTCTGTGAAGTCGACTTAGAAGACAGAGAAATGAACTCAAACTAGCAGGAAAAAACATCCACAACCACACTAACTAAAAGGTAGAGGAACTCAGATAGAAAGGGCTTTTGGAAATTCAAAAAGTGGATTACCAAGAATGTCACACACAAAATAACAAATAAAGGAGTGAAAATGGAGGCTAACAGCAGCGATGGTGGGAGCATGCGTTGTTTGTCCTTCACATTTTCACTAACCGCAGTTTGAGAAAATGTACCTGTTGAAAACAACTGCTACACTCAGTGAGTCACCCTCTGGCTCCAGAACCGCCTTTCATCTGCTGCTGAAGTTTAACTGGAACATGGAGTCAGACTTATTAAAGATTTATAGCAGAATACAAACATGCAGATTATCATGGAATCATCTGGACTGCAGCTAATCATCATTTTCACTATTGATCAACCTGTGTATTATTTTAACAATATGTGAGCGAGAGAGTGAATGGGTGTCTGTCTCTATGTCATGTGGTTCTGGCTTATTGGATGTGAGGAGTGGATTGGTTTTCTGATAGACAGGGCTCTGTGATAGGGCCAAAATCTATCCAGCTATCAATACATTTCTATTTTGATAACAACACACATCTGTTAAAGCAGATAAGGCACATGACTAAGGAAAGGGTAAAAGAACTAGAGCCCGACTGATATGGTATTTTATACAGTACATTTTTTGAGCTGAAATGAAAATGTGGATTGTGCAAATGTACGCAGAGAGCTACTGTCAGCCAATTCTATAATTGGTAACTAAAGTAAATAAATAATGAACAGCTAAACATCATTAGTGTTCAGCAAACTGCTGACTTTTTTTTTTTTTTTTTAAGTATGAAATATTTAATAGCATCTACCGTTTCTAAACATCACCAAGCAACATTTTCTGCATTATAGATAGATTGTTAAAAAAAAGTTCACTGGACACGAACACGGCCTCCTGGGTCATAGTTCGCCCCACCTCCCTCCTGCCCTGAGCAGAGCTTAGCGCTGCTTATGTCGTCTAATACTGCCCTGATGGGTTTACATTAGAGTCAATGGAGAGCCTGATGTGTCTCATACATCAGTATGTGACTCATTGGGAAGGCTGTCAGAACATGTAGGGCCATTGTTTAGTGGCTGAAACGTTGCCTGTGACTGGAGATAAAGTGGAGCACATTTCCTCCATAAAGAAACAGGACATGCTTATACGCTGCTCGTCAGACTGAAACCTTTACTTTGGCACAAACTCAATACAGCACAAGTTTAGAACACCATACAGCCAGCAGCGCATGATCAATAGTTTCAGGCTCATCAAACCTCGTGCCAGCATCCGCTGCACACCTGTCGCTCCAGATTTACGCGCTTTTTAGACCCGAATGTAAACTCGAACAAAAATCCCACATCCTGTGAAAATTAGAGCTCAGTTTTTAAAAACATGCATAACTTCTTACAGAAAAACGCAAACAAACAAACCCAAAGCAAAACTGGGGTCCCAAAATTGCTACGTTTGTAACCATGAAATTACAAGGTAACATTATGGTTTATACAGCTATAAAAACATAATTATGCACTGTGGCTTTATGAATACTGCGGTTTTCAAAATTAGGTCTCTTAGAAAAGCTAAATACCTTTCTGTTAATTTGTTCCCTTTTCCCAGGCCTTTGATTTGGCCACTGCGGTGAGATAAACGTTTATAAATCACGGGGTTAGCAACTGAGACACTTTCTGCGAGCACACAAGCGTGTCGGGCCAGAATGAATATGGATTTGATTTGCAGTGCACGCCGACGCTCCAGCCAATGCTAATCGCCAGGGAAAGCTTGTGAAAACCATGATGGATTCCGCAGACATGGTTTTGAAGCTTGGGGTTTCATCACAAATCCATTTAAGCTTTTATGTAATTTGGTTAAATATACAGAATCCTTTTTATCTTTTTATGTGTCCATTTGTGACCCACTAGCCTTGTTGGAAAGTATGATGTACGGTGGAGGGTTGGGGGGGTTCCCATTGAAACTGACCTCTTTTCTACAGTGTGTGTGTGGGTGAGCGTGTGTGTGAATAAGTGCTAGAATAAAGGTGATGCTGACAGACAGAGTTGAAAGTAAAACCAGTAATGTCTGGGTTTAGCAGCACGGTGTTTGATTTAAGGAGCTCTGCCGGCATCAGTTTGAGAGAAAATCTCTGCTCCTGGTCCTGACTGCTGTCCAATCCAATTTCCACAGTGTTAACTAGAAAAAATGATGTGCTGAAAAGCAAAATGTCAGCTATAGGCAGCGGCGGGCTGCTCCTACTGAGTCTAATGAGAATGACGCCAGAGAGACTGGTGCTGTTAATGAGACAAAGGCTTCAGGTTTTCTGACCTGAGATGATACCTGCGTGTTTGCAGGAATCCACAGACCTTTAATGATTACATTCACACCACACATATTTATGAGCAGCCCTAGTTTGTTGCTCATTTATCAATATTTTGGCTTTGCAAAAATTTCATTCAGTTTTATATTTGTTTTGCTGATTTGAAACACATGTCAGTCACTGACTAAACTGAAGCCTTGCAAACTAAGGTACATGTAGCACCAGTGATACACAAGCGCCCTCTAATGGTAGGTAGTGCAATCTCTAAAATATTATTAAATAAATAAGATTTCCAATGGAAAATACTTCACCTATGTGATCCCTGAAATGTAATCTGAAATAAGATCAGCCTTTACTGCAGTATTTTTGTTGCTGCTCATGAACAGAGACTGCACATGCATTATGTCCATCATCTCCTACAGGATAAACTGTGATGGTATAATAGTAAACAGAGCTAAAATGAATTGTTTCAAACACTGCAATCATGGCTCAAGAAGAGATTATGAAACTTAAGTGGATGTGATTGCACAAGTGCAAGTGGCCAGTGGCCAACACATTTTACTCTCAAGCTGCCTCTCTGGTTTATAATACCTCTAAATAAACTGCAGTGTTTCACCTTTATACATTTTCATCTTCATCATTTTATAAAATGTCATGATGTTTACATGCCTTGGTGGAGCCATCTGTTCTGACGGCATCTTTCCATTCCTTTAAATGTCACCTCGCGCCTGAATTTTGTGGTTTTCCTTTCCTAATGAAAAAAGCTACACTGCATCTAACCAATACACACATTTAATATGTAGCCACACACAAAAAACTAACAATACCACCATGGAACAAAATCCAATCCATTTGTCCCAAAATCCATGGGACACAAATCCATCAACGACAGCTAGATGCTGGCTCTGAACCTGAAAAAAATCATGTCAGCCTATCACTGTCAGACGCAGTTGCCTCTTCCTATCTGCAAATATGGTCCCAGTTCAGGCCAGACACCCAAACTCAGCTTTAAGCTTAGTCACAAAGAATTATTTCATTATGTCAAAGCAGTAGATGTGCAGAGATGTTATTTGTCATCTATTGGCTCTGACCTCATTGATCGCCACCAGCAAACACTAAGCTCAGCACGTCAGATGATAAAAAACAATAATCTTCCCCAGTGAAAACTAAGACACAGACAGTGAGCACAGACTGGTGAAATGCTATCTGAGCAGCAGTGTTACATCAGAGTGCAGACATACAGCACAGCAGCAGCAAAAATCAAAACCTTGAGAGTGAATGCACGACAGCAGGCCAAAATATCTCCTCTATGTAACACTTAATTAAAACACTGAAACTCATAAAATCACGGCCTGTAGCGGACAATGGCCCCTAATTGAAAGTCTTGGAGCTTGGAAAGCAGATGGTCAGTCGCATGAATATGGAGATGAGTGCATTGGCATGTATACAGAAGCCAGATTAGCAGTTTAGATGGACCAAACTAAGCAACAGTCGAGTAATCTAACATGTACCCGCTGCTTCAATGCTTCCTTGTGTTGACTCGACACAAAGTACATGTGTCTGCCCATTCAGTGTGTGATAAACAAGATCACTTTGAAGACAACATAGCAGGGAAATAATGATGTGAAGCAGCTGAGTGCAACAAAAATTCATATTATGAAACCAAAAGACAATGGTCTGCCAAACTAAAAATAAAAAAACACATCTTAATCACAGTCCAACCTATAATGACATGTGGATTCACCACTATACAAATCAATAGAATGAACACAAACAGTTGCCAAACAACATCCAAAGCCAAAAGAAATCAATTCAGCTTAAATAAATAAAAAAAAATCATTAGCCAACAAGGGAATTCAGCACACCAACAGCAGAAGCATGGAAATAGAAGTTAGCAGCCAGACAAACGCCAAGAAATTGAACACAAGCAGATCTACAGAGAGAATGAACACAGCCATCACCAGCAGCCTGTAGCGTACAGATCATGTCATGCCACACGATCCGACTGAGCAGAGCCAAAACATGGACTCACAAGCCGCCAAGTCTTACCTTGGAGAAGTACAGCAGTGTTGGCATCTCCACCGGGAGGGAGGTGTGAGGTTCACAGCAGGTGTTGTTGGGGCATGAGGTGCGATCGTGCAGCTGACATGATGCACAGCTAACAAACAGAGCAGGAAACATGGCGTAAATACGTTATTTTCCCCACAAATAACCCCATAAATAACAAGACCGGACTGTAGGCCGACATACTGACTTTGTACTAACTCCAACTTGTTTGTTGCACAACAAAGTTTGGAAACGTGCGATGGAGATGGAGCAGGAGCAGCAGCAGCCTGTGGGCAGGTACGGCAGCTCACCCGCAGTGTGAAAGGTGAAAGGGTGCGTTGGATTCAATGGCGGACTCGGACATTTGAGGGGCAGGGGCGAAAATAACACACGAAAGGTGTGTGCAGTGGGGCACCAGCGCTACTGAAAGGGCACCGTGGAAGGCACTTCCTTATTTTTCTTCTATTGTTTCTTTCTTTCTTTACTTATTTACATAATTGTTTCTGCACAGATACCGTCATGCACAGATAATAACAGCGTTGTGTGTTTTCTCTCTGACCCCAGCTACCAATGACTCAATCAATGAAAAATAATCATCATGATGTTTTTCTTAGGTGTATAAATGCATTGTAGTTATTCAATAAATAGAAATACAGCACAGTTTTTTCTGTTTCCCTCCAAATGCCTCCTCACACTTACTCCATCAATCACATTAGACACAAAAAACACAAGTCATCCAAGATGATTACAAATATGTTCCTGTTTGAAACGGATACAGAGGCAGAGGCTGGGGTTTGGAGAGCAGAGGGCTGCAACCAGCTGTGCAAACACAATCCAGATGATTTATGAACCCACCTGTGAATCACTAATGGTTGAAAATGACACTGGAGCCACTACAGCTCTGGAGCCACAACTCACTGATTAACCACTGCTGCACAGACTGACAAATATACAGTACAAAGATGTAGGTGGGTGGTCTGACAGACAGATAGAGACAGTCTGCAGTCTACTATCACTTTGTAAACCCTGTGAAACTACAACTATATACATGCAGATACACTCTGTTTGATATTTGACAGCAGCCTCTGCCATAAAATAATAATGAAGACTTTGGTTGTGTGTGGGTGTATAACTGAGAAGAATGAGAGATAAAGCTTGTGTGTGTGCATTCAAAGGAAATAGTGAACACTGTGAAAAACAGGCCATATTTGGCTAAGTGGTATTAATGAGCCCAATCAGATGGTAGGTTTCAACCACAAGTCGCACAAGAACATTTTGTGTCAACATCTTAGCTGTTACCAGCCTCAACCTAACTACAACATCTGTGGTTATTTGAAGATATAGCATGATAACTGCTCACCATGAAATATATAGTGAAACACTGCATCCACTACAGGGTGTGTTCTACTCACCACTGCAAGAAGGTTTCTATGTAATAATACGAGACAGAGGAGCAGCACAAGTTTTCTTTTTTTTCAAAACAGGGATATTTAATATGCTTTACATGCCACACATTACAATATATGTGATTAGATACATATACAGTACCAGTCAAAGGTTTGGACACATCTTGTTGTTATTTTCTTTTCTTTTTTCATATATTTTCTACATTGTAGATTCATATTAAAGACATAAAAACTATGATGGAACACATATGGAATTATGTAGTAAACAAAAAAGTGTTAAACCAACCAGAATAATGTTTTATATTTTAGTTTTGCAAAGCTGTCATCAGAGGAAAAAGTGGCTACTTTGAACAATCTAAAATATAAAACATATTCTGGTTAGTTTACTAAATAATTCCATATGTGTTCTTTCACATTTTTGATTCCTTTAGTATTAATCTACAATGTTGAAAATATATTTTATCATTAAATGAGAAGGCGTGTCCAAACTTGTGATTACTACTGCACATGTTGCATTAAAAGCATTGTTATACACGTAAAACAAGCATAAAAACAAATAATAAAAAAGTTCAGCCACTACAAGAAATCAATTCATAACAGATTGCAATGAAAACGCTGCACAGTGGTAACAGACAGCAGCATTAAAGGCAGAACCCATTTACACAAAATACTGCATACTGAAAAATATTCAGATTTAATGGTGCAGTTATATAAAGGGTCACATGATGGCAGAATGGGACCAGTTCTCTGTAACTGGGGCATTTGTTGAAATCTGTACATCAATTTCCACCGAGGTGCTGATTTCATCACTTTCCTGTCATCGCTTTCGTGTCTTTATCAGATATGTGTGGTTCACTGAGCCACTTTATTATGACGCAAGTGCAAGGTGTCAAACAGCGGTTTAACGGCAGAGCAGGATGGAAAATAATGACATTGTGGTTATGCTTAGTAACAGCACCATGGGAGAGAAGTGTTTTAAGATAAAAATAATAATAATAAAATAAAAGCCTAGTAACACCTACAATCACTGAGGAAAAAATAAATTTAACTCTAGTTAATGTTATTTTGCTGTTAAAAAACATCTAATGTTGACTAATGACAGCAATTTATCTTAATTTTAATATTAATAAAAGGAAACATCTTAAATATAATGTAGAAAACCACTAACTAAAGTTAAATATACTATACATTTACAACTTATTAATGATGATTATCATTAAGTGTTACCAAAACATCTATTTTAGTACCATTTTATATATTTTTTTTCCAGTCAGGACAGTTACATCTTCTAAGAGCTGCTGCTCCGTGAAACATCTGTATGAACACTCATGTGACTTGTCCGTTTTGAACTGTTTATGAACGCTTTTCCACAGACGCTGCATTTGTATGGTCTCTCTCCCGTATGGATCCTGATGTGTGTTTTCAAGTCTGTTTTTTGAGAAAAACTGCTTCCACACGTGTCACACTTGAACGGCTTTTCACCCGTGTGTGTTCTGACGTGCTTTGTCAAAGTCGAGCTGTTTGTGAATCCTTTCCTGCACTGAGGGCAGTTATAGGGCTTCTCCCCTGAATGCACCCGACTGTGATTTCTAAATGCAGAAGAATCTGCAAACTCCTTCCCGCAGTCGCCGCATCTGTAAGGTTTCTCCCCTGTGTGAATCCTGATGTGTTTCTTCATATTACCGCTGCTGCTGAATTTCTTTCCGCAGGTGATGCAAGCATACGGTTTCTCCCCAGTGTGAGTTCTCATGTGTTCGGTTACCGCGGTCATCTTGGCAAACTGTCTCCCACACGTGCTGCACTTGAAGGGCTTTTCTCCAGTGTGAGTTTTCATGTGTGTTTTCAAGCCAGACTTCTGGATGAATGTCCTCCCACAGTAGCTGCATTTAAAAGGCCTTTCGCCAGTGTGGATTCTCTTGTGAACTTTCAAGTTCTTCAAGTAAGAAAAGTGTTTACCGCAGTCGTTGCACTTGAACGGTTTGTCCTTTGGGTTTGGCTCAGTCGTGTTCCCAATGTGGCATTTGTCCTGTGTTTTTTCTATATTATTTGTAGTTAATAAGGCAAGGTCACTGTCACATGTATTCTTTGGCTCAGTAGCTGATCTGGCACCCCCATCCTTATTTTTCTCCTTTGATTTTGTCTCAGTGCTTATAGTTGATCTTGTGTTCCCTAGTTTCTTTTTTGGTTTTGGCTCGAAATTTGTTGTTGACGATGATTTCTCTGCATTGCGTTTATTCTTTGGTTTTAGTTCAGTATTTGAAGGTGATGATGTGTTCCCAGAGTTTTTTGGTTTTAGCTCAGTATTTGCAGTGGATCTGTTCTCTGCATGAAGATTCTTCTTTGGTTTTGGAGCAACATTTATAGTTGATGTTGTGTTGCCTGAGTTGTCTTTTGGTTTCACAGAATTTGTACTTGATGATTTGTTCCCAGAGTTCTTCCATTTAGGTTCTGCATTTGTACTTGATGATTTGTTCCCAGAGTTTTTTTTCTTTGGTTTTGGTGCAGTGTTTACTGTAGGTGGTGTATTTTCAAGGCTTTCTCTCCGGTGATCTTGGTTGGTGTCAGAGAGCGGCTGATGGTCAATCTCCGCTTCTCCAGAGTTTGTCTTGTCAGCTTCAGATCTTACCCATGCAATACGGATTTTGTCAAGAGGATTTATCTCTGCTTCACTCTCCTGCTTCAGTACAAGCTGCCCTCCCACCTGACTGGTGAAGACTTCCACCTGTTCCTCTTTAATATGTAAAGGGTTTGGACCCAGAATGGGCTTCCTGTCTTGATTACAGAGCTGCTGGATCAGAAGAACTTTTGTCTGTTCCTTCTTGCGGACATACAGCTGTAGGAGATCTGAAGAGACAAAACAAGAAACATTAAAGCTTGTTTTCTCCCCTGTGTATCACAAGCAGACCCTACCCTGCACTAACCCATCATATCTGCATCATATCTGTAAGCACAGTTTCGAAAAGGGTCCTCCTCCTTTCACTATTCTGACCTACAAAGGCAATGTTAGGGTGACCAAACGTCCTCTTTTGCCCGAACATGTCGACATTTTACGTCCTGTCTGGGGTGTCCAAAAAACACAAAAAAGATTTGCGAGGTGAGAGTTCTTCTGCAAAATTGACTCAGTTCTTTGTGAGATTGTTTTATTATTTATGTTATTACATTGAAAAGTTAAGAGATATTTTTTTTAAGCTGTTTTTTCTAACACAGAAGAGGTCACATTTACAATATTATTTACTAGTTGTATTTATTTATTTATTTATTTGAAAAGAGAGCTATTCTTTTGTTACAGATTGTTACAGATTGTATATAATAGCATTACAGAAGTTATTTTGTGTACCCTTTAGGCATAATAAAGCCCGTTCCTCTGAGAAGCCTGTCTGAATTTTTCGTCTTGAGGCCGGGCCGAGTGTCCTCTTTTTTGGAAATCAAAATATGGTCACCCTGGGTAATGTGCAGTATCTAGCAGCTTATTGAATTTCAAGAACAACAACAACAAACATATTTTAGTCATTTCAACTGCAGTTATTTCTACCATACTCATCTGAATGGAAACCGGTTCTGCCCTATAAAAGCTGCTATCCATCCACATCAAAGACATTCCTGCTAGAACATTTAGAGACAAATTCTAAAACAAATATCAGTGAGACATGTGGGGACAACTTACTGAAGTTAACGATACGAGTACTTCTTCTACACCTCTTTGTTTACTGTTAACTGAACTTGTTTCATTGATAAAAAAAAAAAAAACAAGTCAGCATGCAGTTATTAAAAAGATCCCACAGGTAATATTTTTGGACAGTATAAGAGAAACAGGAGTTATAATAATGTTAGTGACAAAATGTTGTGACAGACCTGTCCTGTGGAGCTTTATTTGAGGCTTCAAAAGGGTATCTAGCAGTCTGCGCTGGCGGCTGATCTCCTTCTCATATTTAACTATAGTCTGCTCACAGACGCCTAATATCTCCTCCACGGCAGCACTCAGTCGCTCGTGGATTGTGTTTCTCAAACTCTCAACAGCAGACATTTCCAATAAGTTAAGATTTGACTAGCTGTAACTCTGCCTTCAGTGAGTGGCTTATCTCAACAGAAACACTTCCTTCCCGTGGAAGCTGTTTATTTTGTATTTATCTGTCCATCAGAGAGTGGCACTCAGACTGAAAGAGTGCAGGATCAGATCCACCCACACAGGCAGAGCCGCCTGTTCAAGGCACCTTCAGCTAATGTACGTCAGCTGCCTAAAATGGAGATTGCACGACATTTAAGAAAAAGAGTTAATTACAATTTAATAAAACTTGATTTGGTCAAACATTCATTATACATTCACGTTGTGTCTTTTACAGAACAATTGTGCTGTGTGTGCATTAGAGAAGTAGACAGTTCTGCTAAAAACAAATACATTAAAGTTAGGCATTAAGGCATTTAGACAACAGAGTTTCTCTTTCTCATGTGTCATTACAATCAACAATATGGACTCAATTTGATTAACACATCTCAATTATGATAACCATTTTTGTGCATTTCAACCCTAGTTAAAAACCTTTAAAAGGCCCCTGTGACATTCAGCACTGAAGAACTCAGAAACAAGAACACAAGAACTAATCAGAGTCCTTGTCAGTTTATAGATGCATCAAGAAAATCTGAACCCCAGTGTTTAAATATTATTTGATGTTTCACAATATCTCTGTATAAAAATCTTTGGTCCATAAATTAAACAGTAGCTTCAGAAAATGAGATAAAAGGCTTTCCTCTGGAAAAAGGCAACACACGATATAAAATATTAAAAACAGGTTCCATCATTACCATCAGACAGTTTTGGTTAACATTAGACACTGAAATATATTTCTCTCTCTTACTTATTTGTTTGCTTGAATCAAAGCAACTGAGACACTGAGCGAGCGGCCCGGGTTCGAGTCCGGCTCAGGGCCCTTTCTCTCTGTCTCCCCCTTTCACTCTACCTACTATTACTGTCAATATAGCTGAAAAATGGCCAAAAACATATCTTTAAAAAAGAAAACTTTCCTAGGTTACAGTTTCGAGAAAAAAAATATTTTCATCACACCGTGTGCAAAAGTGCAGCCCACTCATTAATCCAGGTGGACTACTTTGAAACAAGAACAGTTTAGTCATGATTGCTTATTGATTTCTCTGTGATGCTCTGAAGCTCTGTGCTGTGTTCTCTTCCTGGATTGTATTTCACCTTCTCATTCATACCTGAAGGAACAAACCGGAACCTGAGCATACCTGTCTGAACACCCTGTAAGTCTGATGCAAGCCGGCTCACACACTAATGATAATAATGATGTTATTTACAAGCAAGATGATGAAGTAACTCGCTGGGTTTGATGGGTAAATTAAATCAATGAATCAACATACAAACACTGACAATAAAGCTACTCAAGTACTCAAAGTATAATTTTGAGGTACTTGTAGTTTACTTGAGTATTTCCATTTTATGTAACTTTATACTTCTACTCCACTACATTTTAGAGGCAAATCTTGTGCTTTTTACTCCATCTTAGTTACTTTTCAGGTGAGTATTTAACATGATAAACATGTTCAATTTAAAACAGTTTATTAAATGGCCAAAATGAACCCTACTTTGACAACATTTAATAATAAAAAAATATCATCCGTTGCTACTAGCACACCAAAATCATGGACTGAACTATCTGCAGTTGTGTTGCACACACATGTCTCTGGTTCTACTGCATCGATTTCTGATCGTCAACCAACAACAGGGAAGTGCAATGTTAAATCAGTGGACTACTACTGACAGTGGCTGTTCTACCTTAGTGCAATTAATTTTCTTAAATCTTAGGTATGATTAATCAGACTCAGTCAGATTTCTGAGGAGTGGAGCTCTGTTCATCACTTGCGTGTACACGCTTGTGTTTGTGGAGTTTGTTCCAGGTGGAGAACTGCTCTTCACAGTCGGTGCATTTGTAGGGTGTCTCCCCCGTATGCAGCCTCATGTGTGCTTTCACGTCTGTTCTGTGACCAAACATCTTGTCACACATGTCGCATTTGTACGGCTTTTCTCCCGTGTGTGTTCTGGTGTGCCTTTTCAAAGTCGTCCTTGTTGCAAATTTCCTCTTGCAGTGGGAACACTTGAAGGGCTTTTCCCCCGAATGCACCCGCTTATGATTTTTGAAAGACGAAGAATCCGCAAACTCCTTCCCGCACTCGCTGCATCTGTACGGCTTCTCGCCCGTGTGGATCCTCACGTGCTTCTTCATGTTCACTATAGAGGTGAAGCGTTTATCGCAGGTGTCGCATTTGAAGGGCTTCTCCCCGGTGTGAACCCGGAGATGCAGGTCGAGATTATAACGGCGGTAGAACGCGTTGCCGCAGACCTTGCATTTGAAAGGCTTTTCAACCGAGTGGATTATTAAGTGTTTATTCAAATCCCAACTCTCCCTGAACATTTTGCCACAAGTGTCACATTTGAAAGTCTTTGCAACAGTGTGGGACTTCAT